>VWZF01002930.1:192084-343311 GCA_013396755.1 Sclerurus mexicanus
CGACGGCCGGCACGGCGGGCAGGGCGGGCAGGGGAGCGGCGCGGGGCTCTGCCGGCGGCGGGGATGCGCGGGAGCGGCGGGCAGCCCTGCCCTGCGCCGAGCCAGCACCGGTGAGTGAGCGCAGAGCCCGCCCGGCTCTGTCCCTCCGTGTTGCATGGCCGCGCTCTGTGCCCCGCCGTGCCCTGGCGGCTGTCGCACGCCCCGCGCCCACCGCTGACCCCCGCGCCGCGGGCAGGGCAGGCAGGCAGGGCAGGGCAGGGCAGGGAGGGGATCATTCCCCGCTCGGAGCCCCCGGCACGGGCACGCACCGGGGCCGCTCGCACCTGTTCCTGGGAGGCGCTCGGCCCGGCCGCAGCCGTGGGAGCTGCTCCCCATCGCTCCCCATGGCACCCCATCGCTCCCCATGGCTCCCCATGGCACCCCATCACACCCCATGGCACCCCATCACACCCCATGGCTCCCCATCGCTCCCCATCGCCCCCCGAGGTCGGGCGGGTCCGGCCGGGGCTGGCCCTCCCCGGGTTTTGACCCGTGGTTTTGCTGGGCTGCAACACAGGGACTTTGTCGCTTACTCCGAGGCGCTGCCCCAGAGCACTCGAGAGTAACACCGGGGAGCTGCCGGGGTGGTGTCACACGGTCCCTGCACAGCAACCAAAGCGGCTTCTATTTTAAGAAGAAAAGAGTGATTAAAGTGTTTGCCTAGGCAGGTATTTCAGTCTGCTTTGATTCCCGTGTGACTTGTGGCAAGTCACACAGCCCGCCCCGTGCCTCACTTCCCTACCAGCAACACAAGGAAATTATATTTTCAGGGATAATAATGCTTTCCTACCCCGCAGGCATATTGTGAGACTGAATGTGAAAAACACTCCGAGGTGCACAGACATTACAGCAAGTATTAGATGCAGGTTATCATGGAAGATGGGGAACTGAACACTATACATGTGATTATCCTTCAAACCAGGAGAAACGGAGAACCTGCAGAAAATAAACCTGCAAGGCAGGCTGAGAAGTGGGGAAGGGATGTCACAGCACAAATAGCAAGGAGTGAACTGTGCACTGCTAAGTGTTTCTTCCTCACGTCCTGTGGATGATTTTTTTTCCCAAGCATTTACACATCTGATGTCAGTGACTTAAAGAAACAATAAGGAAGTAATCCATATTTGTATGGAAAAGCTGCCTTATGTGTCAAGTGAACTGTTATTTTTGGTAATAAGGCATATAATTTACAACTGGGAAAAATCTTTTATCTCATCCATGTGACAAGTATATTTGGAATATTCAGTAACTTATTAGTCAACCCAAATTTACTGGGTTAATATATCATGACTTACATTACTAGAGAAGTAAGTAGGAGACAACAATAATTAAAAAAAAAATTAAGCACCTGTAGCCATTATTTCGACTGGTATCTGACTTGATCCCAGTTTACTGCCATTAAAATTGGAGCCATGTGAAATTACACTCCTCTGAATCTAGGCATCAGAACATCTTATATTTTCTTGTATATCTACTAGTCTAAGTTGGTATTACACACGCTCATAGAGAAGGAATTTGTCTTAGTTCTGACACCTGTTTGTTACAGTTTACTGCAAATATCTCCAAACTACAGGGAAGTTTTGTAAAACTGCTGAAAAAGATGTTAAGCACATCCTTTCTGGCTATTGAATCAGATCAAGACATCTGACAACTGATGATGAGATATTTCACTGTGTACTCAGTGAAGTGCTTAAGTTAGCAGTAACAACTGAATGAGAAGTTCAGCTCAGTGACTCTGGTTTTATGTGCATGATTTCTCCAGATATTTGCATTTAGCTGCATGCCTAATGGTAGTCTGACAGAAAAAGTTAAAACTTCAAGCAAACTTGTGCTCGCTCTGCTGCAAAGACTTCTTTCCAATTGACAATAAATAGATACCAAAGCCTGTAAGATTAAACCACCGTTTGGCTGGTTTCTATAAGGTGTGTTTCACTACGACACTGCTACCGTACGGACTTCAATATTTGCTCTTTGTTTCTCTAGGTAGCATCCAGTGCTTTGCTGCTGTGGCACGCATAGCTCATCTTAAATCAGAGGGATAACCCCTGTGCTTGCAGTTACATGGTGATTAAATGCTTCGCTGCATCAAGATCCTTAAAATGCATTAAGGCCCGGAGGCCTGGGAGTCCCTGATCTCAGGAGCCTGGTGGTGTAACCTGGTGTGAGCTGCTGGTACAGTCAGGAGGGACGTCTGGCAGGGTGCTGGCACTGCCTGAAAATCCAGCAGCTGGGAATCGATGGTGTGAGGCCCAGACTGGAGAACTGGACATTCAGTGTCTGTGCAGGATTCTGAATGCGCAAGTCATCACAATGATACCCAGCTCCTACAGCCAGCTTTTTCCTTATAGCCATGTAAGAACTTAAACCAGGAGGTAGGTATCCTTCTCTCTCTTCCATATGGGGAAACTGAGGCACTGGGCAGGCAAGTAACTTGTCCAAAGTCGAGTGGATCAGAGACCGAGCAAGGAATTAAACTGAGACTTTCTGATTTCCTGTCTAGTGTCATTGCTGCTCAGCAACCCAGCTTCTCCTAAAACTCTTTTTTTTCTAATTTGTAGTTTCCGAAGCACCGTGCTATAAATAGAATGCACACACTGTGACAATGTTTGCTCTCTGCTTTCAGGCAGTGCTTTCATACATTTCTAAGGCACAAACATGCTTTGCATCTGGAGATCTCAGAGGGCAGCCCTATCATTTCTTCACAAGTGATATCTGGCTATTTTGTTTCCATAACCCTATTTTTCTCTTTCTGTTTATACAGCATAACGCACAGGATTTCATCAGCAGTTGCAGAATTCTTTTCATACATCAGCCTTTAGTTTTGAGTGAGGATTTTAAGTTCCCAGGGAGTTCAGGCTCAGGCCATGCTCATTCTTTGATTACTTAAAGATGTTTATTTGTTTTATAAGGGGTAGAATAGTTGGATATAATTGAGGCTAACATCTTTTTCATTAGTTTGATTTCTGTCAGACAAAGCTGACAGATTTGATTTGTTAGACAAAGCTGCTAAGCCAGGTACTGGTCTCACAGTAAGATATTAAAATATCTTTCTGAAACCATCGAATAGACCTGCTCTGCTGCAAGTCTGTCACAGTCTGGCTGGCTGTGTCTAAAAATTAAAGCCATAATCTACATTCTCACCACAGAAGAATTTACTTACAACAGGAAGTGTGGTCATTTAGATTTGAAGACAAATTCATAAAAGACTCAATTTTGCTAAACTATGCTGATGTTACACATTTAATTTAGGTTTCTAACTGCCAGTGCTTTTACCTGAACACCTTACCCCTAATAATCTGCTGTAACGAAACATTTGTATTTGATTCTCCAGTCAATATTTTCTTAAGTTTTATGATAATCCTGTAGATCTTACTTTGTCATTTATTGATTAATTATTTCTGAGACCAGTAGGCAGTTTGGGGACATGAAGTTTGTTTACCTCTGTCCTGCCAAACCGGTTCTGTAGGTCAGCAGCAGATTTCGGACTCAAGGCTGTCACCCTTGCCTGTTCAAGGGTATCATTTTCACTATAAAATGCTTTTTCACAGTTTTTAGTCTTCATTCTGTTGCATTGATTTTTGTTTGCATTTATTGCATTAGCAGTATTTGAATGCCAAGATCACAGGTGTCAGCATAATCTTAAACTTTACTTAAAAGTGCACTTAAAGCAGAAGCATTAAGTAATTTCAGTACCAGATATAAACTATTCAATAATTCAATGTGTACTTTTTCAACAGACATAAGTTGTTGACCAGAAAATGGCCCACCGAAGCCCAATCTTCCCAACTCTTGCCCCTTCTGAAAGGTACAGTTTGGAATATAAAAAATAAAATCTTCATATTGCAGAATACTATATGTCTCTTAATTCCCTATATGCCATAATGCTGTGACTTGGGACTTTGGCCTTAGTATGCAAAGCAAAGTGAAATACATGGCCCAAATCACAATTCCTTACTCAGCTTTTACTTAACCATTTCCCAAAGAAATTAAATAGCTTAAACCCTAACTGAGTAGAAGTCTAAGAATACTATACTTTAGCCAGTCTTCTAATAGCACGGAATGAGTGTGAAAACTCAGAGCCAAAGTGACCTTTGTTAAGAGTCCTCATACATCTCTAACAATGTCATCATGCTGAAACTGAACTGCTAATTTGGCTTATTAACAGGAAACAACATGAGAATACACAGTAAATAACAGAGTTCCAAGAAAAAGACCTCCTCTTTCAAAGTGGGGTTGTATCTTCCACTCACGCTTCTGAAAATGTTCATTATTCTTTGCAGAATACAGTGGCAGGCAAAGATTGCATGCATTAGCAGCCTAATTATTTACTTTCAGCACGCATGAGCTCCATTGCATTCCATGAAAGCTATACAGTGCACTCTTGAAAAATCTAGACAAATATTCAAGGTACCCAAATGTAAGCAATTCTGGGGGAAAATCTGACTTCTAAGGCTATGAGAAGCTTGTCATAATTTTGGTTTTTCTGTATCCACATATGCTCTTGTCCAGTTCATGGGAGAACAATCTTCTGTATGTATTGCAGGGTAGCTATAGAGACTGGAAAAAGGAATTGACACAAGCTACTCCTTTTTAATCTCAGTCTGTTTGCGTTTCATTTGCAATACCTATCGTTTCCAATTACAGCTTTGATTAAACCTGAAAACTGCAGAGACAAATAACATCACTTTTTCAACTGAATTCAGGGAATTTGGATTCTTAATCAAATTCTAGCTCTGAATTGTAACTACTTTTATTATGCTGGTGTCCTTCTCTTAAGATCCCATGCTTTTGGAAAGTATGAGAGAGCCTGACCTGCCTTTGCACCAGACACACGGTTATTTGTAGCACCCACTTGTTTGTGCAGAGGGCCCTCTCTGAGAGTATTTTGAGGCTTCTCCCCAGCACTGCCAGCACTCACACAGCATCCCACTGTCTCCAGCGGAAAGACATTGCAGGGTTTTGTGTGGGAACTTAACACTGCCTCGGATATTCTCTGCCCTAGGCGGGTTCGGAACATCCCGCTGCACAGCCAGGCCCTGACAGCGGTCCCGCTGGCATCCGCCAGCCTGGTGGATCAGCTGGAGGACAGAATCCTAAGCCATGAGAAAACAACGGCGGCCCTTGTGGAACACGCCTTCCGCATTAAGGAGGACATCGTGTCCACTCTGCACAGAATGCAGAACAAGGGGGGCGGTGACCGGCTGGCCAGGCAGCTCCTGGAGGAGCACATCCGAAACATCACGGCCATAGTGAGGCAGCTCAACCGCGACATCGAGGTACCAGCTCAGCCACCGCTCCTGCTCATTTCCTAGCGAAGTTTACCACAGGATAAGCAGAGGTCAGACGAGGTCTGAAGATCCTGTAAGCTTATAAATTGTTTTTACAACTTGAAAAAGTGTTTGCAAATTACATAATTCTTTCAGTGGCTATGAAAATAGCGCAGGATATTAGCATATAAACACAGAAGCCTTTGTGGTTCTAATAAGCTTGCTTTCAAAAGCTGCACTGGAAAATCTTGAAAAAATGAATTAATGCGACACTAATACCCAGCTCAAGCTCAGTCCAAAGGCTGTGCTGTATAAACACTAGGAAATGCCTTAGCTCTGGAATAAACTTTCTTTCCCTTCCGACTCACTGACGACACCACGTACCCAGACCCAAGTCTCCCCTTTATGACCTAATGGCATGCAGATCCATGACTTCACGTCTGACCCCTGCTGCAGTGAGCCACAGGGGTGTGGTGGGGAAAAGAAAGGGCAGAAAACAACACTGGACTCTCCATTTCATTGTGGAGTTATGCTTCATGCATATTATGGCATTTATGTGCAGACTGGACAGTAATAATAAGAAATAATGCCTAAAAGGTGTCTGGTCTAGTGCATTGCAAGACCTAGCTTTTAAAAAAGTAATAATAAAATGGTATCTGAGGATACTGAACTACTGAAAAATAATGAGTGACACTTTAAGTGTACATTAAATGTGACATACTGAGCTTTTATTTGCATATGAATGCTTTGTAGATGCTGCAGGAACAGATACGTGTCAGAGACAATCTCAGCTATGGAACAAATTCTACCCTGAAGAGCCTGGAAATGCGGCAGCTTTCTGGCTTGGGAGATCTTCGGGGAAGAGTTGCAAGGTAAAAGTAACATGGAACTGTATTTTGGGGGCTAGCTAATGTTGCTTTGAAGTATTAATGTTAGTGATAATGGGCTGAATTCAACTTTGGCAAAATTCCCAGGATAATTTTGCTCTGTGTTTTGAAGAAAATGAATAATAATCCTTTGCATTCCAGAATTACATATTAAACTTAACAATATCACCCTTAATTCCCGAAATTCCTCAAATCAGTGTTAAATAAATTACTTCAAATTCCTTTGGCAAATTTGGATTTGATTCAGCTTTAAAACAGTACTGTGGTTAGACTCATGTATCTTCAAAACACATTAATTAGCACAATTATAAAGGCAGCACAGAACAATCTGCACTTGTGAAGAACAAAATAGTTGCACATTTTTGCATATATTTTAGAAGTCAAAATCTGCACATTCAGTTGTTGGTTAGCCCTGTTAAAACCCACATAGGCTACGTGACACATAAGGAGCAGGAAGCTGTACAATAACAGAGGTTTTACCGGCTGCCTGATGCTCCAGGTTACAATTGTGCAGCCACACAGGCTTCTCTGTGCCACCAAAGGCACATTACAAACCCCAGTACAACAACTTAAGTTGGCTTAAGTGTCTGTAAAGCTGAGCACAAAGGACAGAGGATGTGACCAGCTACAGGGAAAGGACCTAATCTGGCCTAAAGTAGCTTGGCTAGTAACTTGGATGGAGTTATATCTGTCCTGAATTTGACCTGCTGTCTATATTGTACAGGTAATTTTTCTTTCTTTGTACGTCAGCTGATTTAGTGATAACCTTCAACAGCCTACAGAAATAATGAGGGAGGGATTTTCTTGAACGGAGCTAAAGTTTTCTCATAAATTATTCAATGGTCTGAAGCTTCCACTAGCCCATTTTGTAAAGAATACTTTAGAGAGGTTTAAAAAGAATTAAAAAATTAGTAAGTTGTGTACTATCCTTTAGCAAACACAAATGAACTTATTTGTCAAATCAGAAAATTGACTGAAAAAGAGATACACACACACACGTGTATCTCACTGAGAAATCCCTGAAAAGTTGCCATGCCTAGATCTCCCTGCTGCTTTATATAAAAAGTCCACTTTGAGATCCTCCTCCATCCTGAGAGGGGGCCACGCTTGGAGCCACAGCGTCACTGACACCTTGGAGAAGTGCCTTTGCCTTCGGCAGCAGAACTCCTGCCGGTCTGGCCATGCCAACAGGGCCCTCGCCCGCCCCGAGCGCTCCGAATGGCAGCGTGGGGCACTGGCACAGGCTGTGCCAGGGTTTCTTCCTTTATTTACTCAGGGCACCGCCCTCGTGCTGTGCCTGGGTTGCAATTTGTCTGATAATTGTCCGAGATTAAACCCATCTGCCTTATGTCAGACTGTGCAATGACTGGAGGCTATTTGTATTCATTGCCCTAAGAGAATCGCTTATTGTCTTCTAACTGGTACCTTCTATTCTGCACTCTGTGCTTCTATTCAGCCTGCTCTCTACAAAAATGCCTCCCCCGAATAAGGAAGGAAAAAGTCTTCCCGTTATGAGAAATCAAGTTAAAACAGTGTTCCTTGAGAGAAAGCTATTTGCCTTTATTTACAGATACATTCCGCTTTGAAAATTAGTGTTCCTGTGAATAACGATTATAGCACCAGCTGGAGATTATGGTCAAGACAGTGATTTGTTTGTGTTGTTGGCACAATACAGAAACTTTCCCTGGGATAAACACTTTCTGATTACTCTCGCCAGTGTTCCTTACATCAAATCAACTTTACTCGCCTAAAGTAATTTTACATCTGGCCCTGCTAGCTTTCAGATGAGTTCGGAGTGAAACTTTAGCAACACGATCAGGTTGCTGTGTGTCACCAGCTCGCTCTGCATCACCTTTCAGCCGCAGCGGGGTGTGCCTGGGGCTGCAGTGACAGCAGGCTGGCCAACTCCAGGCCACCCTGTGTGGCTCACCTTACACAGCCTGCACGACAGTAAAGCCCAAACTCGGAGCCCTTCAGTCACCTAAGGATTTTAGTGGCAGTCTTAGGATTCTGGCCAAATTTCAGTTCCAGTAATTACATGCGTACTAAACATCCTATTCAACTTCAGTATTGGAGAGAGCGCTGTTTACTTCCTAACTGTTCTGTAACATGTCAATATCTCATCAAACAACTGTCTCATCATTTCTGGAGGGTTGCTGAGAACAGGGGCTCTCTACGAGCCTGTGCAGTTCTGAAGCACAGCTCCAAAGCACGGTCCCACAGCTCTGGAGAAGTGAGGTTCAGACACACCTCACTGACATCGCAAAACCAACTAATATTGCTGTCAGAAGATGACTGAATACACTTTGCAGCTCATGTCTCTGGGCCATTTCTCAATAAGCACAGTTTACTGACGAATTTGTAAAGCATTATCACGGTGTTCGCCATGAATGATTCCTAAGAATCATCATTATTATTAACTTTCAGAAAAGATACGACCTCTATTAAATTGAGTGACACATTTGACAGAAAATTAGATGCCAGTTGGTCCCTTTCTTCAGCCTCCTGTCCCTGATGTTGTCAATTTTATATAACAGAGATTTAATAATTATTTTTCTAGTGATACGAGATCATAAAACTCACAAGTAGCGCCTTACCATTTATTTAGACAATTACTTGTGTACTATGACCATTGTCAGGAGAGTTTAAATACAGCAGCCTGGCTGGAACGATAGCAGTAGCTGTCTCTAGAAGCTTCCTGATAGCTGAAACACCCAGAGAAATGGCAACTGTGCCGGTTCCAACTGGGCCTGCTTTGCATATAGAGTTGATTTTTTTATATACATTAGAGAACTGATTCATTTCAGCCAACCTGGACTCATTCCCCGTAGGCAGATTTTCCCGCACGGCACAGAACACGAGTCTGATTCAGCATCTGGGACGCAGCACATTTATGAGCTTCCCGGGTACAATGACTGTGGGAGGTGGGCACAGGGGGCTGCTCTGGGCTCCCGGGCACCCTCTGCCAGCTCTGCCCTGGACATGCCAACTGGCCTTTCCCTCTTTGTTCTTCACCTGCTTGCTTCTCACTGCAACACCGTCATTTTAATCGAAACCTCTGCCGGTCTCGTAAACCCGGAGCGTTCAAAGCTCCCTGTGCACCATGACAGTGTATGTACCGAGCACCCAGCTGCAGAGTACTGCACAGCTCGCAGCTTTGCCCAGGCTCCAGCGGCACTGAGTGGAGCAACTGCTGCCCCTGGATCTCTTGGAGGTCAAAGACAGCAAGAAAACTCTTCAGTGTGCCAGAAGAGTAACTACTGCTTTTGCCTAGTACAACTTGGAAGGAAGTTGTTTGATAATTTGTTTATATTAAACTTTACTGGTTTCTAGAATTCTACTATATTCTGACATTGCAGATAATAGTTAGCAGTATGAAACCTCTCCATTTAGTCTTCATTTACTAATCGCACCTAGAGATACAGCTTGCAATCCAGAACTTTCAGAAATTGTCCCCAAAATTAAAACATTCTAGTGCATCTTTGGTCCAAATTTCAACAGTGCGTGAGTGCAACTGGGTATGAAAGACTGCACTGGGTTGTTTGTATGGACAGCTTCAATATTTCAGAAAATTATTTATTGTGCACCTGTTTGTACTAAATTGCTTTATACTCATCTCTTACATTTTTAAACTAGTATCCATCCCAGAAATCTTAATCTATTTCTCACGTCTTTCCTTGTGCTTTTAAGGTGACCAAACCTTGAACCTGATTTTCAACTTCTGTCTTTATACCCATAGCCCACTGGCTACATCGATAGAGACAGTCTGATTAAATTAAATACAGCATTCAGAAACATTTATTTCTACTTTTCATAGGAATTCAATTGTCAAGATTCAAAGGAGAACTTTCAGAGCTGTGAGGAATTCTGTGGGGATTGTAGTGTGCCATTTTTTTCTCCTCTCTCTCTTTTTTTAGTTTTTTGAACAGGGAAAAATTCCAAGCTATAATGTTCCCTTGTGTTTAGGTTGTTGATTATCTTCCAACCCATCATGCAGTAGAAACCTGAATCAAAAGTGTTAGAAAGCCCATGCTTTTCCATATGTTCATCTTATTATTGCCTCCCCTCCCATCTGAAAGCCAGGGGAAGTTATTTAACTGCCTTAACTTTTTAATTCAAAATACATACATCCCCAAGAGCAGAATCTCATTCCTGATGCTGAACACTAATATTTTCTTCCAGGTCAAAATTAATCAGGTGTTAGTGAGTGTGTACAACAGATCTAGCAGAAACCCCGTAATAATCTGATCAATACATACCAGGCTGACACTAAATTAACATAGTCAGAATTTTCATGTTTCAGTTACCATGGAACTACATGAACCCTTTGACCACGGAACTGTTCCATGAAGAAAGATGCTCTGTGATTAAACCCAAAACATTTACTTGCCTTAAAAGCAATTACAGATGCTTGCTGTTTACATTTGCTACAGTAGTTTCAAAGCTGTTGCTTTTTATATTTTCTGTCATGCCTCCGAGAAACAAAACTAACCATTTTTGGAGCCCACAGCCTTTTGGTGACTAGAAGCAAGATGATTTCATTCCTCTGATCATAACAACATGGAGAGATTTGGCTTTTCCCATCTTTCTGAAGAAACTGCCTGACTGTGAGACCCACAAGTATAGTCCACTGCTGTGTAAACCTCAGCTGGGCTTCCTACAGATATTACTAATCTGTCTCACGATGCTGAACTGCTACACTCAAAATTGATTGCCACAAATTTTATAACGTCTATGTGCTATTTTGCGTGGCTGATTATTTTCTTATTGGAGTTGCACCATAATAATAAGCAGATGCTCTGTTTGTCATCTTAGCTGGGACTTTCCCTTCATGTTTAATGATAATGGCAGTTACTGTAACCGAGGTGATGCAAATGCATGTTGGAATGAGTGTCTTCAAACTGAAATGTGACTAAAAGGAGCATAAAGTGTGTCATCGGTTTAGGTAATGGCTTAACATGCCTCAGCTTGTTCCATTTTACTGCCTTTTTCGTCCTCAGATTGTAACTGCTGTCTGTTCCTCATCAGTTTTCTGGATCAGATTTGGTAACGTTGCTGATTGCATATTTCCCTTAGCAAAAACCTGTACATGAGTCATACTTCACAGAGGTCTTACTCCTGAAATCACACTACGTACATTCCTGCAGCTCTGTTAATGCTTTTATTGTATTACTGTAGATGAAATCCACCTGGCCAAATTGTTTTTGAAATCTGCTAGAAAATGCGCATGTTCTGTAGCACATTTAGACTGCAAATGTTACAGCGTCAAGAAATGTTCCAATGTGAAGAAAAGAAAGAATAATTATTATGTTCCAGGACTTTATTTCATAGTCTTTTCTGAGGCAAAATGGCCACTGCTTTCAATGAAAATTTATTTATTGACCTAAATAAAGGCTAAGAACTGTAAAATTTGCCCCACCTTGTTTACTACACATATTAATTGTATACTACTATTTCACAAATAAAAATACAAAGCTACAATAATGAAAAAATGGTCCTCAGTCATTTAGGCTCCTCATCAGGTAGGTGAAATCACAGACACCTTATCAGATGTCTTCTGCAGGATGATAAAAGTACAAGGTAATGGCACTCTGCACCTTTGCCTTTCTGATGCGATGTCCCTGACTGGTAACGCAGCCTGCCCGTGTTATGGCAGTCACAAGAAGACTGGGATGTGTGTGTCAGACTACTGGACCTCGGGGCAGTTTGCCGAATAATATGAGATGTATATGACCATTCTTACAGCCTCATAAGTCATTGCTTCCCCAGACATCCAGCAGTTTCACAGAAATGGCCACTATAAAATGGAAAATTTGAAAAGCCCAAACCTCCTATTCTATTCAGCTGTTGCTTTGTTTTCTTTTTAATCTATTTAAACAGGTGTGATGCTGGGTTAGCCAGACTGTCTGCAGAGCATAAAATTACATATGAGAGACTTCAGAGCCTAAGTAAAGACCAGCACACCTCCAAGCTGATCTTAGAATCTAAAATCAAAGAGGCAGAAATACAGGTATGTTATTCAGACGAAGCAGTCCATGTACAGGTAAGTGTGACAGTGTCATTCACGCAGACTCCACTCCTGTTAATTATTATCCTGGGAGGTCACAGATTACAAATGGAGAGGTGTGTGTGCTCACGGGACTCATTACACTGAGTATTGGTGCCTACCCCCACTCCTGTACCGCTCTACCTGAAAAGGGCCTCGATTCCTGCCTTCAGCATGCTGTGTGGAAGGCACTAGTGTGTGAAGGCATCCGAAAGGACTCCAGGAACGAACAAAAGTCAGTGATTATTGGCCTGAATGGCTTCCTGAGCCTGGAACGTGAACATGGCATGGATGCTCTACAAAACTACAACAGTGCAAGCATCACTGCCTCTGCCTGTATGTTTTGGCCTTCCCAGGGTGATTCTGTATGTGTTTCAACACAATTTTTGAAGGTCTGCAAAGCAAAGCTGGCTCTGGGTTCTGTGAATCCATTAATCTGTCTGTCAGGTTTCTCTTCCATTGGGTTTGAGAATGGAAGTGAGCACTAGATACAAGCAGAGACTTGTGACATTAAGGAGAAGGACTCTACATATCTCCATCTCAAGGCCTTCCCATTTTCTTGGTCAACAAAAGTATTTTACATCTTCATTTTGCGGTAGGTAAATGGTTACAATCCACCTTTCTCAGAAGGCTCAGTGCAGGACATTGGCATGTCAGGAGCATGTTGTCCTATATCTTGTAAACCAGAGCAGTGTGTTCTGTGAAAGTGGGATGTTTTGGAGAGAAATATTTCCTTCTGGGAATGACCTATCCCCAGGTAAACCCAGCAGTTCTGGCACTGCGGTAGCCATTATACATCGAGTGGTGCAGCGCATCCCTCAGGGCTGGTGCAGTGCTTTGCTGTCTATTTACTGTGCTCACGTGGCACCATGGAGATGGATGGATTGTGCAAATCCAGCTGTCTCAAGGGGGGAGCAGGCAGATGCTTTCAAGGCAAAACTATCCCAATCACTTAAGGCAAAAAAATTTACAGTTTTCAAAATGTTGATATTTTCACATTAAGAGATATTGTATTTTCCAAGATAAAGTAAAAAAAGGCAAGTTCAGTAATTTTTGAAACGTTGGCAGAAGCGACCTCTCTTTAAGACCTCCTCTACTGTTATGAAAATATCCCAAATGAAACTGTGATGAAATGCTGCTGAAAAACAGTGAGTTCTGACTTCTGTTTCAGATTTCTCACCTGCTGAGCAGAGTAGAGCAATCGATAATGCAGCAAGAAGCAAAGCTGAAGATTGCCTACAAAGAGAGCAACCAGCAGCTGCAACTCCTGGACACCAAGTGAGTGCCCAGGAAGCTTTGCTGCTGCCAGGGGAGGCAGGGCCTCAGTTCTCCAAGTCTGCCTGTTGCAATCCTCGGGTCTACAAAAGCATGAACCTCTTTGAAAATGTGTTTGCTCCACAGATATTACAAAAGCACAATGGTCTGTCAAGCAGGACTTGCTTTCACCAAGGATCCTGCCCCTAATGTGGTCAGGCAATCTGGAAAAGTTCACTAAGTCCCTAGTTAAGTATTTGGGCAGAATTTGTATGGAAGGACACAATCAGGGGTTTTTGTAAGAGTGGGCTGGTGCCTTTCTTGCCCTCCTGCAAGAATTGTGTCAGACAATGGATGCTGGAGGTGGCTGTCCAGAGCAGGGCAGAAAGTTCAGCTCGAGCAGGAAGCAAAGCACAGCATTCACAAGGTGTTAGTGCTTTAAATCGGCTTTGAACATGAGTGTAACTGCAATGCCTACATTACTAATGATAAGCTACTGTGCTACCACCAGACATTATTGTATTAATTCAGATACTAACTCCTGTCCAGGCATTTCTCTCAGTGGCAGTTCTGCTATAAGCCATGCACATCCTTATTCCTTACTGCTTATTGCCACCCTCGTGCCATGCCACCAGTTACACCAGTTAAACTGCTTGCAAACCAGGGGAGGGAACAGATCCAGATTTCAGGTATTCACTGGAGAGAAGAAACAGTTTCACTGGCACAATGTAAAGTTGAGGTGGGTACAGGCAATGTAAGTGGGGTTACGTGAACCAGCATTGCCACCAAAATAACTGGTTACCAAATCCTCGTTCACATTTAAGACCCCTGGACACAAAGATTATTATGACCATATTCTGTTTCCAATACCACAGTGAATTTTCATCTGCCAGACTTCAACATTTGTGATGTGTTTTGTCTAAATAACTTCTATTTTGTTGTGCCCTTTCCCCTCTATTTTCTAAAACAACATTACCTTATCCAGTTTAGTAGCCTTGCAATTCAAAGACTCACCTCAATATGGTGAGAAGAATGTATTAAATTGCCATTATGTTATTTTATGAACACGTTCATAAAAAAGTCACTGCTGAATGACCAATTCTGCACTTTTCTCTCTGCTAATTTCTCTTGTGCTCTTAGATTGAAAAATGCTATTGAGGAACTCAGCAGCCAGATTTTATCTGCACGGAGCTGGTTGGAACAGGAACACGAAAAGATTGAGAAAGAGCTTGTGCAAAAAGTTGAACAACTCTCACTGACTTTTAAGGAAACCACTGTAAGTTTCATTCAAATGTCCTACAGTACTACTCAGGAAGTATTCAAAAAGCTTTATTAATAACTAAAATGATATAACTGAGCTACTGTTTGTGTGAGATTTTCTAACTGCCTCAGTATTTGCATGAGTCTCTTCACTGACATAAAGAATAACACAACCTGAGAATTTTTAAATAAATCTCATCACTGCTAAATAGATCAGTATTTTAGCCTACAGTAATCCAGTCAGTTAAAATAATTTTATAAAAAAGTACAATTTTATAAAAAAGTACAATTCCTCACACCTTTGAATAAAAGACAATGAATTAACATCTATTTCATGTTTTTTAAAGACCACTGTTATTTCATACACAGAGCAAATAATTAATATTCTTTTTGCTGGCTGCAGGAAATGAGCGAGAGAGCTATTGAGATGAAATTCAACCAAATGGCAGAGAAGGTTGACAAAATAGAAGAAATGCAGAAGATAACCATGGAAGCACATGAAGCAAAACAGACTGAAGAAAGGATAAATATTCGCATTGGCAAACTTCAAAACGAGATAAACGAAGATATAAAAGAAATGAAAGCTGACGTTAATGCTGGTAGGACCACAGTGACCAAGTTCTTTATTCTGATTATAATAACGTGCAGAATGTGAGTGTTTGCATCGCAGTAGTTGAAATGCTTTTGGGGCAGCTGCCGTGGCTACACCTGTGGTGTTAAGAAGGACTCTCACTAAGCGTGACACTGCCAGCAATAAGGGGTGACACCCTGCTGGCCTGGCAGAGCCCTCCCCAGCTGTGAGCAGGGCCACTTCTGCCATCAGCACAGTGCCGTCCCATTTCCCTTCAGAACTTGTGCTGTTCTAGAGCAGAGCGGAGTGTCGGGGTGGGAAGCACGTTGTGACAGTGATGATGTGATGCTCTTGCTCTTGGTTATGAACTAATGCCATTCTCACCTGCAATTAGGATTTGCAGCTATCTATGAGAGCATTGGGTCTCTGCGGCAAGTTCTAGAAGCAAAAATGAAGCTGGACAGAGATGAACTACAGAAGCAGATCCACCAAATGAAGCAGGAGGTTCCAAGATGGGGAGAGGCTGGACCATGACTGCAAGGTTTTGTCTGAGGGATGAATGTTTCCCTGGCTCAATAGGCAGGCTATAGTCTTGTTGCAGCCTGTATCCCAAATTAACTGCATGTACCAATGACATGCTGCTGTTGCACAGGTCCGTGTGTTGACTCAAAGCAGTAAATGCAAGCTCTTCATGGATCACCGACTCCCCTTGGGAATTGCCCCTTGGGGCCGAGGTGCTGATTTGCCACTGCACTACTCTAGTTGCTGTCAGAGAGTGAGCACTGTGTAGAACTGGAGTAATATACTGGTGAAGGTGGCACCTGATTTGCTAAAGGCATTCCAGTTTTGCAGGCTTGGTCAGGCAGCCCTAAGCTTTTATATATAAGCACCTGCACCCACCCCACCCCGTGCCCCTCTTCTTACAGAATAAAGGCAAGTTGCTATAACTGGCCTAATACGAATTTGGCAAGGTTCTCCATCTTGATCCAAATGACTTAGTTCAAATCAATGGACATTTTTACAGTGACTTTCTCTACTATTGACTTCCTGAGGAGGCAGAATTGGCACTAAACAAAGCAACGTTCAAAACCTAAATACCATCAGAAAATGTTTGTTCAGTTTTGCAAATATCCTCTGTGTTCGAAAACTAAGTGTTGTATAATGTAGTTGTAGACTAAGATGATTCATGAACAACATAAAAACTTGAATAACATGGTCTTAAGTATTGTAATCTTTTAAAATTTATAACCACGTGGAGTTGAGACAAGGTAAAAGATGTAAATAGAGTATTTTTTGAGTGGGCATGTGTTCCTGTGACTTGCTTCATTGTACTGATAAAAGCTTAGGCTTGAAAACAAAAGAGAAGGTGACAATCTAACTTAGTCTGAAGAATGTAATGCAAAATAAAATTCAGTTTATGATCGCCCTAGAAATTTTCATGGAAGTAAAAAAAACGATTCATCATATTTAAGTAGACTTTCATAATTTAGCAGATTCAAATTGCTAATTGCATTCCCATTATTTCCAGATAATAATTTCCAGTCACAGAACAGATTACATAATGAAAATCAGCACCCATGGGGCATATTAATCTAGATAGGAAAAAATATATATGTTGAATGTACTTCCTCATTAAGAGCATGATATATTGTGCCTCATGTTTGCAAGTCATGCAGGATCAAACACTCACAAAGAATAAAAGACCTCATTCAGTATCCTATTAATTTGTGCTATTAACAGTAATTAATATACAAAAATACTAATTTCTTAATTCACATGATCTAGATTACTGTTACATAAATTAATAGGGTATCTCTACACTATCCTTAGTGGATCTTTCCTACAGCTAATATTGCAAAGGCTATTCTTAGTTGGAAAAGCAGTGGCAAGTTTCTCATCACTTCCATGAAAGATGCTTTGGCCCACAGAGTCACCATACTGAAAACAAACAAAGAATAAAATCCTGAAATGTGTTTACAAGGGCAGCTCCGGGGAAAGGCCAGTTCCCTAAAGAGAGACTGTGAAATTTCTTAAGAATTGCCTTACAAATTGATTCTTACTTCACATAGGTATACTCATCTATTCTTCAATATTTAGCCACGTGCAGTGGAAAAGCTGTCACTGCTCTTTTATTAAAAAACCCCAAATAAACAAGAGGGAATTCCAGAGGGAATCTGGTATGATATGAAGAGCGTACAAGGAATCAGAGAAACAATTTATACGGGACTTTAATAAAATGTTTCTCTTGTAAAAATCTTGTGTGATTGATCCAGATATACAACAACACATGAAACCCTACCCAGTTTTACTTTGGCTGTTTTAAAAATGCTTTTCCTTAAATCCCAGCTAAAGCAAATAACTAAAAGCCCAAATAAAATCATACTGAAGTGCAGCCTCGTCCCTCAGGGACAGCGAGGGCAGTAACGTGGTTTCCTCGTTCAACACAAGCACCGGTGCCGAGTCACTCTGTGGCACCAAACACAGCTCTGCCCACAAAGGAAAAGGAAGGGAGAGGGGGCAGCGTTGTTCTGGATGGAACCCAAGCAAACAGAATGAGACTTGGCAAAGTGTAATACTAGATGTGCACCAAATACTAGTTGAAACACGAGGTTCACTGACACAACCACAAACTCACTGAAGGAAGGCCTGGGAGGAGCCTTGGGAAGTCACCTGACCCATCTCTCTGCTTTGAAATAGGTCCAGCTCTGCCTAAAATATTTGCCATAGGCACTGGTGTACCTCGCTTACACCAATCTTTCAAGAGTAGGCCATTGACTAATGCAGTCTATTCCACTGCTTATAGAATACTGCCCTGCCACCCAAACACCTCAACTGAACAGATCCTTGATAGGACAAGTCATAATGGCCTTAAATTTCAGGCACAGAGGGCACAAAGCCTAATTTATTACATTCTTCTCTGCATGTCCATTAATTTTTTAAGGCAAACTGTGTGTAACAGAAGATTCAAATGAAGTTTCACAGGGATATTTCTTCAGTAATGTCCAGTAAAGCCCAGCATTTCTTCACGTTTTTCTCCTTCCTACATCCATAAAACCCCAATGAACCAACAACACCCAACCCAAATCCCAAAACCAACCCCCCCCACCACAGCAGACCACTTCCTCTGATGGAGATTGAAAATCTTCCTTTTGTCAGCTCTTTTGCATGCATGAGGCTTAAACCACT
The DNA here is from genome assembly GCA_013396755.1 of Sclerurus mexicanus. Taxonomy (NCBI): domain Eukaryota; kingdom Metazoa; phylum Chordata; class Aves; order Passeriformes; family Furnariidae; genus Sclerurus; species Sclerurus mexicanus. Next base: position 210,592 of record VWZF01002930.1, read on the forward strand.
TGCAGTGTGCAGACCATAGCATTCAGCCATCTGCGCTGCCTGAAAGGATAGTGAGTGTCAAAGGGTTAAGCTCACTGAGAAATGAGGGTACACGCCTTTTACATCAGCATGAGATAACACAGCAGAACTGTAGGGCTGTGCAGGGAGGCATTTAACTGGAATCAGAGTTATGACAGTAATTACAGGGCAATTGTGCTATTTAGACTCATTTAGCAAACCAAAGGAATGATGCAAGTCAGAAGTCAGAAGGATGATCCTAACTTCCACATGTGTTTGTTTATGTAGTACCGTTTAGTATTGTGGGCACCTTTACAGTGTGGGTGTCTTTGTCATTACATTCTGGGACAGTTCAGCAGAGACTCCATGTTAGAGAAAAACAATAGGAAAGTCAATGAACAGCAGTGTATTCCTGTAATGTCACCTTATACTGAAATGTAGTGTTTTCTTCTTTTCTCAATTTGTGTTTCCTGCTCCACCTTCTCAAGCATCTGGGGCACAGTGTTCTCTGTACCTTAGAATGACAGCGCTCTTTAGACATGTATTCCAATAATAGGAATGTATAACGAGAGACAAATGGCAAACTGAGGAAACTCTTATGTGCAGAGGAGGGATTCCTCCTGAGACACTCCCCACCCCACGGTGTAAGAAATTCAGAGGCGAATTTGAAAGAAAACAAGGAAATGCAGTGCGAGACCTCTCGTGAATTTGCCACAGGGTGTCACTGTTACTCTTGGCAAGCAAAGGATGATGCTCAGTTGTACCTGTGTGATCCACAGATGCAGCCATACCACTGAGATGGGGCTGGAAGTATTTAACAGCATTATAGGCTTTGATAAAAGAAAAAGAAAACAATATTCTAAAAGCATCACTCTGTAAAATCTCGATAAAGGCAGATGACTAATGAAGTAAAATCCTCTGAGGGTGATTGTGATGCTCCTTTAGACAATGCACAAGGAATGCTGTGTAGGGACCAAAGCTCTCTGCTGCCTTTTCTGTCAGCAGAACTTTGGCCAACACAAAGCATAAAAACCCCCCAAACAAACTCCCAAACATAGAAAAAATTCAGGGGCAGTTTTTCTAAGGCATTAGATCTTAAATCAAGTAAAGCTCAAAGAGCACCACGCAACATTTGATCATCCCAGGAGCTGCAGCAGAGGTTCCTTACCCAGCACTGCCTCCCCCTCTAAGACTGACTTTGACTGAAAGAGCACAGTTACCACCAGATGAAGCTCTGGGCCTCACACAAAAAGCTGCTCTCAATCCATGCAAAGATGATCTCGATAAATAATACAGTGGAATAGCTCCAAACATTGCAAAATATCTGGGAGACCCGTGACTTGTGCTGGCATAGATCAGTGAAAAAATGCTCTGAGCTCAGCAGAGCAACAGTGACCAAGTTAAGAAGAAAACTGAAGTAGTAATTGCCATAAAACAAAAAGCCCAAACTGTATGAGAGGGTGAGTAGGAATTGCTGTGAGAGAGGAGAAAGGAAACTGGCTTCTTGTAGAGCGAGAGCAATTAAAACACATCATGCACTGCTGCACATCCTCCAAACAGTTACTGTCATTAAACCTGACTTCAGCTTCTGCTAAGGCTTATTTTCTAACACCACTGCACTGAACAGGCTTCCCTCGTAGGTGATTGAAGTTGAAGCAGAGTGTAAATGAAGACAAATTTCTCTGACTGTGCTGTCTCACTCCTGTGCTACATTTCCTGATGGTATCAGGACTGCGAGGTAGGATCCACTCTGCTAGGTGGCCTTGGCGATCTTGCTATCTCCATTAAGAACTTAAAAGGTTCAGTAATTGCATATTAGAATACATATGCCTTCATATTATAACACTGAATTTCCATGTTGTGCCACGCTCTTTTATTCCTCACTGGCTTTGAGAATTGTCATTTCAGTACATTGCAAGTATCTTACTATATAAATCATGAAATTCAAGAAAGGTATAATGACTCCAAGTAGAGCTTTTAAAATGCAAATAAACTGAAAACAAAAGTTAAAACATATTTTATGCTACTGCCATGCTTTGAAAAGATAAATGCCAGCCTGTTTACTACTATAAATAATAAACCTTGTTCACTTTACAAAGATCTTATGGGGATTGATCACTTTGTATCTTTCACAGGCTTGAATATGTGAAGTGCTGTGACCCAGTTCCACATATGCTTTCCTCTGTGAGACTGATCTCCCGAAAATGAACGTGGCAGCTCACAGCACAAACTGCTTGCTTTCCTCTTTGCATGTATAATGTTCTGTGTTGCAAAACAAAAGGGTCTCTGGTATGGTCTCCTGGTATCTTAGAATCATACAATCGTTTAGGTTGGAAGAGATCTTTCATTAACAGCAAAATCTCAACCACTACTCGACATTTTGGATTTCCAGTTATCATAGACTAATGTGACAAAAAATGCACAGTACAGTATTATAACTGTTTAGCAATGTACCTCCATTATCCAGAGCGAGGGGGGGTGAGGAGAATCCAACGCGGACACGGTGGGACAGAGTACAGTGGTGGGACGCTGAACCTCCGGACGGATGTTGGGCCAGGGTGGGGCCACTATCTGCAGCTCTGTTCCCTTTATTCACTAGACTGCCTAGCAGTAAATTAATTGTTTACCTTTATTAGGGTCCCCAGGCTGCGGTGACTCCCACACAATGTCAAATTTAAAAAGAAAATAAAAATCGTGAGGCGAAAGTGAGAGGGGAATTGAGCGTTGCTCAGTGCCACCTGATGACACCGAGCCCATCCTCTCCGGGCAGGGCAGGCAGGCTGCACGGACCCACAGCAGGGCACGCAGATTACCTCGTAACTCAGAATACCGTGCCCTATGGACAGCACTTGTGGAAACAAGTCCATTACAAAGGCCAAACCAGAGGTCTGCTCGCGGTGTGCCGGGGGGCGGCCGGGGCCGTCTGACCCAAACGGGCAGAACTCCAGTGGCGACCACCACCGCAGGGAAAGGCCCTGCTGGCCCCGCACCGGCACAGCTTGGCTCCCAGCACAGCACACTGCAGCAGGAGGAGCTCCGCAGCGAGGCAGCCACCCGACACACCGCATCGAAGCCCGAGCGGAGGCCAAAGAACCTCAGACATTTTATGTTGGCTAAGGAGCTCTTCCTGCTTGTCACTGGCCTTGGAAGAGTCCTCATGGAGCTGACAGGGGAACAACTGAGGATTTGAGGCAAGATTTAAACCACAGGGACAGGAATGGAGTCATCTGTACTACAACAAGATAATCATCTGTGTTTGCATCTGCCAAGGGCAATGGGATATTATAGTATCAAGAGCAGAACAGCAAGATTTTCACTAAGGAGATGTTTGAATGATCATTCAGAAGCAGAAGGATAAATAAATAAAATGCTCAGCAATACTCATTTGAGAGCCCTTTGCTTCCTGAGCAGTCAGAGAAACAAGGAAAGGCCTGGAGGAACAGCAGCAGAGGGTCTGGCTCTCAGGGTCTTTTTAGCCCAAGGCAAAAAGAAAACGATAAACAACCTCAGCTGTTATTTCTACTCTTGCTCACAGAAGCATGTAGTAGTTAATACTGAGATGTCTACACATATTTATATATTTTGCATCTAAACGAATTCGCAGCTTCATGCACGATGAACCTGGTTTTCACAGGACTACATGACATGTTTTGAATGCTTGGCTCACGTGGGGTGTGTCAGATTGGCCCTGAGATCAGCTCAGTGCTAAATGCCCAGCTCACGGGTTTGACCCCTGCACAGGCCATTCACTCAAGGGCCGGACTCGATGACCCTTGGGGGTCCCTTCCAACCCAGAATATTCTGTGACTCTGTGAACGTATTAATCACATGCACAGACACCTTTCTGGGAGTGTGGTTTCAGTCACACTCTTAGCCAACAAACCCACAGACCCGGAGCAGTTTGTACTCATGCTAAGGTTTCTTGTGACAATCTACTACCACCCAAACCCCTGGCTGTGCACGAGGTGAAAAAAATAAAATATATATATCTATGTTATAGAAGACATTAATGGAGTTAGTGCAAGAAAGAAAAAGAGTGTAAACAACAAGTAATGCAGTGCTCTAGTTCTTGCAAACTGTGACCAGTGCCACCTTGGTACTGACAGAAAACCACTGCAAAATGGTTCAAACCATGTTCCAAGCAAATAATGGTCTTTCTTTCTGTGCTTTTTTCCTTCACTCAAGGCATTTAAAGTACTGTATTAATGGAATCTGGCTACCCAACATCTTCAGCTGACCCACTACTGAACCTGATGGTTTCAAATTCCCAGAAGCTGAAGGACTCTTTGTAAACATGTTCTTGCTGTGCTCTGGTTATGTGTAAGCACACCAATATAATTTTATTGTATGATAAAATAATTACCAGTATCTCTGTCAGATAGGGACTGTAACAATTCAAGTTAGAGGAAATTGCACACCATTAATTTTAGTCATCCCTCAAGATGACACAGCAAGTAGTAACAGTCATCACTAGTTCCCACTTACCCATGTTAACCATCCCCAAACACCAAACTTCCAATTAAACTGTGGCAGTAAGTAAATGCTATTTATACAAAGTTTGCAGCTTGACTGCTTTATAAAACGGTATGTGGGAAGCAATGTGAAATATCAACTGATAGTTAATATTTAAATTGCTGCTCATTTACACTTAAGGCAAGTTTCATTTCTGCTATTTGCAGAAGAGTTTCAAAGTTCAGAATTCAGTGACAAGAACTTTTATAAATAGCACTGTGTTATAAAGAAAATAACAAAACCAGGTTATGATAAAGGAATCTTGCTTCTCCCAGGGGACAAGAATTGGTTTTAAAGACAGTAGTGTGTCTTTTATCTATTGTAAGAACAGGTTCTTTGGTCTGTCTTAAAAGAAGCATTCAGGAAGGGGAATACTTCTTTCCCGGATACCTCAACCTTACAGGAGTCACTCAGGAAAGTCAGGAAAATGATTGCACATAAGATAAACTGCAGTTTGAAATAACACTGCCTGTGCAATGTTATCACTCCCCAGAGGGTGGTGGGCACTGACCAGGCTCCCGGGGGCAGTGGGCACAGCACCAGCCTGACAGAGCTCCAGGAGTGTTTGGGTAACACTCTCAGGCACAGGGTGGGACTCCTGGGGTTGTTCTGTGCAGGGCCAGGAGTTGGACTCGATGATTCTTACGGGTCCCTCCAGCTCAGGATATTCCATGATCATTTACTTTACCTAGTGATTGTTTATGTCATACACATAAGCATGCCTTGTAATTAATCCTCAATTCCACCAGCAGTGCAAGCACCAATTTAAACAATCATACTCATTTTTCCTAATGAATGTTGGCTCCATTTCTATAAGGTGCTCAGACAGGCAGGGCACGGATGTCTTCAGCACAAATGGAGAGAGAGGAACACATTTATGCCCTGCATGTATTCCCAGTGTTTCCTCCCCACTCACAGAGCCCCCTCCACGTTTTCCACCAGGCACCGTAATGACACTGGGGAGCTCTCAGGGTGGTCCCACAGCTTTGAATGAATCTGGGCTCCTTTCAGTAGTTCCTGACCATTAAAGCAATGAAGCAAGAAAGCAGGGATTCAGAAGCAGAGCTCTGCTGAATTTTTTACCGTACTTCCTTTTAGTCCTATTTTGTTCTCATTTAATGGAATTTTCCTAAAGGAAGACTCTCTAGATTCATGTGGCTCTAGCAAGATGTTCGAAGACAAAAATTCAGAACTTACCTGGTTGTCATCTTCTTCCAAGTTGCTTTGTGTCTCAGCCCCACCAATTTGACAAGGATATTCTCATTTTCTTCATGGTTGCTGTAGTCCCTGTGGAAGAAATTGGATGCATTGAAAATATCTCAATAAGAATTACAGGAGTACATTTCTTAAATAATGAATGTGTGCTAACACCAACAATAAGATGCTCTTTGAACCCCCATCATTAAAAAAAAAAAGAGAAAAAAATCCCAAACCAGCAGTTCTGCAATTAGTTCCTTCCATAAGGAAGCAAACATCATACTAAGATTTAATCAAAAATTCAGTTAATCCTTTCACTGAAGGTAAAACACAGTCTAAGCAGATACCAGTTCAATTCAAAAGGGGGAGAAGAATTAAAAATGAGCTACCACTCTAATAAAGGCAAAGCCCTCAAGAGAGCACTTTTGTCTCTCTCACTCCTGCCCTTAATCCTAAAACCCAGTCAGTCCTCCTCAGGTGGGAAACCCATCAGCATCCTGCTCTTTATCACCTGGCCACTTCCACGTTCACAGAACAACACATTTCCTCCTCCTCAAAGGAATCCTGACACTTCCTCTTAAAAACTAGAAAAATCCTACAATGGACCTGGAATTTGGGGCTGAATCTAGTGAGGAACTGCACGAACCAAACAAACTGCTGCACAGGGATTAAAAAAGCAGGAGAAAACCTAGAGCAGCCCAGAAGCTGTCAGAGAAACGGAATGATTTGGAGAGAATCCCCTCCCAAGCAGGTGAGCGGTGAGGAAGAAGGTGTGAGAGCCAAGGTGCTGTTCAGAGAACTGCCAGAGAATTCCACACTCAGAGTCAGGGACCAGCCCTGTGTCACCGAACCCCCCGGAGCAACCAGGGCCACCCGTGCCTGGCTCGGGGACAGCGGGTTCAGCTGATCCCCAGAGAAATGTGGGGAACCTGTGTCCTTGTGACACGTTTAACTGGCCATTTCTGCACTTGGACATTCACAGCTTCCAAAATCAACAGTGTAAATGAGTTGGTTAAACGATATTTAAACTTTAAAATCAACACAAGCGGAAGGGTAAAATTTTCAAATACATTCTGGTAATTTATTATTTATTTTATTCCTAAGAATAAAATGCTGCTGCCTGCTCAGAAAACTCACTCTTAGGCGTATAAACTCATTTGGTTCCCATAAGACTCAAGTTCCCAGGTGATGAGAATCTCCTTAAAAAGTACTACATAGGATGTGAACCACAGTGCTTTTGAAAACTGTACCATTATTAACATTTTCTATCTTCTAATCATCATCATGAAAACACTGAAGTGTTTGGGTTATAAAAATCAGAGTCACAGACAATCCATCAACAAACTGTTAGGTTATTACTTAGAACATTCAAGCCATCTCAGCTACTCATCAGCCATCCCGGCCTGGCATGAGCAGTGTCATTGTTGGCTCTGACCTGCCACATTGCATTATCTTCATAATTAAGTGGGAATCCAGAATAACCATTTTGACTGTGATAAAAACATTGCCTTGAATTACAGCCTATGAGGAGACTCATGGCATTCTTACTCAGGCATCCCAGAGGATTTAATAGGAGTAATGGGTTCAATTAAAAATTAAGGTTCACTTATGTAAATTAGCGAAAGCTGGAGCACTGTTTTAGTTAGCTGGATGTTCTATGTATCGAGCAAAAATAGACAAATCTGAGAAAGTTTAGTTTCATTAAAAGAAGTCTGGATATCCAAACATCTCTGGTAAAACATGAACCTGAAACAGGAAAGCAGAAGGCTTTCAATAAGCTGCTTTATTTGCCTGGCTCAGGTAAGCATGATAACTTTTTCATGCTCTAATAACATAGCAAATGGATCAAACTCCAGACCAACAGAGTTACAAAATGAAGGATTTGGCTTCTCATATCTGCACTAGCAAAACATGCAGAAGAACAAACTCCTACAGCTGAGTGAGTCTCTCAACATCAGAGACATTCCAAATATGCTGGTCTAAATGGTAGGCAAATTTTAAGTCAGGTGTTTATTTTTATCATATCCTTGAATTTATAATTAGTTATTAAAACAATCAGTGGTTTAAAATTCCTCCTGCAAAACAAATGCTTAAGCAAATACCTGAAAGCCTATCCAAGCTTGAAGAATCCTCCTACCTAATTAAAATCACTGAAAAAACTCAGGCAGTTCCTATCTCTCTCTATGTCCCCATTCTCCCTTTTTTCATCCTCTGTGTCATAATAAAAAGAAGTTTTAGAAAAAATTGTCCATAATAAATGTATGAACTATCTGTGGTCTTTTATATCTAGTTCAAGAAAAATACACTGAAAGCAGTTTGCATTCACTCAGGACTAACAAAAACCCTTTTGATGTTATGGGGAAACAGCGCAGTTTTATTTTGGGAGCTAACTATCACTAAAATCAAAGGCAGTTTATTACTGGCAAAGTCTTTCCTCTTTGCCTGTGTCTGTCGGGGTTGCTGACACCCAGGTCACTCATGAAATGGTTATTTCAGACATGGGACCATGGGTCACTCGTCTACTTCAGTGCTGAGATGTATCACACGTGGCTGAGGGCTCTATTTTCTATGTGCTACGTCAATATGTGACCTTCCCTCGCAGGAGCGTGCTGTCCCCACGCTGGGGACCAGCCCAGCCCTGGGGCTGCCCAGCAAGGGCTGGGCCCTGGGGCTGATGCCCAGGGCTGTGTCCCTGCCCTGCCAACAGCCCGAGGGCAGCTCTGCCTCCTCGTGGGTGCTGCTGCCACTCGGCACCCCGACCTGCGGTCCCGGCCTTGCGGCTCATGCAACGAGCCGCTTTTGAGACCGGGAACGAGCAGGGAAAAGTCCCACCTGCTTTGTCACAAACAGTAACATCATAGGCCCAGCTGGAAGAGGCGTCCACTCCTCCCACACACTTGGCCATTTCAGCAAGCCTGGGTGGGAGCCAGCAGGCAGGTTTGCCACGTTCGCCACGTTCGGGACGCAGAGCACGGGCTGCTCCATGCTGTGCTTCCCATGCGGAAAAACGTGGCCTGCATTCCTGAAGGCGGCACAAGCACAACCCATCTTCTCCAGAGCTCCCTCCACACACACAGTGCTGAGGTCTCTATGACTCTGATCACATCCAGGGTTTGGAATTACTCGTAGTGAATTTTCCAACAAAACCTTTATTTAAAATAGTCTCAGTCCCTCCTCTGGGAGGTCCACAGCTCTTCATCAGTGCAACAATCTGGTATCTGCTTTGAGAGTTCTTTTGAGTCCAGTTACAGAACCTCATTTTGAAAAATCTTCCTGTCTCTAAAGGCTCCACAGGCTCCAAATGTGCTGTATGCTGACAACAAAAATCATTCACTTTTCCCCCCATTCTCTAATGCTCCCATTTGCAACACTTTCCAAGAAGGACTGTCACCAGCCGGCTGGAGAGGACATTTCTCACCCAACCACCCCTGGCTGCCACTGCCGGTGCCCAGAGGGATGAATTCCTGCTCTGCCATCTCCAGTGACTCAGCGTGGCACCTGCCCCTTTGCAGCCTTCTGCTGCTGTCACTGCGCTGTGCCAGAGAAGGGACAGGGGCTTGCTTGAAACAGAGGATGATACGTGATGTCTGCTGCTGCATGTGCTTGAAAAACATCACCTCACCAGTGACTAGTTCAAACAGATCAGACAGGGACTGGGCTGACTCGCTGCAGGAGTGACACTTTGCAAGAGAAGCTGGGAAGGAATAGGAGGGAATGCTGGTTTGATGCAAGGTAAGAAATGCAGCTGAAAATTTGCAATCCGTGCATTCCAGGACAAAATGCAGAGACCCCCGAAAATGACAAATTCTTTCTCCCCGTAGCTGTATTAAAAATATATGTATTTGATGAACTGCAGCTTAACCATTAGGATTCTAAAGGCTAAAATTCAGTATTCTCTAGCACACAAGTGCACCCTGACTCCTTTTCTTTTTAGAAATCTTGTCTGTGGAAATCTGGCTTTGCAAGACTGACTTGTCCCCTGTCCCCTGCCTCAACTATAAGCCCAAAATGTAAATGCATTTGCTCTCACTTTTGATGCAACACTTGTCTTTGAAAGGGTTTAAGCTTAGCTTTGTGGTCAGTGGCCTTATTGGAATGGTTTTTACTGACCAAATTACCATTTTTTTGTAGACTTCATGTTAGTTATTTAAATTGCAGCAGATGGTAATTTTTTCAGCAAAGAAAAATTTCTACTTTGTTGCTTTAGGACAAGATAAATAAGGTTGATCTTCAGATGCTTATAGATGAGGATCTGTTAAAGCTGTAGGCCTAAAATGCAGATTTCCTGTCAACTTTAATTAGCTCCTGTGAACCCCAAATTACGTAGTTACTTAAAATCAACCAGGGTGAAGAAAAGCTGTTTTGCCAACTTTCTGTTTTTCAGACTCATCCAAAAAGAAGGCAAAGTGAGTCTGTAATGTGAATTGTATGTCAGTGACAAACGAATGCCAAGGCCTGGAATTACAAAATGACTCCAAAGGACCTGACAGAGGCTGAAATGAGAGGAACGATAATTCCTTATACAGAAATCAAAGTGTGAATGTGCTATGCATGATGTCAGTGAAAATCTCTGATATTTCTTTGAACAGAGAAAAGCACCTGGAGGGTAGATACGCTGAGAATCCCTGTAGTTGTTGTCCCACTGGAGCTTTCCCATTCACAGAAAGGCAGTGGTGTTGCCACTGGAGCTTAATGTGCTCACACTTCAGTGTGAGTGTACACTAATGGCAATAAAAGACAAGAATGAGTTTTGGAAGATGGCTGCATTATACAAACGACCACGGGCCCTATTCATTAGTTACACAGTCATTAGCCAAATGTTACAAATCCTTATTCTTCACATCCGAGCACTGTTCAGAAAGGCTCTCTGTAATTACTTCTTACAAAGGGAGAGGGCAGCAGCTTTATTATGGTTCAACAACAGAATAGTCTGTGCTCTTCTTCATCCTTCCCAACAGAAGACCATTTGGGGAATGGATCATTTTCTGGAAATCACGTACTGGTGTAGGAGCTAAGAATTTGGGAAGAGATTGTCTTTGTGAACATTTGTTAAAGTTTGGGTGTACAGAAGAATATAAAGTTTAATCACAAAATTAACCAGATTTCAGATAACCAATTCATCCCTCAATAGAAAACTCAACAACAAAACTACCTGGTACCTCTTGCAAGGAAGAAAGAATATATTGCTTCGAGACAGAAAAAAAAAAAATCAAGCACATAACACACAGTATAAGATGGTCACTTCTTCACTATCAGCCTCATCTCAGGCCTATTTTATCATCTTCTGTCACATTAGGAAGATGCAAGATTTTACTCTCCTGTAAACCAGTGCAAAGAGAAAAAGAGGATATTTCTCACAATTCCAGGATACTACAACCCCTGGACAACTGCAACATCTTGTAATGACTGCACGAGTCATTCTGAAAGCTCTTCAGTCCCTGGCTCTTTTCACTGGTCAATGTATGGGATTAGCCTTTTAAATAACTAGGAAGGTAATAAGTAGGAAGATAAGTAACCAGCAAGACAGTCTTTGGGTATAAACAAACATCCTGTGTTTGGTTATGATGAGGGTGTTTTCTGCAGACACATTAATTCAGAACCCTGCAGCTGTTTCTCTAATACCTCCGTGTCTCAGACTCAAACCAGACCTGAAACAATCCTTGAGTGAAGACTTCTGCCTTCTGTACAAGGATGTATTTGCGTCTTTGCTTACCAGATAAAGGACAGTAGACAGCATGCTGGTATTGGCTGCGTGCTATGAGGAGCTTTGGTCTTGCTCCCCTGACCTTGATATATGATCTGTGCAGCATGTTATGTCCTTGAGCACACTGGTTATTCACAGGCCGAGAGGCACACACCTGGCCATCTCTAATTATGTCAGAGGTACACGAGAAACAAACTGGCATCAGTGGCTTGTGTATCTTCTGCCAAACACCCCGCTGTGGGAGGTGTGCTGGGAGACCCACGCTAGTTTCTCCAGCCTGGAACTGTAAAATGAACTTCCATTCCTCATTGTCTCTAAGAAGTGATCATCTAGGGAGGGGAAACAGCTGTCTCCAAACCACCTGGCTGGATGGCACACAGCAGAAGGAAGAATTAAAGCTCAGAAACGAACGGGTCTTGCCTCTAGTGGGCACTGGAGGCAAAGCAAAGAGCCTCTGCTGGACACAGACTGCATGGCTTGCTTGGAAGTTGTGAACACTAGATTCTACAAAGAGAACTTGTGTCATAAACGAAGGCTTTGAAAGGACTTCAGTATAGTGTTTGTTAATCTTTCCTTGCTAGTATCTACACAAGCAATTCACATAACTGTGAAGTTCACTTTTATTAGCCAGGACGACTACAGAAAGCAGATACGACCTCTTCCTGCATTCACACCAGAACCTCTGACTAGAAAGGTAAAACCTTTCATAGGAATGCACCTGACTGAACACACTTTCATCAACGAGCTGGGGTGCTGATTGCTTAAAAGACAATTTCTGAAGTGCCTATAAAATTCAATTTGCTAACATCAACAGCGAATGGGACTGCCAAACCCAAAAATAAATCAAAATTTGTCAAAGAAATAGTTACAGATTACTCTCTCCGTGCTTATACTACTGGAATCTGGGGATTCAGCCCCATCCCTTGAAGGGTTTGCCCGTAACAGAGCCCCGCAGATCCTGGGCTGTGCACACCTTCCAGTGCCTTTATCACCGGGGTGAGGCAGTTGTTAACAAAGCGATGTGTAGAGCAAAAAACTGAGCCAACAGTAGAGGTCAGCCATGAACTGCAGATTTCCTCTCCAGATTTCTTGCTTGAACAATTCATGCTGTTTACTGTACACCCAAAAATATCTGGGGCACCTGTGCCAAAACAGCAGTGGGTAACACTGGAGTAGGAGGAAAGAAAATGAGTTTCCTTTCCAAAAGGAGACGAGGCAAAAATCCAGGTATAAGAGCAGTGCCATGGGAAGGCTGAGGTACGAATGAATAATAACACTTGTTTATTCTGCAAATAACGGAGCTCGCCTAGCAACTCGCTCCTGTCTGCTAGCTGGTCCAAAAAGGTCAAGATCTCATGGAAAAAAATACCCACCACAAACCAAAAAATACCACCTGTGACTTGGCTTTTGGAGAGTTACCTTTGCCACTTGCTGGTTTCCACTACCCCTTGGTAAAGTTGTTTGGCATGTTGGCTCATTTGAGAGGGGGAATGTTTCAGCCCTCCTGTAGGTTACAGCTGGAACACATGATGCAACAGCACCCTGGGCTGCTTGGCTTGGCCCCAGTTTCATCTGGTTTTGTGCTCAACATTTAAAAATACTTAAACAATGGCTATGTAAATTAGGCCAGTGCTTAAACCAAAAGAGACAACCTGGACTTTTAAAACTGAGAATTTGCATGGACTAATAAACTGCTCTTTGATGGTTATTTGGAAAACAAGCACTTAGTTACCCCTTGCAAATGAGGACACACTTCAATACCATCCTTCCTTAAGTGCAGCTGCCTTGGACATTCATTTAATACAGCAACTGGTTTTGAAGGACAGGGATTTAGACTGAAAGAACCCATGCAAGGTCTCAAAAATGTGCTTAGAGTTGCAAATGGGAACCAGGCAATCAACAAAATGCCTTGAATTTTCTAGGCCAGCTTTCCAACTGTGATGCCTTATACCCACACCATGCAGGAACTCAGGCATCATTTTTCCTGTCATGTGTTTGTCAAGCACTAAAAACAATGCCCCCATGGCCATGGCTGTCTTTCCAATATCTAGACAAAACATCTAGCACCTGAGCCCCCAGCCCTGCCTCTGCTGGGGATTTAACAGCCACATGTGCAACATCATTTTGGCTGTCACCCTCCTGCCCTAAATGTGACCCAAGCCAAGCTCCTGGCTGAGGCCAGCAGGGCTCTGGCTGCCTTCCCCTGGCCCCCGGCAGGGCTTATCGTGCCCTTTGGGCTAATCCACGCCTTCCACGAGAAGCTGCCGGTGGCGATGGAAGGGTGACCGAGCCCCCGTGCCGAGCAGGGCAGGGGAGCTGGGGCGCAGCTCTGTGTCCCTGGGGGCCCTGATGCCCCTTGGCTTTCGGGCCAGCGCGGCAGGGTGTGCTGCCCTGCTCTGCCCTGCCCTGGCATCCTTGGCTCCCCGGCGGGGCTCGGGGAGGGCGGCAGGGGAGGGGGCGGCCCCTCTCCCGGCTCTATAACGCCGGGGCCCCCCGCCCACCGCTCCGCATCCTGCGCGGGGCTGCGCTGCCTCCCCTGCGGCCGGGGCCGCTCGGGGATTCGCGGAGGGAGGGAAGGAGGGAAGGANCGTGGGGAGGGATATCCCCGGCCCCGGCCGCGTGGGGCATTGCCAGCGCTGGGACCTGCCGGGAAGGGACACGGGAGACGGACAGAGCGATGGGGATGCGGGAGCGAACTCTGTCAAGGCACTTAAAGGGTGGCCGCTCCAGGGCAGAGGCTGCGGCTCTTTGTGGGGGCAGTTCAGGACTAGAAGGCTGGGAAGAGGGAAGTCCGTCTGGAGCGGGACAGGGAGGGCTCACATCCAGAGGACCTGTTTCTACCCTGCCCCAGATTTCATTTCATTCAAAAACTGCCTCTGTCCCTGGTCTACCGCGCTCCATCCATGCGGACCTCCTCCCGCTCCCTCCATAGAAAAACGGCAGAATAAAGACTGGATTTGAAGTGCAGAAAGGACAGAAATCCCTGGCTATTATCAAGTCTATTAATGTAGCATCTATCATCTCTGCCAGGAAGCCCGTACCCTGCTTCATTCATAGCTGCATGAACAGAGACCAGAGCGGAGAGCACTTTCCGCAGAGTGCTGGGTCTGGAGCAGCCTGAGAGCAGGGTTCAGGCTAACCTGTGGCCATTTTCCTCCCATTGCCTTGCTGGTGCCCCCTGCCTGTCTCTGCCCTGCTCTTCTGGTTAGGGCTGTGCCAGGACAGGTGTCAAATCACATGTAGTGTTTCCTCTTCATCACTTCTCGCTGCTGGACTGAGCGGTTTGTATGTTGAGGGAGCATCATTAGTATTTAGGATATATCACTCCTGGCCAATCAAGAAATGATCAGAGAGGCAATTCCCCTTACAGGCTGGGGTGAACAGAGTGATACATTTGGGTTTTGTTGTAGTAGCTAATGAACTATATGAAATACAGTGGCATTTTTCTGGGAATGCAGCAGGTGCAATAATAGATACCTGATATCTGATAGCAGTAAAAAAGCGTGTCTCAGCTTTTTCTGATGTAGAATCCTAATTATTTATCTATTTATTCCTGTGCCCAAAGAGTCCCTGCAAGGAGAGTTCCAAAGGAAGCTTTACAAGGAGCTGCTGAAAAATTACAACCCTCTGGAGCGACCAGTTGCAAATGATTCCCAGCCACTGACCGTCTATTTCACTCTCAGCCTCATGCAGATCATGGATGTGGTAAGTGTGTAACCTTCTAGGAAACTATTTCTTTCAAAGGGTGGATTTTTCCTTCCTAGATTGGAAGATTACAAGCTATTGGAAAGCACAAATATTCAAGGCACAGTGCCAAATTTTGACTGCCTTTTTAAAGAACTAAACTGAAGAGTAAAGTTTATGTCTTTCTTAGATCTCTTGTCAGAGATTCTCAGCCTTCTTAGCAATACAAAATATTTCAAGGGAAGCTAAAAATTCATACTTTGCCTTTGGAATCCTTAACTGTACTGAGACCCAACAAGCAGTGTAGGCTGGGAGGGATATGCAAAACCAAAGCTCTTGATTCCTGGTGGTCACTTAGGAGCTTCTTATTTTTGGAGATGGAGGGGGGAGGAAGTCCCTGGCCAAAATCCAAATTATATTATTTCTCGTGGTATTCAGACAAGGCTGCTACATTTGATATGCTTAAATAGCTGCTCTATTTGCAACCACAGTTGTTTGGTATATCAATAGATATTTCTGTGCTGCATTTGTAAAAGGCACTGGAGGATATGTTGGGTTCAAATAGGGGTAATTTAAGCTTCACTCTGTCACAGCCGCAGAGAGATGAAACTCAGCATATGAGTGGGTTTACAGTATTTGTTTTTAGTGAATTCAACTAGCTGTAATTAACTAATGAAGAAGTTAAATACCTAAAACTGTAGTTAACCTCAAAATGCCATTATCTTCCCATCAGATGTTTAAAGTTTAAGGCACAAGAAAATTATAAAAAAAAGACAGAAAGATAGGATTTTTCATGACAAGTGGCTTGCTATCTGTTCCCTTGCATGCTTCCAGTTGCCAAAATGCAGACACTATTTAGTATCTGAAAGTCAGGACACCCAGAGAGCTCTGCCAGTTCAAGTGCTCACAGTTTCTATGCGCATTTTTGAAGTTTTAGATTTATTAGACCTAAGGTGAAAACTCGGATGGGTATTTCCAGTGTGATATTTCCTATTTGCCAAAGTGAGAGGAGGCAGTCACAGTCACTGAGCTGTTCCTGTGTCGGTGCCACTAAAGCCAACAGGCCAACTGTGTCAGTTCCATCCTTGTCTTCAGCAGCTGGGTTTGAATATTTGTGATACCAGAGCGCAGAGCGGGGGCTAGAGGGACTCGTGTATTCCCTGAATGATGGGGGGGAGAATATGTGTTATGCAGAGTGCAACAGCTTCAAAGAGTGCTGGCAGCCTGAACTTGAAGCAGGCAGAGGCATCTGAGAGCCAGGAGAGGACAGCCAGGTGTTAGACCCGCACTGTGATGTGAGGTAAAAGCCTGTACCAGTGGGCTGATTCAAGGGATGACACCTACAGCCTGCTGAGTGTACCTGGGCTTGCTTTTGTTGTTGTTAGTGACGTTTGTTATGGGTGGGCTTAGAGACTTGGAAAAAAGGGGATCTCCTCATGCTGGGTGGTCTGCAGGCACAAGGAGGTGACTCCTAACACAGTCAGCCTAAACAGACAACTAAGCATGAATGCCTTTTGACAACCAGGGACAACAGAGGGACTGTAAAAGCAAGGAACAACACAAAATGAACAAATGATTCTATGTTAAAAAGGGATGCATTAGCTTCCAGAGTCATGTTCCAGCAGGATTTGTTTAGAATGTGTCAAGGTAACACAAAGAAAGAGGCATTTGAAGGGCAGTGTGAGTCACGAGGACAGGGCAGGTCAGAGGAAACCGAGAGAAGGAAGCTGAAGCAAAGAGCAGCGTGGGACACACAGTGATCAAAGGTCTGAATGCCTCAAGGTCCCCATCCAGGTTACTGCTGCAGCCTCTCCCTGGCTCCAGCCTTCATGGGTCTCTTGCCATGTACGCAGGGAACATGGAAAACAGGGCAGGAATAAATAACCTCTCAGTTCTCTTAGCCCCTGAGCTTTGGTCTTGCTCCTCTTTCCAGTGCATGAGGCCTCTTAGTGGCTTCTGCAGCAGCTCCTGCTGGCTGGAGTCTTCAGCTGTACAGCTCTGGATTTAGTTAGATTTTTATCTTTGTGTTCAGGAAGGCTTAATCAGTCTGTTCAAGGCCTGTTTGAACGGGGCACCTGAGCAGAACTCCCCATTTTAATGTACCTCTGCAGAACTCAGCACAGTACGTGGTGCTTCAACGGAATCTTAAGCCAGGCTTCAAAAAACACCCTTCCCAGCCATGGACCCTGTTTACAGGGCCTTCTTCTGCAGCTTCCTGTGTGGGAATGACCTCCTGCTGCAGTGTGTGCCTTCCCACAGCTGCTGGAGGAACTCTTGCTTTGGTACAGGACAGTAGAGTCGCCTTCAAAGGAGTTTTGTACTACTGAAGTTTTTTCCCCAGCTTTCAGAAGCTGCACTGCTGGTGTCATTCTGTACAGACAGATTTAGCCTGACTGTGTTAACCTAATGTGCTTTTGAATATTAACTACCCCAGGAAAGGTTTGTTGTGTGGCCAAACCCTCCCAGTGATGACACAGCTCACAGAAGCTTCCTTCAGGTCATCAGGCATGTTTCCTGAGCAGAATCAGCTGAATGCCAACAAGATGTTTTTCCTACATAAATTGCATCTATACTAGAAAGGTTTCCTTTGCGTTTCTGTGAGTTAATAGTGGGTCTCTCTCTTCCCCACATTCCTGATGTGGTTATAAGCACGTTCTTGACTAGTACCATGAGCAGTTGGCTGTTGCAGACACAAATGACTAAAGGCCAGCAGGCAGTCAACTTTGCAGAGTTAATTTTTTTTGGAGTTGTCAAATTCAATTAAAAATCATACAAAACAAAGGGGAAATATCCACAGATCACTAGCCTATCTGGGTGTAGTCAATGACTGGCAGTCTTGGTTAACATGATTCAAAATGAGCCTTTCAAAAAGCCCTTCATAATCAGTAAGAAACCATAGTTTTTGTGCTGTCCATTTAGTTATAGCTCATTCTGCTTGCCATAAAACTCACTGCCTTTCTTTCTCAGAGGTCTGCGATTGAGAGGCAAAGAAAGAAGCCAACCATGAAGTAAATTAAGTTTCACACTATAAAACAAATGAGTTTTCTTCATTGCCAACAAGAAGCAAATGCTGGTGGGAATGACAGCTACTTGCAATAACAATTACTGGTTTAACAAGCTAGAAACAAAACATGTCACCATCATAGTCTCCTGTAGTTTATATGTTCCCTTTAATGGCTTCTCAGCTGATAGCAGCTGAGTCTAACTGGCAGCTAGACCTATCCAGAGCTGCTCCATCAAATCCCTGCCAGGACAGATTGAGCCCGCCTGGATCCTCGCTGCTGCTATTCCTTACTTGAAGTCTCTTCCATTCCACTCTGACTTTGCTGACAGGGAAGGGGAGACAGTATATGAAATCTTTTCTAAATACAGTGAATGTTTCCTATCTTACCTTTTTAGTTTGACCCTTCCTTTCAAAACTAGAAATTATTTCTCTCCTATGCTTGCAGATATGTTTTTAGTGTTGCACATTAATATGCATGCTAATGTCAGGACTACATGATGAGGGATCTGTAAGTGCCAACTGCCCCAACTTAGTGTAGTTCACTGGAAAACGAGTTCATGAATTGTCTGATGAGAATGCAAGCTGGCATGGTAAATGATACAAAGGGTTTCTAAATGGGGAGGAAGAACAGTGGCAGGATGAGAAAAATGCAGTTTGGGGACACATGAGCAAAAATGAGCTCGGAAACTCAGGGAGTGCCTAGAGGGGGAGTGGGAATGCATGGTAGGCCTGAGATACACAAAGGAGTTTGGAAGAAAGGTGGAATTTAGGTGGAAGAGGATGGGTGGCAAAAATGAACAGAAGGATTTGAAAGGGTGGACTTCTGTGTCAAGTTAACATGAAGTTTCAAAAGAGAGTTTCTGGGTATCTTTCAGTTTGCTTTTTTTCCCTGTATTCCCGTCCTGGTCTCAGCTGGGATAGATGGAATTTTCTCGGTAGCTGGTACCTTGCTGTATTTTGGATTTAGGATGAGGATAATGTTGATAACACACTGATACTTTGGGTGGTGCTGAGCAGTGTTTACAGCAAGTCGAGGACCTTTCAGCCCCTCACAGCGTGCTGGCAGCTGGAGGGGACCCGGCTGGGACAGACGAACCCAGCTGACCCAAGGGACGCTCCAGACCATTTGGGATCATCCTGAGTGTATGAACTACAGGGAAAGCTGCCTGGGGCTGCTGCTTGGGCACTGGCCGGGTGGGTGGTGAGGAACTGCACCGTGCATCACTTGTTTTGTGTATTCTAATTCTTCTGTCGTTATTCCTTTTCTATTAAACTGTCTTTATGCTAACCCATGGATTTTACAGCAATCAGCTGTGTGGTGTTTAGCTTCCTGCCAGGTTAAACCACAACAATTCCTTAACAGAAAAATCAAGTCCTCTAAACCTTTGCAAACAATCTTGCAAATGAATCACCCTGAAGTGAAAACCAAGTGGAGGTGGCCAACTGGCCAGCAGTGCTCTTTAAGGATATTTAGGTTCTCATAATATCAGAAGATGGATGCAGAGGTTTCTTTTACTTTTTACAGTTATTTGTTTCACTTTTCTTGAAAAGAGAAACACCAAGCAATTTGATGAAATAAATGAAAAATAAGATACTTCCTCTCTGATTTGCTGAAATCTTGTTTCAGGACTCCTTGTAGGAATGAATGTATATTGAACTTACAGCCTGACAATAAACATCTCTCTGGATCTGAACCAGAAGTTATTTGGAAATATCTGATTTAAGAAGACTAAATAAAAATGAAGAATAATCACAGAAGGAAATCTTAAGAGACCTTAGTGCGCCTTAGTGGAAGGAGAGGGAGAGGGTTCACGGGTGGTCATAGCTGCTTGAGGTCACAGCTTCAGTGCAGTGTCAATAAAAATAAAGAATAGGATGTAGAAAAGCTATTTATTTTTCTCTAAGTCTCATCTCATGGAAACCCCTCAACCTGCCTCTGCCTGTCTGGTATTTCAGTGCTGGCATGAAGTATCAACCTACCTTATGCTCTGAAAAAACTTCCAGTGTATACCCTTTTGAGAAACAGATTCTTGAAATACACTGATATTATATAATTTCCACACTGGAAAAAATTACAGCCACCACATTTTTAAACACTGTATGGAAGTAAATACCTCCTAACATTCTTCTTTGCTCTTGTAACATCCATCCCAATAATACCATCAGAGCAGAACATTCAGCCCTTGCCTGTTGGGTTAGAGGGAGTGTGAGGAGGGGACAGAGCAGTGCTGTTCCTGCTCTGCTGCATCTCTACAGGACAGCACGTGGCATGGGGAGACAAACACAGGCAGCAGGAGGGCAGGAATTTTGTGCCTAGCCTGACAGTTTTACAATAGCCATACCTGCATCTACTGCTTAATACAATTAAGAGAAACATGAGGGTATTCCATCCCCAAAAGGCAGAAGATGAAACCTTAGAAATTAATGTGAAATGATCACACATTTACACTGCAAATGACTGCTTAGAGACACCACCAGGAAGAACTGGAACACACTGAGGTGCACAGCGATACTTCAAACTCAATTTTTACTGCTAAATGAGTAGGCAAAACCCCTACAATCTTATTTCAGTTTGGAAAGGGCCTGCAGATCATCCAGTCCATTCCCCTACTCCAAATAAATCTTAAATAGTTACTCAGGGCTGTGCCCAGTCAGGAACCGACCACGTCCACAGCCTCCCTGGGCAACCTGTTTCAGTATTCATTGTCATCACGGTAGACCTGGCTCCCTAACATCTAAGAATAACTTCCCATCTTCCAGCTCGGGAACAGCACTGAAAAACACCTCTAGAAAAATGAGGCACCTTTCCTTCTTCAACAGAATTGGGCACAGGACGAAAAGATATTCCAGATTTCTTGTCCATTTGCAGCAAGATATGTCTGTTGAGTTTAATAATGCTTTTCTGAATAACATCCTTAGCAGAAAGCTAGAGAAAAAGGCCTGGGTAAACCCACACTCGTTCTCAGAGGAGCTGTCAGTGCTTCACCCTCGGAATGTAAGATTTAGTTACGTGGTGAGATTCCCCAGGAAACTCTACTGAGTCACTGCTTTCCTTTCATTCCATCAGGAAGATAGAACAACTAACATTTTTATTAAATTTGCAGATGACATAAGTTTGGGAGGCTTTCAGAGAATACAGGGGGCAAAACTAGAATTCCACACTCTTTTGTAAAACTAGAGTTATGGCACTGGTTCAACCCAATTTTTGCATGTTTTTTTCACAGCCTAACCGATGTGAAATTCAGAGTATTATGGTTTAAGAAATATTTGTATGCACTGGAAATAACCCCCTGCTGGAGGCTTTGGTTTTTTTGAAGGAGTTTAATTTGATGCCTGAGTGCTTTCTTAACTGGAACCAAAGGCAGGTCAGTACTGCCTCTGAATGAGGAGAGATATTTGTATTATTTTTATAATTCCATCAACTGTAATTACAGTCCCAGTCCAGACCCTCCCTGTACTAGATGCTATGAAAACACAGCTGAAAAGATCATCTTTGTTCCAAAACATTTACAAACTAACCATATTTGATAGACTAGATATTTTTTAACATCAGGGTCGTTCACGTTGACACTTAAAAGGAAGTGTTAACTGAAACTTTAGGATAAAAATGCTCAAGTTAAGAGTAGAAGAATTGTGCATTGGGATCAGACCAATGACTTTTTGATATTAATTTTCATTAATATCGCTCTTAGATTTTTCTGAGGAGTTTAGCACCTTTACCCTACAACCATTTGAAATGTTACTGGTTTCTGTGGCTTTCTGATGTGAGTCTAGAACTGTTTCCAGCTTTCTGTGTGGAACCTGGGGCATCATTTTGGGGGGGTCCTAAGCTGCTCTCAGCACTCTGCTGCTGAAACTCTCTTGGCTGATCTCACTGATTTCCGGGCTCATGCTCCCGCCCCTTGGCTTGTGCCTTTCTGCCTGAGCAGTCACCTGTGTGCATTCCTAGAGTGTTCATTTCTCTGGATGACCTGGGCTTCCTTTGGATGTACGTGAGGTTAAGCTGCTCACAAAGCACCCGTGGTGGTTCTTCACTTAAAATTTCATAGATTTAGGAAAACGCCAAGTGAGTTCTCTCTGTCTGAGTCAAGTTGCAAAGCTTGGGAGAGTGCTGGGTTAGTGCTGTCTTACTTGTGGCTTCTGCAGCAAGACTTAAGTGCCAAACATTGGGGTGGGTGTGACTGTGACCATTTTGGTCTGCTCTGATCATAAATTAGTTAATTTTTCTTTACTAGCTGAAGAGTCAACATTTAATAATTTATTTAAGAAAGTCGAATTTAGCTACTGATCTACATGAATATTCAAGTTTCTTACTTACGTTGCATAACACCATTTAGTCAGGAACCTTCCACGGTTCCTCCAGACATTTGATGGCTAATTAAATCATTTACTACACAAGAGGTTTCGCTTATTTTCCAGTTTCTCCTGTTTCTGTTTTTTTAATTTCTAGTTAGGGGAAAGAAAAGTGCTGAATAGTTGTTTGTATGTGGTGAGCAGCAGCAGAATCTCAGGAGAAATCCTGTTCCTTTAGGCTATCCAACTCACTTGTGCAGACCGAAGGAAACATGAAAGCATGCAAACTTTTTTACATTTATCTGAAGTTAGTCAAAGCTTGCTCATCCTACATTGCCCTTGGTTACTTGTATGACTTAGTTTTGTATATTCAAGGGCTGTTGTCCTTGTTTCATTTTACACAGTGCAGTGCTAGAGCTGACTTCAATGGCTTGCATACAATGCTTGGCAAAGCCTCTGCATAAGGATCTGCAACTCGGTATTTGCCATCCAATACCCCACTGGGCAAGAGAGTAATGGGAAACACCTTAAATATTTGAAAAGAAAAGTATGCTGTCGTTCAAAGAAGCAGAACAGCTTCTGTAAAGAAACAGACTATAAAATAAACATCTCCCCTGCTAGGGGAAAAAAAAAAAAGAGGAAAAAAGAAAAAAAGAAATTTAAATCCAGAAAAAAAACGAATAAAACAACCAAATGAAGGGGCTTATTGAGAAATGGGGCTAACGAAGTTCCTAAGCTTTTTATCAAACCTCAGCAGCCTCTTTGCAAACAATGACTGTGGCAGAAGCTCATCAAATCTGCATTATTCTTTTAATTCTAGTATTCATTAAAATGTCTCTCCAAGCTTTATTTTCTTCTCAATGTGCTGCTTGATTTTTATTCCCACCATGCTAAAGGAAGAAACTGCACTTTGATCTTGCAGCCATTTCCATTCTACCATAGTTCATTCCTGAGAGTTTAGAAAACTAGGAAGGTGCTGGGATGTGCTTTCTGGTATTTTTAGGTAGTTTAATACTATGACAATTACTGGATTGTAACAGAAAACAGAGTATTCTACTTTTCCACAAGATATGAAGAACAGATCTTTTCAAACAACAATATTCTGATAATTGATCTACTTAAACAAGCAGACACCACCACTCCCTACCCTACTGTGGTGAGATACTAAGAGAAACTGCAGTATTTCTGTGATGTTTGTCCATTTTTCCTGTGTTTCTAAATATCTTCTGGGGGGTTTTCACTATTCTTTCAGCATCTTTCTTTTACCTAGTCTGCTCAAACAGTGTTAGAACTGGAAAGATATTTTAAACACAGGAGGATGTGTAGGATGGAATGGGAAGCAATGAATGTACACTAATTAAAGGCAGTTTGCAAGAAGGAAAAAAGGACTGACTAAAGGCTATAAAAAACCCCTCCTGATAACAGTTAGCTTGAGGACATTAGAGATGTTCATTGTAAGTGAAAATCAGAACTTCTGTTCTGCTTTCTGGTTCCACAGGAGAGATCTTTGGAACTTTTTTGTAATACAAATCATCTGGGGTTTTTCTGTTTGGTTGAGAGTTTTTTTTAATATGAGAAAAAGAAAGCAGTTTCTCAAACCTCTTTCTCATTCTTTGTGATATAAAGCATCAGCACAAATCATAAAAGCTCAGATTCCTACCTACATTGGCATGGATGCCCCACTAACCTAAAAAGTGAATAGCCATCTACTGGTATGTCACTTGTGATGGAAGGCTTGCTGTGGGAAGCGTGGTTAAGCTCCCAGGACACACTTGTGGCAGATTGTTGTAGAGCGCTGGGGCCACAAATCCTTCACATTTTACACAGGACCTCTTACTACAACAACAGAATTTGCAAAGTTGTGTCATCTAGTAATTATTAGTAAGCCTCAGTAATCAGCTAATAAAACAAAATTACAGCACAAGACAATCTGTGGGAGTCAGGTCTGGCTAGCTAATACTTGTTCTCATACAAAGTTTTGAATTCACAGGACTTTGGGACTGCAATGAATACACTCAGAATTGTTCCTCTTTTTAAAAAAGACTGTCATATTCAAGTACTAGGCAATACCCGGTGTCCCTGTGAATACACACGTTCCTCTCCTTTGTTTTGACCAATATGGATCAGCTTGTAACAGTCTGTGGTGATTTGTATGGAGTGTTTGAAAGCCCCATATTTTCCTTTGTGAATGTTCTTGTCCTCCAGTAGCAAAACTACACTGCTCTGCACTGGCTGAGCCTCTGGCTCCGTAAAGTGCCAGGATTAGCTCAGCCTTTCCAGGTAAATGGTTTCCCTGTCCCCAGGCTCCTGGGAGAGCCACAGGTCTGGAGGAGCAATTCCATGCCCCGTAAATGTGGTGCTCCTTGGGGGAGCCTGTTCTTGGCTTGGTTGCTCCTGGGTTCCCTTTGCCTTCAACTGCACCGAGACGGGAGGGCAGAAGCAGGGGGCTGCCCCTGCTGGACCCATGTATTTCAGGGAAGGCTTCTAGAAATGCTGTGTGCTGGGTCAGTTATCTGGGCAACAGCAACCCCCAAGGCCCTGGGATGTGTGTGGTGTGTGATGAGGTTGGCAGATGTGCAGCAGCAACCCCAGGGATGGTGGCAGGGGAAGGCAGGAAGGGCACGGGGGTGTTTCTGTCTCTGCTCTCTGTTCCTGATCAGGGCTCTGTTCTCAGAGTGCCTGCTTTTCTCTCAGCCAAGCACACACTGTCAAAAGTTTTCAGTAATTTACAAAAATTTACCAAAAAAAACAATTTACAAAACTGCTGACAGCAGATGAACAAAGTATTGTCACTGGATTGGAAGCAAACAATTCTCTCTATGAACAGCGTATTAACATAGAAGCATTCAAATGTTAATGACTTCAAATTTAGATGATACAGATGTAAATTCCTCAGTTTCTCCTGAACTCCTCACCCTATTTGCCTGAATAGACTACTAAACAATCCAACTGTTCCCAATCTAAATATATCTCTTGAGTTATAAAAAAAGAAAAGAAAGGAAAAAAAAGATCCCACAATGGGTTGGCAGCAGAGAGCCCATTTGTACAAGCGCTTATATAGACAAAGAAATCTTTTAAAGTTCGCTTATAATTTTAATTACTTAATTTATTTTACTGTGTTAACCAATTTATTTTTAATTTTTAATTTATTCAAAATTAAACCAATTATTTCCCAAGAATAACCAGAAGCAGCCTGAAGTAAATGTCTATTCAGACTTAACCTTCAGTTATGCTTGCATTTTCCTGCCCATTATGTGAAACTAGGGTTTGCTGTGCAGAAGGAGAGCCTGGAAACCCTGGCTTCAACAGCAGCTGAGAGCGTGGCATGAGGCCACGGTGCTGCTCACTGGCAGCACGGTAAGAGTAGGATATTCATCCAGTTCATCTCTCCAACAGCATCTGGCAGTGATGGGAAGCCACCCTTGCATGGTTTATAATCCTGTCTCCACACGACTTAGATGGTCCTCGTAATGGAGCAGCCTGAGGGCAAGAGGAGCAATACCCATGTGCAGAGCTGGTGGAGCCACGCACATGTTTAATTATACACACTGCTACTTTGAGTTTTTATTGGCTTGTTTTCTGCCTTCACTCCTGAGCATCAGCACATCTCTGTGCTTGGCATCCCCTTAACCACTCACAGTAACTGCAGTTTGGTGTTTGAGAGGAAGGAAGGAAGGAAGGAAGGAAGGAAGGAAGGAAGGAAGGAGGCCTTTTACCCACCCTCACCAAAGCTACAAATGCAAGAATGAAGACAGAAAAGGTAATGAGCAAGGGAAAGTCTGACTGAGAAGTTGTTTCACATTGACAGCTCTTGGCGTAGCTTTTTATTCCTATGCAACCTCCCCCCAAATTCTCAGTTCCATCCAAATTTATCTTGGCTGTTAGCAATGTAGGTGTGCCTTAGGCTTAGGAATTAAAGAACATTTCCCCACAAGAATCCATTCTCCAAGGTCAAGGCTTGCTGGTGCTACAGCCCCCAGCTGTGGATGACTAGAGGTAGTCCTTGGCAAGCAGCTGCTCTTTGTTTCAATATCCTTGCAGAAGCACCAGGCTGGGCTTTTTTAAGTAACTGATTTTTATCCTCACCCCCAAGACAACAAAATTCAATTTTTCCTGCACCACTAAGAAGCCTTGAGCCACTTCAGCAGGAAAGTTTAGCATTAGCCCTGGCACACAAGGAGGGAAGAACTGCCCAGACCCCCATGCTGCCGTGGTGTCACGAAGCCTGGGAGGTCACTGTGGTGCTGTCACACAGGCTGCAGGTGGGCCAGGCTGGACCACACTGCTCTGGCCTGCTGGAGGTTGGCACAGAGTGCTGGTGGGCACCAGCACCACGGGCAGCAGTGCACAAGTCCAGCCCCTTCACTATTGTCCATAAGTTTTGAGGATCTCACATTCCTCTTGTTCTGGCTGCCTGAAGTATGGCCACAGCACCAGTCGTTTGTCACCTGGCTGTTTTACGAGTGCTTAACTCACCCTCCAGCCCGTCCTCTCACTACTAACCCCGTAAGAATTCAGCCTTTTCACTTGATACGGTTTACTGAGCTCAGTACATGACTCTACAAAGGAGCAGGAAGAAAACCCCAAGCTGTGCGAAGCAAAAATTAAACTTTACAGGCTTTTAAATGGTGAGGGAGAAAATGTCATTAGGCACAGGTAATTTGGCATTGAGGATCAAATGGTGTTGAGAATGTTTAATGAGCTAGTGCTGAGACAATAAGAGCTAATGAACGGACTAACCTGCTGGTTTCAGTAGGATGACATTCAAGCAAACAAAAGTGAAAATCTGTAATGGGAGTGTCTTACATATCTCTCACTGGCTGCCAGGCTATTTTTAACTTCAGACTACAATTATTAACTTCAGTCTTGCTAGAGGGTACCAATCAGGAACCCAGCATCATGCTGTAACAAGTGATACCTTAAAATGTTTTTACAAAGCTTTTTATTAAGGTTCAAAGTAATTGAAGCCCCGTCCAAAGAGCCCTGACTTTTTCAGTAATTTAGGTGAGATTCAACCATGCTAAAATAAAGACTGTGGATTTGAAGTGCAAGAATTAGAGCCAATAGATTTTAGTCAGGACATCACTTTATGCAAGTCTGCTGGGAAGGCTGTGTTCCTAGCTAGGTTCTGCACATCACTGCCTGCCAGTCTGCAGGCATGCAGTCTGATTTTACTTCTTTATCCCCTTGCTTTTTGCTGCATAGCTTTTCTAGTGTGGATACGACATGTGCTAACATCCCTTTGAAAGTCAACAGAGAACATTCCTTACGGAGTTTGTAATGTCCAGGCTAATGCCCTTCACAAAGCACTGTCATGTTTCCATCACTTCTTTTATGTATTCTGTTGAACACGGGGTAAGGATGGATAATTTGAGACTTTGGTAACTGTGTTTCCAAAGGTGATCAGGCTGATGGACTCTTTAAACTGAAAAGACAGACAAAACCAGGGGTGGGAACTGGAAGAATGGAGACAGTGCAATTCCCTTCAAAAAATTCCAGAAATTATTACATCTACTTTCAAAAATGAATGAAGGGCCATTGAAGTCTCCCTAAAGTCAGCTGCTTTCCCTTTGCCATCTGTCCTTACAGCTGAGAACCCAGTGGCCCAAGGCTGCCTCCACGCCCTGCCCCTGTGCCAAGCACACCTGACTCGAGGAGCGGCGCTGCCCGGCCAGCACTGTGTGAACAGCAAGGAGCCGACAGCAGCTGCGGGGGGGGAAACCCACACAATCCAGACAGCGTGATGCACTTTCCCATTTTCTGACTGATTTCCCCAGCATCTCAGATTGTATTGTGAAGTCCCTTTTCTTTGCTCCTTTATAGCGGAAGGGGTTTGTAACAGGAGCTGCCCTGCTTTTGTATTCAAAACAAAAAGTGTTCTGTAAGTGTTTATAAAATAAAGTGACAAAACCTGGCGAAGAATTTCAAGCCCACCCACCATTCTGTGGGGAGGTGCTGCACAGCTCTGATAAGAAGAGGGTTAATGCCATTTGCTGTAAAGCTTTTAAAAGTGTCCAAAAGACTCTCCTAGGCAGAGAGTAACCCTGCAGAATATCTCCTGCCCCACCTTTCACCAGGGACCATAGAGGGGGACAAACCCTCTAAAACTGGACTCTTTCCTCTAGCGATGGGTGAGTCAGTAATGACTAAAATACTGGAAGTCGTTTGCCCCAGCAAACACTATTAAAACCCCCCAAACACTACTATAAACCACCCCTCAGCATGCAGTAAAGGTTTTAGGGGCGAGGAGCAATGGTGGGATTCAAACACTGACAGAACCTTAAATACAGTGATCCAGGTGGGAGCTCTTTTGTCCGTATACACTCTTTCAGGCTCTAAATGCTTAAAATGAAAACAGCATGCACCATCTTCACCTGGGGCTACACGTTACGTTTGAGTCAGTGCTCTCAGGACGGCCTCCTTGAGGTAGGCTGGAGTGACAGATCACACTCCAGAGTAACTCTTGGCTTTCAGAACATGTCTGCAGGGTGTCCTGCAGGCAGACCTGCCCCGTGCCCAGCTGCCTGGCAGTGGCGGGCAGCTGAATCATTCTGCCAGCAGCACAGCTGCTTTAAAAGCCTGCTGTCCCCCTGAGCTGTGCTAGTTCGAGTGCTCAGTGATGGCTCTGTAGCCTGGCTCTGTGATGTGCACTGGCTGATGGTGCAGCTCTGTGCTGGTACTCCTGAAATAGTCCCTGTGCCTCTGCTGGGGCTCACAGCACTCCCCACGGCGGATCATTAGTTTCAGCATCAGCAACACTCCAGCTTCAGTACAGTTTTTGCCTGCTACTGAAAAGGGACCTTTTGAAACATCACTAATTTAAGGCCGGGGCCATTCATGTGTAGAAAGAGATCACACTGGGAATAAAATGTGAGTTTAACTCAGAATTTAACCATGCAGGAGGACATGCCATTCAGCTAATAGTCCTGAAACAAGCTTCCCACAACATAATGGATTCTGAACTGCTCTGCACTTCTGAGTAGCCAGTTATGCCTGTGCAAAGCAACATGAGTCCTGTCTGCCCTGCAGAGAAGCCACCCAGCACTGGTGCTCTTGGCTTTGCTCAGGGCCAATACCTGGGACATTGCATTACAGGAACCCGCCACGTTCACCTGGAACAGTACACAGAGCTTGGGGAAAATGCTGTCAAACTTTTGATGATGAGTTATCATTGGTGGTATTTACATCTGAACAAAATTGGCTGTGATGAATACAAACAGATGTAGGTTTTAATGTCCTTAATGTGCAACACTTGTCAATAGACTTTAGATCATGGTGATATGAACGATCTCTCAAGGATTGTTTCTTCAGTCATGAATTAAAGATCCCATGCAAACGAGGCCTGTTGGGCTCTAATGCTATAAGATGGTTGTTGAGAGAGGCTCCAAATTAATGTTTATATGGCTAGAGAGTAACAGCTACTATTGCAAATTAATTACTGCTTTGCCTGACATCTTCAGCAATGTCTTCAGCATGCAAATTCAATGCAGCTTAATAATGGCTTTCTGAAACCAAATGGTTAGAGACCTGTTTCCCCAGGATGCCGTTTGAGTGAGTTGTTCACTTGAGGTAGTTTGGAACAGGTTCATGGAGGTGATGAAGCAGAAAATAGAGAGCAAAGGTGCTGAATCACTAGCTGTGGTCTGTACTTATTTATAGTTGCTATTTTACTTTTCATTTCAAAGCAAGATAAGAGCATGCATTTGAGGGCAGACTTTATTCATGCACATTACTGATCTTTATCTCAAATCTTTTTATTTGTTGGTATGCTGTACATTTAGTTGGGATAATACACAGCCTAGCAACACTGCCATACCTTTACTGATGCTGCTCCTCAAAAGACTTCACTTGCTTTAAAAATGCCATTGTCCCTTGCAGGGTATTTGATTTTACATGCTGTGCAATTTTCTGCTGTTGTGCTGATCTAAAATGGCTTCAATTAAAGGTCTCTCAGGACTTCAGTTACAAGTTCACAAAACAACAGCAAACGAGGAAAAATTCTGACCTTTAGTGAAGTCTGTTATCCAAAAAAAGAGGGGTTTTATGGTATGAAATGTGCTTAAACATTTTTGGCATTTTTTTGGCATTTAGGAACAACATTTAGGTTCAAGAGTGACGGATTTAAATTCAAAGGTCTAGAGATATGAACAACTCTGGCAGTTGCTATTGTACTTCTTATGTACTATTGAACTATCTTATGCCACCTTCTTGGACTGCAAATGGAGCTTTGCCTGGTGTTACTTGGACTGTGTGTTCAGACTGCAGAATGTGTAACACTGAGTGCACACAGTACATTCCATGAGCTTCACACAAACCCAGGTGGACACCAGGACAGCACCTCCACAGAAAAAAGTCACCAATATTTTCCCGTGTCTGAGAAGGGAAGAATTAAACTCTTAATTAACTTCAGCATTAAGATGCCTACTGTGTCACCTGAGCTTACATCAAATAGTCACAGGGCGCAAGGGGAAAGGCCTTCCAACAGGAACTGTTGCAGGCAGAACAATAATAAGTTTTGTGGTGAAGCTGATGCAACACTTTCTGTACAGTCCCACTGCTAGCAGTGGTGCTTCGGGGCTGCTGAGAAGCTGCTCAGTATGGCCCCAACACACATCATCTCAGCTTAGGCACACTTTCCTTGTTCATTATTTTCTCTACTACCTGCTTATGTCTGATGTCTGAGGTTAATTAGTGCGAGAGCTGCTGCTATCAAAGGTGAAACAGGCAACCCCCGCTGTGAACTGTCTTGCCTTTGGAGATTCTTTATTGAAGAAGGGGAAGAGTCTGGCAGAAGGATACCCTCAGGAAACAGTTTGACTGACAGTGCTAATATGAAATAGCATTAAAAAGTACCTGTGAAAAGCTCTGTTGCGTTAAGGGAGCGGCAGTGATCCCCTTTGCTTTGAAAGGTACCTTTGCACAACTGGCTACTATTTCATAATAATCAAATGTATTTACTGGTATTGTTTTATCTGTATGGTGCTAAGCTGTGGTTTGGTTTTTCTTCTTTCTCTCCTTCTTCCACCCAGGATGAAAAGAATCAAGTATTAACAACAAACATCTGGCTACAAATGGTAAGTGTTGAAACAAAGTATGGGTTTTTTCCCCGTTTGATATTTGAGTTTTATCTGGTGAGAGGTTTGAATTTTAGAAAACTCTCAAGCTTTTGTTCTGTATCTTGCTACACTGTGGACAAAGCTAAGAATGGCAAACTGTAAGGCTGAGCTTTAGCTCCTGATGTTTCAGGTGTTGTGAAAACTGTAAAGGATTTGAGTCACTACCTCTGAACAAGTTACAAACTCACTGAGGTTGATTCAGTCACACCAAAGGCTCGATCACCATCAGGTCATGGTGACCTGAGAGTCCCAGGAAGAGCAACTGCAGGTGCAAATGCCTTTCACTCATTCCAACAAATCCATTATGTTGTGGGAAAACATTTCATTTGCAAGAATGAAGGGATAGGTGCAAGAAACCCATTTCATCTGCAGTAGCTGTTCTGACAGCACTCTGAGAACTGCCAGCTAACTCCCCTGACAGGGGCAAACGTGGTTCATTATGCCCCAAGAGCTGCTGCCACCCCCAGTGAACGTCTCTGCATCCTCCCTGCTTTGCTCACTGCCTCCTTAGGAAACTGCAAGGGCACTCCAGTTCAGACGGCCACGCCATTCCCACATATATGTTGTATAAACATAGGTCATCAACAGAAATTGACTGACTATGAGAGGTTTTCTGTGTAACCTCTCCAAATTCTGTATCTCAGCTACATTCCTAATGTTCAGCTGGGAACAGTGTATTTTTTCCTGGTTTCCCAACTTGTTTTGCCCACATAGGGTGTTCATTTTTCAAACAGTGGCTTTTGTTGCAATTCCTAGTTGCTGTCAGTTGTCACAGATTTCAAATGCTCTCTTCCTACTTACCCATAACTGTTGCTACCACTAGAAACCACAGGAGAGAACTTTGTCCCCATTAACTCATGGGGCATTGCAGGGCAGGAGTTAATTTTTGCTCACTTGTTAATAAATGGAACAGATAATAAACTACTCAAGAACATTTTGAGAGTATTTTGAAATTCTTTTCTCTAAAAGGTTATCACTTGGAATTCATAAGGTGCTTCTTACCATGCTGACTCCTGTGGGGTCCTAATGCATCCACTAAATGTTTCTACCCTAACTTTGTACTCTACAAAGACAGGGTGATATGGGGAACTTCCCCCATCTGTTGCAGCCAGGATGAGAATTTGCCATTAGTTGAATTCCCGTCTCTTTACAGAAACTGAACTGTTTGGGTTAAGTAAAGGTTTACAGAAGATTTTTATTATTCCAGACAATCTCATTTCTTCTGCAGAAACTTTACACTTCCAGCTTCTTTACCCAGCTCAGGCAGTTTAAGTGTATTATTTTTTCTTTCACTGTAACATTTTATGTAGGGCACCTCTCTCGCACTGTGGTAGGCCTTAGGAAACACAGGAAGGACTATCCTGGTGACCTATAAAGGGTAGCGTGGCTATTCCATTTATCCACAAAGAAAATCAAACATGGAAGAAGCATTCAACTTGTGTTTCTTTACAGGCCTGTTGTACAGTAAGGTTAAAACTGTCACATATAATATGCTTTTGGCTTTGAGCTACAATGACTATAGTTGCTATGATTTCTTACCAGGAAAACAGAGAATAATTCATAGTCAAAAAG
Organism: Sclerurus mexicanus; assembly: GCA_013396755.1. Taxonomy (NCBI): domain Eukaryota; kingdom Metazoa; phylum Chordata; class Aves; order Passeriformes; family Furnariidae; genus Sclerurus; species Sclerurus mexicanus. The sequence goes on from VWZF01002930.1 coordinate 243,671, forward strand.
CTATCATTTATTTTCCTTCTCTTATCCCACACCATTCTTACTCTTTTGAAGATTGGTTTTTCCCCCTAAGGAAATTTGTGATTATTTTATACATTCTGTATTTATTTTGATTTATTCACCTCAGCACACACTGGGTATGGACCATGTTAGGACTGCAATGAGCAGATCACTTGGTTACTGTAAAAAATGCAGCCACTCTTCATGGCCTGTGTAAACATAAAGTGTTTGCATATTACCTGTCTATTAATGGTGTACTAGACAGATACAAAGCATGTTTAAGGCAAAGAGATGTCATTTTATTATTCTAAATGCTCTGAAATAAGTTTCCCCCTGAATTTCCCTCTCCACTTAATTTCTTGATCTATACGTGTGAATGATCAGCAACGTAACTTAAATACATTTTATGTAATCATCACCAAAATACTTAAATACAAAAAATACCTTGGGAGAAAGGGGAATATAAATCTACTGTTCATATATGCAGGCTGTATAATCCTGACCACTGTCTCCATGGCAATAGTGTTCAGCACCAAAACCTTAAACTTGACCTAAGTTACGGGGCAGCCTTGCCCAACCACACAGATTAACAGTGGCCCAAGCACCCCGAGCTGTTTGCTGTTGTAATCCACATTACAGGGCTTCAGCTGCAGCAGCTCCAGAGTTAAAGCACAATGAGGCAGCTCATGTCCAGCTGGATGGGTAAGCACTTTGTACACAAGGTTAACACAACATCCCCATCATCAATCTGCTTAACGTCAAAACACACTTTCATAGGAAGTTTTCTCTTGCCCCAGGGTGGCAGTCTCAGGTCAGTCAGTGCTGCTTTACCTCGTGCCTATTACCAGCTTACTACAACCTGAGAATTTCCGACAGCAGAAAACAAAGTTTTCTGTGAAGATAAACATAATGGAAGTTACTGTAGGAATTACAAAAGCAATTCAATCCCAAGCTGGCACCAGAGGCAGCATGAACAATGAAACACAAGCACCCCAAATCTTGTATAGGCTGTTACGTGCACTGCAGTGGGAATGGAAAATGAGATTTTTATGTGTTCCACTGAGCTCTGAGTGGCCTAATTCACCCTTTTGAAACATTTCACTGCCTGCAGCTAAACAGGATCTCTTTACCAAGAGAACAATACTTGTTTTAGTCTATCCAGTCCCTAGAGAACTACAGTAAACCAGTGCATGAGATGGCCTAACTTGCTTTTTGTGTGTATGCCTTAGTACTGGACAGATCATTATCTACAGTGGAATGTGTCTGAATACCCGGGAGTGAAGAACATCCGCTTTCCCGATGGGCTGATTTGGAAGCCGGATATTCTGCTCTATAACAGGTAGGCACCGGTGTGTGTGTGTGTGTGTGAGGTGGGGAAAAGGAGAAAAGATTACAGAATCACAGCATCACAGAACAGCCCAGCTTGGGAGGGACCTTGACCTGCTCCAACTTTTCATGGGAAAGGGAGCCTAGGTGAGGTTATCTAGCACCCTGTCTAGTCACAAAGATAAGGCAAGGCAAATGACATAACCAAAATGCTGAGGCTTTTATATACTATTCCAAAACTTTCCAGGTTTTTGGAATACTGGAGAATTACCAGTCTCTTTTTTACAGAACAGAAGGTCATATTTGCAAATACTTCATAAATAAACTTGTCCCTACCACCAGTTCTAGTTGGTTGGCTTTTGTGAGATGATAAGAAAAGCAGACTTTTCTTGCTGTACTTAGCAGCACAAATAGTGATAATTTTCTCTGAAATTGTTTTGTCTAAATGCTTACTGGTGAATTCAAATCTGACACTTGCCTGCTTGCCTAGTTTTAGTTTGGGTTTCATTACGGACAGGACAGGTAAAGCCAGTAAGGATCTTTGCATTTTCCCCTGTCCAGTTTTGGTGTCCCCCTTTTTTTCCTGCTACAGAAATAGCTGGGATGTTTGCTGCTTGCCTCTTGAAACTGTTCTGAGTTGGGTTGTTTCAGGGACACACAGATTGTCATGCATTCACTGCAGAACCTTTGGCTGACATTGAGAGATTCTTTGGCTGCACCATTATATGGTAGTTCCCAGTGTGGAACTTATTTAGGTTAAAAAGATAAAGCACTGCGAGCTGCCTGCTCTTCAATACCATGCCTTTTTCAGCTGTTTTTGGGGCCAGTGCTGCTCCCCAAGTACTGCAAAGAACTTCCATCTGCTCTGTACATGTTGCACTGGCTCTTCTGTGGTAGCCAAGGGTGCACTGTTGTTTTTTCGCCTGTGCAGGTGACAGGAAACTTTTGTCTTCCTGACGGCATTTTCCCCTCTGTTTCTCTGCCATATGCCTAGTAAGAACACACCCTGCTGTGTTTAGCAACATGATTCCCCCTTCCCACTTCAAGAGCTGCTTTTTCTTGCAATAAGACCTGGAGAATAGCTGTACCCAATGTGCCAGCTGCAGTTGTGCTCCCTTTTGATGGCCATGTCACTGTCACAGGTGCAGCTGAGCTGTACTAATGTGCCAACAGCAGGCAGGGGCAGCATTTGGCAGCCCCTTGAGCGCTTCTCTGCAGGGCCTGTGTCCCTGCTGTGCTCCCACAGCTGCTTCTCTCACAGGTACAACCACCAGGAGAGACTGGAGCTGATCCCCAGCTGAGTTCACCACACTCAGGGTAACTGCCTGGCAAATTTATACTTGCTTCTGCTTTAAGCATGGCAAGGAGTGTCCATAAACCAGCCTAAATAAACCTTTCAGATGTTCTGTACACAAAGTGAAGAGCCTGATACCCGGGACAGGTATCTTTTGCAACATTAATCTTGTTCAATGTATTTTTCCATGCAAATTTGTTTTCTTGAGCAGTTTTCCCTGGCTAACTTGATTCCATAAATGACAGTATTCCTGGGAGTATCTGATAAGTCAGCCTTCAATCCCACTGTCCTGCTGAATAATACACAACGTATGCCATAAAACTGGTACTCTGTAACAGCAGTTCAGAGGTTCCCAAAAGAACGAGTTATGACAATATTCTGCCTCACATAAATCACATACTGAGGGAGACATTCAATGTGCCTGAGGATTTAGGCTACAGTGTTTAAGTGAGTACATCCCAAAAGAAAGAGTAATATTTTAGAAGTTAGTAATATTACTATATACACAGTAACTGTAGCTGAAGCCCTTTATAGAGTGAGAAGGGTAGCAATAACCTGAAAAACTGAAAATGCAATTTTTCTGTTAATATAGGTTTTCAGATCTTTGGATTGTTAACTATGGCACAGTCATGAAGTAATTATTCTACAGTGTTTCTATTTCAAACATATTTAATCCAAAAATCTTATTCAGAGTTTAGTCAGAGAGCAAAGCTATTTAAACCAAATTCTTACTGCTGTATGAAATTACGTTGGGAATATTACAATGTCCTCTTATGGTGACATGCCATTTTGAGATAGATGCTTTCAATTTCTATATGCTTCACTAGGGACATGCATCTGCAGTTACAAAGAAATTAATGAACTATAAATTCACTTTCCCCTTTAATGAATGTTTCACTATGTCTTGAGTCCTACACATCCTGCTGCAGCCCAGGACAGAGAAATTGTGGCAGCGGTATTAAATTTTACAACCAGTCTATTGTGAAGAGAGCAGGGCCAGTTCATCTGTAATTTTTCTGAGGGAAGAAAATCTTGGCCTGTGTACAAATTCCAGGATTGACTGTTAATGTCATGTGTGGCTTTCTTCCAGTTTTTACTAGACTCATTACAAGTGCTCATTTCTGGTGGAATTATTTTCCAAGAGGCCATATAGTGTTCAGTACTTCATGGAATAACAAAAATTCTGGTAGTTATGTCTCATTTTAACAGTTTCACTTCTCCAGTTTTATAAACCTGAGACTGTCCAGACAGGTCCCAGTGGGGTCCCATCTGGTAGGTACAGCTTTGTCATCTCAATGTGCTGCAATGAATATCTGCTTTCAAGTCATTATACCCTGAAGAAGAAATGTAGCAGAAATGGTTTTCTATCATTCCATTTCAGTGCAAAGTCTCACCCAGCAAAGGCTGAGCCCAAGTGAAGCAGAGCACTTCAAAGAACCATCAGAAACACAACACAGAAAAACACGCGTGCTCCTTTTTCAGAAAAAAGAACTGTGTTTTTGAATCTGGGCACCACTGGATATTCTTTTAAGAATGTCTCTTAGGAAAGGCAAAGTCATGTGGCAATGAAAATTAGGTTCCTTGATCACTTGTGTCTTTCAAAGGTTGTATTTTTGCCAATTACCAGAACCAGCAGCAAGGCCTTAGAAGCAACTCCTCGGTGCCTAAGTGCCCTCTGCTCCAGGGGAAGAACAGAATCCAGTCTAGGAGCCATTACCTTCCACTTTACCATAATTGGTGCAGCACGGATATTCTGACATCCTGAATTTGCCTATTTGCTTGAGTTCCACCATGCAGCCCTTACTACTTTCAAGTTGAAGCGATTCCTTGTTGGAGGACTTTTACTCTGGTTTCCTAGGGAAATGGGGCTTCCGTACAGGTGTGACTGTGTGTGCTGGCGTCTGATCTCGCTGCCCCTTCCCCAGCATGCCCTGAACGCACTCCTACCAGGCCTGGCAGTGCCCCCAGCAGGGATCTGTGCAGTGCCACCTGCAGCCGGGCTGTGGGGGCAGAGCAGGCAGAGCTCCAGCTGGAGGAGACCTGCAGCCCCGAGCCCCACACTCCAGGCACCAGCGTGGCCCACGCCAGTCCCGCTGCCTTGGCACTGCCCCGCCTTTCCCCTCAGTGCGCCACAATCCACTCCTGATACATACACAACATATACACTCTTCTGCTCGCCTTCAGAGGTCAAATTAAATAATTGCCAATATTTTCTGCACTTCTGAGCCTTTTGCTCACCACAGGAAAAAGTGGAACTCCAGGTGGGCAAGTAATTATTTGGATTTAGCTTTTTCTTGTCTGTGTATTTCGCAGATCATTCCAGATATTTTTTAAAATCTAATTTCTTTAAATACATAAGGGAAAATAAAATGCAAATTAAAAATGTCTAAAATAACAATGGCTTTATTTTAGCTTCTGATATATAAAATTTGCATAAGAATAGATGAAATATTAAAGTCCTCTTTTTAAAAAAGAATATTCCAATAAGGGTTTTCCTGCAGGGAAAAAACCCTCACCTTTTAATATACTTTATTTTCTGCTAGAGTGACAAATATTTCACTTTATCTCCATCTCAAATTCTGAGGAATGTACAGATCAGTGTCTCCAATATGTTACTGCACAACCCTGCAGAAGTGAACGGGAGCTGTGAAAAGGGACATAATACCATATTGGGTGTATGTCCATTGCAATGCCAAGTAACTTAAACATCTCTAGGGAAGGTGTCTAGAGGTAAGTCAGCAAACTTACCAAGCTTTTCCTAAGAAAGAGTCTTTACTTCATCACGTAAATATTTGAAAATAGGTTGTTTCCCATACAGAAGCTTTAAATGGGGCACATAGCGAAGGCTGGGGCTGCACTGAAGAGCCTTACGTATGGCATGTGGTGGTCACGTTCACCCATGCGAAGAGGGAGGAAGACACAGGCCCTGGAGGATCCATCTCCTCAGTGGCCAGCAGTGAACACTGGCAGCAGGAGGCAGAGTTCCCTGTGCAGTTGCTTGAGAGGTTTGTAAAACCTTCTCACTGTCCAAATGGGAATCAGTGGAGCCAAGGCACTGTAATGGATCAGCTGAGACAGGGATGAGGTGGCTCACCTTCACTTCGGGCTGGTAATCAGGGACAAACCCAGTTACTCTGAGGCCACAGAAGGCAGGTGGCAGGAAAAAAGCTGTCATGTTTTTGGGGTGAAATAGTCCTTTCATGAACAGATTCATCTCAGATATTCTCCGGCCAGTCAAGGAGCATATAACCCATTTTGTTTCTTCCCTGTTCTAGTGCCGATGAAAGATTTGATGCTACTTTTCACACTAATGTTTTAGTCAATTCTTCAGGACATTGCCAGTACCTGCCACCAGGTAGGCTGTTTGCATGTCGTAAGTTTTGATAACTCAGACTGCTTATGTATGGTGTGGTTTCAAATTTGACATCAATTCTCTGATATTTCATTTACCTGGCCAGCATCATCTGATAGATTTAAGCGGGTTGCATTATGAGTTACATGGTTAACACCTCTGCATGAAAACCACCATACAATATCCATGTTTTATATATGTATTTAAAACTATGTAAATTATTCTGTCATAATGCACAATTTGAGATGTTTGGAAGTATTAAAAAAAGATAAAAAATAAAAGTCCTTAACATAAAGAGGTAGCTTTTATAAAGCTGTGGTAATGCCTCTTAATAAAAATGTATTTCACTAGTTTAGTGTTTATTTTATTAGTGTTAACTTTACAGTAAGTTACTTAGTAATATCTTGGATGTATTTCTATTTGAAATGATTCACTGGATGTTTCATCAACACAACTTTTAGTCTCAAGGGAAAGTAGCCTGTGTCTGATATTTGATGCGTGACTGACTCTGGATGTACAGCAGTGGAGTACTGTTTCTGCTCCCCAACTCAATTAGAATAATTATTAGAATTAACTCTTCCTAGAAGCTGAATTTTGAAAACTACAGCAGTGGAGCCAAGTGCTTTCCAGACAAATTAGTTTCTCCACCTAAGATCCCCAGAGGATTTCAGGGGTTTGCCTGTTGTTCTTTTGATTTAAGATGTTCCATTTGATGGAGGTTTTTCAATTCAATTCTGAATTGAATTTAGGAAGGATTCTAATTCTGAATTCTGCTAAAGGACAGGGCCTGACTCAACAAGTGAAAAATAAGAAGCCAACTTTTCTGAGTAAATCAAGATCATATAAAGTTAATAATACAGCAAATAGTATTTCAGGATTTCTTACTTTAGACAGTAAAGAAAATAGAAACAGATTACATATTCTGCTCATTTCTTTCTGAAATACCGTATCCAGAAATCTGAGCTCTTCTATAAATACCGTCCCACTATGTGCCAGAATGGAAAAGGGGATTAAGAAAGAGTTTGTAACATCAATACATTAATGGCAGAGTTCTTTCCCTCTTCTGTGACTGACTTTTGCTCTTTGTGTGTCAAGACATGACCGAGATTAAATATTACAAGTGAAAAACGGGGTGCAAAGTGGAACAAGTTCTGGTTACAAGATGTACATGAAATGAAGTGTTCTTGTGTAAATCCCTCCTAGGCATATTCAAAAGCTCTTGCTACATCGACGTGCGCTGGTTTCCCTTTGATGTTCAGAAATGCAACCTGAAGTTCGGCTCCTGGACTTACGGAGGCTGGTCCTTGGACTTACAAATGCAAGAAGCAGATATCTCAGGCTATATTTCAAATGGGGAGTGGGATTTAGTAGGTAAGCTCTTCATTACTTATGTACACTGTGACCCTGCAGCCTTGTCCCCACTGCTGAAAGGGATGGAATAAGCATGGGGAAATGAAGGCAGAAATGAAAGTAATAAACGACCTGGCTGGTGGCATTTTAAACTCTGAGAACAGATGTGAGATGCAAATCAACATAACAAAAACATATGGCAGATTTGCTGCCCGAGTTCTGCAAGGATCTTTTATCTGATTCTCCTTCATGATCTGAGAAAAAATTACTTAATAGGAGATTAAGCTGAAAGAAGTCGTTTTACCTGTAGTAAAACTTAGAAAGCTACATTTATCCTTTTTAAAAATAATCTCTACAAAATACACTGTTTATTCACCTTAATGTCTAGTTTTCTTCCCCCTTCCTCCCACACAGGAGTTCCCGGGAAGAGGACGGAGAGCTTTTACGAATGCTGCAAGGAACCCTACCCCGATGTGACATTCACAGTAACCATGAGACGCAGGACTCTCTATTACGGCCTCAATCTCCTTATTCCTTGTGTACTGATATCAGCACTGGCTTTGTTAGTTTTTCTGCTTCCAGCAGACTCAGGAGAAAAGATCTCACTAGGTAAATTATTAATAGGATGTTGTAAATATGACTAAACCAAAAGAAGTTGTCCTTTTAAAATCTTTTTCAGCAGTCTTAGTAAGCAGGAGGAGCAGTCTGTGTGTCCTGTCCTGGCTCATGAGCTGTTTTTACTGTTTGATGGTGAACCAACAGAGGCATAAACAATTCCTGACTACCTTCATTGAGAAGCAGGGTTTCATTTTTGGACATTGATTTGCTGAAGAAAAATCTCACATTCATTAAGTAAAGCTTAAGTTTACAAATATGCATTTGAATGCTTTAACACAGAATTCTTCTTAATATTTCCTTCTGAGTTGTATTAAGAGCCTATGGTGCCTTCTAAGAAAGATGATTCTAACTGCTGCTCTCTTACTTGTTACAGTGAATTTTAACTGAAGTTAAAGTGAAACAAATCTGATTTTGAGTGCTTGATCTTTAAGATGATCTTCCAGACCTTTTGCCCCATACAAAAATTCAAATGCACTGGCTTCTACTAAGTAAACATGTGTAAAGGGAGAAACAAGATGGGCATTTGTCCAGAATATGGTTTAACTGAGCAGCAGCCTCCCCAAGCCAGTGGTCCCTCCCCATATTTTAAGATGAATTCTTTGTTCCTAGCTGACAATGACATCATATTGTTCAAGACTAGTCCTGAGAAAACAGTTCAGCCTTGTTCCAGAAACATGGGAACTCACCACTGAGCAACACAGGTCAAACTCCAAAAGCCAACAGTGCAGACTGCTTGGGCGTAGCCCCCGGTCAGATTCATTTGGTTTCTGTGCTCTAATTACAAGCTACTGATCTAATTTCATACCTCACGTTCATCTTTCAGGTATCACAGTTTTATTGTCTCTCACGGTCTTCATGCTGCTTGTGGCTGAGATTATGCCAGCAACATCAGACTCTGTGCCCTTAATCGGTAAGTCTTTATTCCCTTGGGGGTTTTTTGCCAAACAAGGTGCAGTGACTTTGCCCAAAGGCCACTGAGGCAAATCACCACCAGGACAGTGGACAACTGCAGCTGAATTAGAAAAATATTGCCAGAGCTCTGATGGGTGCTCTCTGTGCTCTGGACAAAGCAGAGAACCTCTGTGTGTCTGGGGAAAGCATGAGAGTCAATTTTCTATGGAAGAAGTTGTTACGATTTTGATAGAATTTGCCAGACCATGCTCTGCATTCCTAATTCCAGTTAGAGCTAAACACAACAAAACCTTGCCCTTGTAATTGTTCAAGGAAAAAGGGAAACTTTTCAAAAGAAGTATTAGCCAGTCTGTGCAACAGTGGTGAAAAAGAATTAGAAAGCAAATTTTTTCAAGCTTGCTTAGCTAGAAGAGGCAGGTGCTCAGTTTCACAAAAGCAATTGCTAAACTCTGGCAATCACCTCAAGATAACAACAGGTCATCTTTCTGCTGTTGAGAAATCTTTCAAAAATACCTGAAGGAGCGTGTGGATCACGGCACTGGCAAAGGAACTAAACTCCACATATGCATGTACATGAACACCCCTTATAAAAGCTGTGCCAGCCAAAGTATGTTGTTGTCGTTATCTGTTTATTTTGCAGCTCAGTATTTTGCCAGCACCATGATTATCGTTGGTCTTTCTGTGGTTGTCACTGTTATTGTTCTACAATATCACCATCACGATCCAGATGGCGGAAAAATGCCTAAATGGGTAAGGTTTGATTTTCCTTCCTTGTCCCTTCCATAAATGGCCAGGTCAGGGATGTGACAGAGTAGCTGATGGCCTGCCATCGCTTCCTACTGGTAAAAATGTAGAAATCCTTCCTAAACATTCTCTTTGGAAAAGTAGTTTCACCAGAAATGAGATGTCCAGGTATGTTTTGTGTGGTTGGTTTCTTAGAGAATGCGTGTGCAAGAGAGAGAAGGAATACACCTCCACTTGCTTCCAAAATCCTTGAAAACAGCTGGAAACAACTCAGCATTTTATCAAAACTATATATATAAAGGAAGGTGATTTTCAAATAAGCTGCCAATGTCAGAAGTGAAACAGGCAGAAGAAGAGAGTAAGTGCTATGGAGATGGTAAATGCATGAAATACACCACCCTCAAGGTGCAGCTGCTACATATTTAGCTGCTGTCCATCCCCAAACACCCATGTCCTAAAAAGCATTTGTGAAGGATGGCTGCTAAAGTGGAAGGGAAACTTGCTCTGAAAATCCTGGCCTTTGTATCTCTGGTCAAGAACATCTAGGAAGTGCAAAGAACTGAAGTGTATTTCTAAGCACATAAGACTTTCTTTACAATGTACGTCTGTGAGGGGTGGTTTTCACAGAGAACATGGTGCTGACATTGGATTACTCCACACTGCTGAGCACCATCAGCCAAGCGTCCCCTCTCCTGGCTTCACCCAGCTCATGACTCTTCTGAAGATGGAAAAACCTTTCTCCTTTTTTCTCTCTAGAACAATGAGTTGTTATTATCCTTACTAGCCAGAAAGAATGTGCATGCAGCAGTGCCCTGAGGACAAGAGATAACAAGATATTCCCTGGCCTATGCTGGGGTAGTGACTCTAAAATAAATTTCAATGAAGAGAATAAAAGATATATCTCTTTAGACATGTGTTTGTTGACTGAAAGGGGATAAATGTTTAGTACTGAGCCAAATGTCCTCAGAAAACAGAGTACTTGGGGTTGAGCTGCAGGGTTGAGAAGCTGAAGACCCACAAACATTATTTGGATACTGGTGAATTTTGGTTCAGGCCCTCAGTTAACAAATAATACCCTTCTTGGTGAAGCTTGATAGTGTAAAGAGAGTAACAGGGCAAGATCTGTCTCTGCTTAGGAGGTTTGTCTGGATATAAAATCTACTCTGAGTGACAATCCACAGTCAGAATAAATGGACCAGATCTAATTATAGTGTAAGATTTGCATATTATACGAGACAATAATATTTCATTAGTGGTCTGGAAAAGAAATGCTGGAATGAGCTCCTAAAATCTGATTGAAATAAATTACAGCAGCTTTCAGCTGAACTGGAACAGTCTCTGGCTTGCCTGCACTTTCTGTAAGGCTGGATTTAGGCAACATGGAAAATAAAATGATACACACTGATTAAGTCTGAAAAGTATTTTTTAAAAACCAGAGTAATTTTTCCATCTTTTCTCCATATTATATCAAGATCTGTTTTCTATAATCTGCAGTCAGCTGTCATTAATGAAACATGAGAACAGAGTCAAAACATTTGAAGCTTGGGGGTCCAGTCCAGCAGAATCTGTTTGAGCAGCCCCTTCCAAACAAGGAATTTAATATCAGAGCACAAATAAAAGATTTGTAAGCTTACTGACTACAATCCAAAGCAGTGCTATTAAGACTATTAAAAGTAACCCTTCGACAAGGAAAGCGTTTTGTTTTGTTTAGCCCATGGTTTCTAGTAAAGGTGGAAAAGCTCCCATACCACTGTGTCAGGCAAAATTAACACTGAGCAGACTCCCGCCAGGGGAGGGGCAGCCCTAGTCCTCAATGCACAGCACTGCTACCATAACCAAACCACCTCGGAGACCGGGGCGCTGCCCAGCAGGAGAACTCGGGCACCCTTTCCTACAGCTCCTGCGCTGAGGCAGCAGAGACCACGGCCCAGCAGCACCTAAAGACAGGGGCTCTGGGAAGAGATGCTCATTGTCACCCATTTTCTTTCAGACAAGGATCATCCTTCTGAACTGGTGCGCTTGGTTTCTGAGGATGAAAAGACCGGGGGAGGACAAAGTGCGCCCTGCCTGCCAACACAAGCAGCGCCGATGCAGCCTGTCGAGCGTGGAGATGAACACTGTGAGCGGCCAGCAGTCCAGCAATGGGAACATGCTGTACATCGGCTTTAGGGGGCTGGAAGGGGTTCACTGCACACCCACCACCGATTCGGGCGTCATCTGCGGGAGGATGACCTGCTCCCCAACAGATGAAGAAAACCTGCTGCACAGCGGCCACCCCTCTGAAGGTGACCCGGATTTGGCTAAGATTTTGGAAGAGGTCAGGTACATTGCAAACCGATTCAGAGACCAGGATGAAGAGGAAGCCATTTGCAATGAGTGGAAGTTTGCAGCCTCTGTAGTGGATCGGCTCTGCTTGATGGCCTTTTCAGTCTTCACAATCATTTGTACCATTGGTATTTTAATGTCAGCACCAAACTTTGTAGAGGCCGTGTCTAAAGATTTTGCTTAACTCCTAACTAAAACCTGCTTCTCTGAATGGTATGTAGCAAATAAGAATGTGGGTTTTTTTGACGGCTTGTTTTTAATGAGTGCATTGCTTCTCATTGTCCACTTTCTTTTGCCCCCCTCTCTGCTCCCGAGTTCCTTGTGGGAGAATGGCACCATTCTGGAATGGAAGCCAAGGATTTCTCTCTGGGCTGCCCGTGCACAGCTCCTCGGAGCACTCTTCTGTGGCAAATGCAAGGTGGCTGCAAGTCCCTTCGGAATGACAGGGTATTGCACCACCATCTCTCACAGGTTTCTGAACTCGCTATTACAAAATAAGAGGTGGGCAATGTCACTTCTTTCAGACCTTGTTCTAAAAGATAACATGCGGTCCATCTTAACTATCTGAATGAGTGATCATAAACACTGACGTTTAGGAGAGGATTAAATCCAAAAGGATGCTCAACAGCAGAGAGAAAAGGGAGAAACAGTTTGGGTTTCGGTTACTGCTTCTCACTGAGCTGTCACACGTGGCTCTCCAGCTCCCTCACCACCACTCAGCCTCTAACTCCCTCCATGCACTTTCAGTGGGCATAAATGACTTTCAGAATTCTGAATCAGAAACCTGAAAGTTAGGAGGACACACTATATGACTTCTGTGTCTTTCTGGATTTGACCTGGAAATTTGGCCTGAATTTTTCAAACAAGCTTCACAGTGATTTTTGCAGTTTACTACAACTTTCCTCTCCCCAGAAAGGCATTCTTCAACTGATGACCTTTTTAACTATCAAATAGAAAAATTATTGATTTATGATGCCTTTATCATCACTTACTTAAAAAAAACAACAACCCCCCCACTTGTCTCTTTATTGTTAACCACATTCCAGTGTGGAAAAAAGTAACTCGGTGTCTTGTACAGGCTTAAGCATAAATGAAGAATCTAAAGCAAAGAGAAGCCATTAAATCCTGAGGTCAAGGTTTTCATTTAAAAATTCAGTGTTTGATCTGTTGTGTGCTTAGCCTTTTATAGAACCCCTTTTGTTGAGTCACCATAGCATTGTCTTTACAAGAAAACTGCACCTCTTCTGCTCAGTTTATCATCAGATGAGTACTAACGAATAATAAAGCTTTTTGAGTCTGATATAAACTATGAACTGTATAAATATATATTTATATATACATAGCATATACATCCAAGGAAAGGTTAAGAATTAAATACAAATTCTCCTAAGTCTAGACAGACTTTTGCAAAGGCAAAACTGATAGTTCATCACTTTTTGTTATTTCTGATTCTGAAGTCCTTTTGTCAAAACATGCTTAGTTTTGATGTGACTTTGATGTCTTAACAAAAAAGGCTGAGCTGAGAATCCCAGGACCCGAAATTCTGTGTGTACGAACTAGCTGAGAATTAGCCCCGTGCTGGCACACCAGTGTTCTAACCAGTGACAGAAGTGGTACAGGATGAGGGGAGGATTACTTTAGCACTGGCTGCTTGCTTTAGCCTACAAAATCCTCATTTTTTGGCTGAGGTCTTCAGAGACACAGACAGAGGCCTGTTGTGCCCTGGTTTTGCTGTAAAATAAACTTAAGGCCTCAGTTTCTCTTCTAAACTGGACTAAAATAAAGTGATTGAAATGCTTATTCTCCCGAGGTGAGAATTACCTTTCCAGAGTCTGCTCCCCTGAGAGCAGAAGAATCAAACATCATGTAAACCAAGCCCAGAGTCACCACAGGTACAGTTCATCACCTGAGGGACCACCTTTTGCAAACACCTTCATGCATGAGGCAGGGCAGGAGGAGTGAAAGGAAGGCAGGATATCTCTGAGAGTTTATGAGTTCTGTCCTCCTGAAGGTGCATTCAAACCTCACACTGCAAAGACACGACCAAAACACTCGGAACCTTCTTGAAAGCTCATCCTGAAATCGTATCTCAGAATTATCTACGAAGAAGTTGTGTTCTCAGAACAAGTATTAAGAGTAAGCCATGTAATAATTCCTGCAAGTAGTTTCTAGTTTGTAGATTGCATATGAATGGGAAACCATGTCCAAAATCTGAGATGTGAGTTTTGTTCCTCTGTTCATTTTGTGAGCTACACATTCCACGTGGCACGTGCTGCTCTTCTGAGTAATGTTCCTAGTCTGGGATTCCTGGTGTAAATGTTGATTTGCATTGGTATTTTTTCTTGCTGCAAGTATCTCTAAGTAGCTATGTAGAGTGTTCCATTTAGTCTTTGTAAGGTTTTGGGGTCCTCTCGGAGAATACTTTTCCAAGAAGAAATGAAGACTTTTGAGGACTGTCTGGCTCAATGGGACATGACTTTTGGAATCATAATACATGATGCATGTAATATAGGAAGCATGAGAGTGCCTCTCTTTCCACCTGAATCCATTCACAGTATCTGTAGAAATCATCTTGCTAAATACAGGAGGCTGGAGAAGGCAGGTTACAATTTGACAGTAAACTTCATTATCAGTGAGAGGCGTGCCAGTGCTTACAAACGGGAGCCTGGTGCTCGGCTTTGTGAAGGCCAGGCAAAGTCTGTAACCCTGAGTTTGTCACCCGGCCAGCAAACACCAGGGGTGGCACAAGGGAGCCCTGAGCCCCTGGTGTCCTGCCCACAGCACTGCCCTCAGCCTTGGCAGGATTCTCGGCAACACACCAAGGGACAAGGGAATCCTCATCTTCCCACTGTTAACACAACCGTTGGTAATAAGTTTACTATACATTTTAAATATAACAGTGACTACTCCTCCGTTATGTTCTTCTGCACCTCTGAGTCCAATTTCCCTGTAACTGAGCTGAGCAAAATGGGTATGTTTCTTGTCAAACTGTGTGTGTCTTAGATATATTTGTGTATGCTAAACAATATTTTGATCTAAACGCTGTGAAAAAATATTTATTTACAATTCTGGGCACAGAGATGGAATTAAATACTGTGTGCAGTCTGTGTATATAATATTAAAGACTACATATTGATGGTAAGGATCTGTTATAATCTTCAGAGTCCAGAGAGGATAAGCAAGTGGTTCCCCACAACTAAGCTATGACTTGCTGACAAATTCAAAAGCTCACTCTAGAGCTCAGCTGTCATGTACAGTACTATTTGTGAACAATGTATATTACTTTTTCTGGTTTTATATTGAATTGTATTGAATATTTAAAAGACTTTTTAATATTTAAAAAAATTTATTTAAGTGTTAATGCGAAGGAGGTTCCAAACAAAATTTAAAAAGGTTAGTTTTAAATACAGATAAATTATTTAAACAGTATTTAAAATACTAAATTATTTTATATAGGAATTGATAATACTATGTAAGACTTTTTTTAAAGGTTTCTTTAAATTCTCTTTGCATTCTCTAGCTGCAGGATGCAGTCTCAGTTCACCTGTGACAATTCAACTCTGCACCTTCTTTAACACAAGAAAAGAAGGTAAACCAAAGGCCCAGGTTTTCTTTCCTTTTGTTATACTATTTTCTACATTAAGAAACATTGCATAAAGGGCATTAGAAAGATGTTACATCTGTCAGGTACTGATTGTCATATAAGCAACTCAATACCTTTTCAGTCCAGTACAAATAAAAGATTTAGATCAAGAGACTTTTGATTCTTTCTCATTTTGCTAAGAGGGGAAACAAACTCAAGTGGTAGAAAACATGAATAGCCATAAAAGGAAGAAAAATGTCTTTGGATCTATCAATCTGAGATGACAAAGTTTTTGCTAATTAAAAGCACACGCAGATCCTCCCAGCAAACCAGTCCCACACCAAACATATATTACTCTGGTCTTACATAAGTGATCAAAGTTAACCGAGTAGGGCTGACATACCAAGGAAATTTTGGACTGGCCTCAATGCCAGCATTAATTTACTTTTGGAAGTCTAACACAGGGGAGAGAAACGAGAGAAAAAACAAATCCATGCCAGCTGAATAAATCATTGCTTTTGCAAGCTGCAAAGTTGGTTGGCTACTGATGAAAAAAATATCTGATCAGCAGAATCCCCCTCAGATGGCGAAAACACTTCAGTGTAGCTTTTTGCAGAGATGAGTTGTGCTGCCCACGTGCTGAGCCAGCTTCCCAACCTCACAACACACACACGTGCAGAAGTGAAAACCCAAGGGCCGCTGAACCCAAGGTCTGTACGGAACAGCTGCGGGGCGCGGTGCGGGCAGGGCAGCACAGCGGGTCCTGCATCAGCCTGTCTCCGGGTCAGCGCTGCCACAGGGCACGCGGTGTCACCCGAGCTGCCCACGTGCCCTGCCCCCTCCGCTGTGCTCAGCGGCAGGACGCGCACTTAGGCTGCAGCGTGGTCAGCCGGGCTTAGCTAGGCTCAGCTGAACACGCGGCCGGCGGCTCCCGGCCCCGCGAAGGGGATCGCTGTGCGGGGCCCCGGGCACCAGGGCGGCTCCTGTGCAGGCTCAGGGCTGCCGTGCCTTAGGAGCGTCCCCCGGGCAGAGCCAGTGCCACTGCCCGTCAGAGCACTGCCTCTTGTGGCTGCAGACATTACAGACATTAACAGGATCAACCATCCCCTCTTAATCCAACAAGAACGACCGGAATATATTTTCCTTCAAGAATACTGATTTCTTGGCCTAACCTCGTATTCAAATATCAGTAAGTCTTAAAAGACTGTGAGCAGAATCTGCACGTTAACAGCAAATCTAACCTGGTAAGCAAACAGGACAATAACCACAAATGAAAGCCTTCCACTATTATCTTCCCCCCTCCCCTTTTTTTAAACATTGCTTCTGCTGCTTAAAAGAAAACCTTAAGACTTATGTAACATTTATTTATGCTATTAAGCAATTTGCAGATGATGGCATAGAGAGAGGATAAACAACAATCCCTCACACCCCAGTGAACACATGCAAAACTGCAGTTTATTCACAGAATGTATTCAAGTCTGAAACTTCAAATCACTGTCTTATCTATACCCTCACTGTAAAGATATTGTAAAGGTATCACCAGTAAACGACTGGGCTTTCGGAGCTGCAGTGACTCGTCCCTGTAATGATGCTATACATAAACTTCAAATAATTTGAACTACCTGCATATTTTTACCTTAAGAAAAACCCCAACAAACCCAAAACACAGCAGAAATTTAACAGCTCTAACACGATATAGTGCTACTTTGAATATGAGTACACGAGAATAACATCCAAAGCAGCTACTAAACAATTCTGGATAGAACCCAATGCCTCAGTGCCTGTGTAAGGCTGGCAAATCTTTCCACTGAGTCCAGGATTCTGGGATCAGGACCATATTCAGTCCAACAGACCTCACAGTTATCATTTATGTATTAGTCTGGTTCATGGTAGGCATGTAAATGAGGAAGAATAAGCCAAATATTAAATATTTATATTAATTTGGCTTTAGGCTTACAGAAAAAAATCTGCATCCCAGAGCAAGATATATGCACAACATCCCTCAGACAACATTATCTCTCCATGTTCATGGATTACACACAGCTGTGAAACATTTCCATAATAACTTTTGTTCCTATAAAAGAGTTCTGGTTTGAGGCTGCTTCTCCTGACACAGCACATTCATCGCTCGCTGTCCTTCCAACTCCTGGCCGAGTGAAACCTAATTAGCAGCCTGTTTTGATCAGAAGAAATGTTCCAGGACCAACATCCCTGACTCCAGAGACGGTGGCCAGAGAGTTTGCCATTACTGTGCCAACCTGTGTCCCAGGAGGAGAATGGTTTAAAGGCCGGTTCCTGCCCCCCCTGCAGTGCACAGATGCCCAGGGCATGGAGGAACCCTTCCCACACAGCAGCAGTGCCGGGGCAGGGCAAAGCAGGCTCACACTTCCATGGGGGCCATGGGAAGTAAGTTTTCCCAGCTCTGACTCTGCTCTGTACATGGATCCACAATGGGGACACGTTGTCTTTACTGGTTAGCGCTTAGCTCAGCCGGTAAGATATTTATTTCTTTTGACAAGGTAATGACAGCAGACTTGGGAGTTATGGGTTGCAATACACAGCCCAATGGGTCTTAAGACTATCAGGCACTGTGTTAAACTGGACTAAGCTGAAACCAGGACAGTGGTTGTAGTTCTTTCTTCACTAACCACTTTTAAAACCCATTGAAGTTAAACTGCTGCATCTTTCTCTGCAGTCAAGGTTAACATTCATTATCCTGTCTGCAGTTAACAGAGTGGGAACACTGCTTAATGATACTTTACACACTGTCCATGTTGTTTATACGTGAAAGTATCTTGCAGTGAAGAGACCAGAAACAAGGACAAGAGGCCAAAGTATTGTACCTTTTAAAATAAACTATGAAAGCCAAAAAGGCCATATGAAGCATCGGCAGAGAATGAGGGGCGGCAGGTTTGATGTCACTGTCAACAGAGAGCTGTGACACGTGTCACCAGTACCACACCTGCAGCCCAAAGCCCAGAAAGCCATCAGAGAGTCTCTCTGAGCACCAGGCTGAGCAACAGCCTGTGCTGTTTGTGCCACGTGGGGATGGTCACAGATGGCCACACTTCAGCCTTGACACACCCGTGCTGAGCCTCAATGGTGACAACTGCTCTGCCCTGCCCTTCATGTGATGACACACCTGGGCACAGCTCTAGAGCTGGGCGCAGCCTGGAGCACCCTCATCCCTTTTATCCAACTGACAAAACTCCTACTGCCCTATTTCTACGTACATGTATAACTTCTGCTTCTTCGGGGAGACAGGGTTGAAACACAACAAAGATGTAAATAAACATTTGCAAAATATTCTGAAAAAAATTGATGCAGAAGAAATGTATATGTGAGCTCAAAACCAGTGTGGTTTCTGTTGCTAAAAACATACTGGAATTCACAGCTTTCCAGGAGGTCTCAGTTGCAGAACTATGCCAGGGGGTTCTACTATGCCAGCTGGTAAGGGAATGGGGCAGTGACCCCCTTCTCACAGAAATTTTGCGGCAATCTGTGTGGGTCCAATGGGGTATAAGTGAAAACTCCTAGAGCCAGCACAGCTTTTAGCCTGAGCACAGCCCAGCCTGGCTTCTGAAACACCTCACTGCTCATTTGCAAGCATTTACTGGATTGCTCCATGCATCCAACGGGAGCCAACCTGTAATGAATGGCACTGCAGACACCTAAAGTGTCCAACCTCACTTCTGACAGACTGGATTCATGCCTGGTAAATACAATAATAAGAGCCCATTTATTTTCTCATGCACTTTCTCTATTGCACTGGAAAATATTCTGTCTCCCTGGAGCAATAAAACCCGCATAGTGCAGATTCTGAGATTTATGTCTCCAGACATTGGCTTTATCATTTTATCCTGTATCAGAGGGAATGACAGGAGATTTAGCCTAATATTATATAAAATACTTTCATTTTGCAACTTCTGCAAGTTCAAACTCTTGCATCTCTTGCTCCAGAGGCCCCAAGAATAGTGGTATCATGTCTGTGCACAGCAGGCAGTGTAGTAACAGCAACAGAAAGATATTTTCTCCAAGATAAACAACGTCAGAACTTTTTGCATAAAACCAGTGTTGTCACCTTTGATACAGACACCTAATTGAGACCATTTGGGCTCAGGCATTTATTCACCAGCTCTTTGAGGTATCAGACAGGGTATTGTTCATGTCTCAATTTTCCCCCCAGTATGCAGCGTGTTGGGTCAAAGAGCTTGTATTACTGACAATTTTCACACGTGGCCTTCTCCTCCAGTGAGGGTGCTGAACATTTTCTCTTGAACAGAGATAGTATGGAAACTTCAATAGTACTTCCATAATGCCATGAACTGCGTAACTAATTTGGAAAGTTATCTGTGTTAGGGAGCACTGTGAGGTTACAGGTACTCCTGTGCTTTTCTCCAGACAGCAGCAGCATTGATTTTCCTATTCACTTCACAAAAACAAAACACTTCAGCAAACTCACTCCTTCAGTTACCTGACACTCACACAGCTGTGCTCTAAGCTTTGCTTAAATTTGGTAGCACGAGTGAATGCAATAGGTTGTAGCCCAGAGCGTAACTATTATTACAGGATGTTTTTAAACTATCCTTTATCTAAAGGATGAAATCACAGAGTAGCTAGAACCCAACACTTGTGAGAGCAGACCAAAGCTAGAAAAATACGTGTACTTAAAGAAGCTTGTGAAGCAAGATGTATTTTTCAACACAAGAGCAGTTCAAAGGCAACCGTAAGGCAGTAAATTCTCAATTCCCACACTGCAGAGGACTCAGTGTGTGCTCGGTGACGGAGCAGAGCACGAGCTCTTGCTGAGTCAGAAAGCTGCCGAGGATGTGTGGAAACGCTGCTCTGCAGGCACAGTGAGTCACACTGCCATTTGCCACAAGCCAATAGCCTGCAAGGAGCAGGAAAAGATTAGGCAGAACTTCAGGAGAAGCAAAACTCTACAGGGAAGAAGTTCTCAGAAATTACAAGTATGGGAAGAACTGACTGCAGTGGGGGCAGCTTGTCCTTAGAGAGACAGCCCGACCACTGCCCTGCACAATGTCTGCAATTTTTAAGTACTACCTCCATGCAAGTTTTAAATGGTTTCTATCAAAAGTTCAGAATACTGTGAAGACCACAAATTTAATAAAACTAGTGTCCAAATATGGGTCAAACTTTCAAGAGCATGTGATGGATCTTTAGATCTCAATAGGTTTCCACGAGTTTGTCTAAGTAGAAAGAAAGGGAGAAAGATAATGGAATCCAATAAGATGTGACTATTAGTTTTCAGCAACAGATATGCTGAAAAATTGTATCTGCAAAATGTTCAGCCAACAACCTTAACGATCACAACTTGCTGAAGAGTTAAAACTGAGCTTGTGAGTAGGATAACAGGATTGCCTCATGAAAACCAGCACAACATTTCTGGGGAAAATATCCCTGGAACTATCAGGAAGTCTTTTGGGTTTTATTTGCATTATTTGTTTCAATTATTGCCCACATGACTGTGTCTAATACTCATCAAATAGTTTTTTTACTGAAAAGGTGGTCTGACTTGCAAGGTGAGCTGACAGGCCTCTGGTTCTGCAGAGCTCAGGACCAAAGCAGGGGTGCTCCTGGAGGATGTGCTTAGGGACCAAAAGCCTGAGCAATACTTGCTACCAGTTTGTAAACAATTATTTTCAGCGCTTGTGTTTGGGGAAGAAACACATCCTGTCCCTCTTTACAGTCCTGCAGTGAGCACAGACAAGCTCTTTTCATGTGTGATGGCAATTCATCCTCCTGTGGCTTCACAGCAATTGATAGCCTTATGTGGCATAACATGGCTTGTAGTCACACAGGTTTGTAAGAACCCACCAATGGTTCCTGCTGGTGTTCCTTAGCTCCTGGATTTCCTGGGTGAGTCACTGGCATCTACATTTAAAAGGGCCGCTGCTGGGCTGTCAAACCTCCTACTTTCTCTCTGGGAAATCACTTTTAATCTCTGTTGAGAATAGCCTAATAAAATATCCTAGTGTACCGATATAAACTGAGTGCCTATAGCATCATGCAAAAGCAGGGGATTGAGTTTGACTTCACATACGGCTCCTGTAACTCTCAGCACATTATTTACAGGCAGAGCAAGTGAGTAGGAGTGCTCCTGCTTCCAGAGAGGGGATCCAGTGTAATACACTTTGCAGAGACCCATTGCTGACTGGCTTGCAGGTACTACTGCATTATTAACAGCTATTTTCCTGATACTGATTTATTATTTTAAGCTAAATTGATATGTGCCTGAACAGAAATCTACTCGTTTATAGAAATGTTGGGATAACCAGCTGATTTCACCAGGTTGTGGGTATTTTGAAATATCTCAGCATAAAAATACAGATTGTACATTAAAAAATGTTGGGATTGTACCATTTCCATGTGGAATACTGTACACTGCACAGAAAAGAAATATCACAGGGGTGGAACAGTACGGCACAAGTACAGTGCTATTAACCAGAAAATGTGAAATACTAGCAACAAGAAGACACTTAAAACATAGAGAACAGAGGAGGCTTTGTCAATAGATGAATTTATAGCACAGAAAAAGTTGTTATGATACCCAAACACATTTTATTTGGGGGTTATCTGTTACTTTAGTACTCCGCTGGAAATGCAGCTGCACTGTGCATGTTTATGGTGCACAGCTGCCAGCAGTGCCTGTGAGGGACACATCTGGGGAGCTCTCCTGGCGCAGGAGCATCGGAAATGGCACAGTCAGCTCTCCGGAGAGAACTGCACAACCAAACAGGCAGCACGTAACAAGGCATGCCTGGAGCCAGCGCTAGCAAGGAAGTTAAAAGAAAGGCTGGGAAAGTACATGAATTTCAAATTAAAAGACAGACTAAACACTACAGTATGACCCAACCTGCTCTCAGAGTTATTTTTTTCCTTATTTTATTGTTGCAGGAATTTTCTTACGACTTATCTGAGTCCTGTTATTACACTGAGCCTTGTGCCTTCCAAGAAAGCATCAGGGTTCTCTACTAAAAATAACGGTGAAACTTCAGCTGTAAAAGAGCCGTGGAGCAGGATCGAGGTGCTTTGATAGATCTTTGATAACAACTTAACCACAGGATCTCAAACATTAAGCGTGAGAGATACCAGCAGGCAAGAGAGACGATCTTCCTGGGTGAATTGGGTTATTAGGAAACCCCTTGCCCCCAACCAACCCTGCCTCCCACTCCTCTAATCTCTCAAATCAGCAAGACATGGAATTTAGCCTTTGAAGGTGACAGGTCTTCAAAAAAGCCACTATTACTGTGTCCACAGCCCTGTTTGCTTCACTGCTGTCTTAATTACAGTTTTGTGTTCAGAGTCGGTTAAATGGTACCTACGACCCGGAAAATGAAAATCTACCATTGTTGCTGTTTTCCTTCCAGAAGAAAAACAAAACTAGCATTTTTGAGAGGCAAATCTATTCACATAATTGTGTAGTTTAAAAGCGCTGTTTACAGGATCCTGAACAAGCTTTGTATGTTCTGCAGACTTCTAACATACTCCTTGTGTATCCATGCCCATAGTGTTTACTGCACAGTAGTATCTGGATTTCATAACCAGTGAAATGGGAAATTCCTCAGATGTAAAACTTCCTCCCCTTCCAAAATTTATGTCTTTTCAAGTTCAAATTTATCAGATTGTAAGCAGCCAATGCTTGCAGTTTATCACCAATTCCCATGCTTAGGATCCATTAAATAATTCACAACTTATTCCAAAACTCAGTGAAAACATGGTATCTATCTATGGACTTCAACTCCTTTAGGTTTTCTGAAAAGTTCTGCTTCTGAAGCTTTCCAGGCAATTGGAAAAGAAGGGATATATAATTATATCAAATATGTCAGTTTTAAACTGCCTTGACAGGAAGTGTCTGAAGCCTGGAAGTGGTCTGCACTTAGGAACAGAAAAAGGAGGGTGAAGATTCAGGTTTCTAATTCCTTTAAAGCCATTATTATTTGGGGCATGAGGAAATAGATTAAACACCTGCTCACTTCTTTGAAGAACCATTATTGCACACTGCTCTGTAAATTTGTAAACACAACTCTAAAAGTGCCTTCAATTCACTTTATAATAAGCATATATTGACTGACTATAACTATACATGTGCATTTTTTCCATTAAAAATGTAATTTTATCGTATTTTCAGTATTGCAGTATCATCATAGGAACTTTCAAGACAAAATAATTACCTTCTTTCAAACCTGTGATTAGTACTGCAAGAAGCATAAAAGTAGTATTATCTTGAGACTTTTTTTGGGAATTTATTTTTTAGCAAATGTTCCCTAAACCCACTATGGAACTTGTACTGCCAACCTCATTCTGTCTTCCAAAGGGATATTTCCCTGGAAAATTGCATAATCCTAAATAACAGATGAAAAAAAAGCAAGGCAAGGAAAAATCTTTGGAGGGTTCCAGTTCTTAAACTATTCTAATTAAAAACTTTGCAAGCAGCTTAAACAAAATGCACAGTGACTCTCAACTGACAGATCCACTTCGGAGGAGGAAGTTAATTCAAAGATGAGGAATGCTGAACAGATTAGAGGGCAAAAGACAGAATTTAAACTTGCAGTAGGGTTATAAAGTTGACTGTGGGCTTGAGATTAAATTGTTTAAAGCCATTAATGCTGAAGAATCCCACTGAGTCCAATGGAGTTTGGCTCCACCTCTTTGTAAAGAGATGGCAGCTTCCTGTACAACTTCATTCTGAGTACGTGCCCAGGTTCAAACCACTGGAGCCACCTGCAAAAAGGCAAAAGCTGGCTCATAATGTCTGTTCATGCTGCAGTCCGTGGAGAACAGGACTAAGAAAGTACAGGGCCGGATCACACCTTTGCATTTGGTGGGCAGAACCAAACTAAATTCACTTGCACATCTACGGTGAGATCCCGCAAATGACTAAACAGGCTTAGTGCCTCCTGCCGCCACCCTCCTACGTCACACGAGTCAGATCCTGGGTGGTCTCTTCCCTTGCCCCACTCCTCTTCCTCCTGTCACTCTTTTGAGCAGGGTTGATAATCCTACAACATTCCTCAAAAGAAGTCCTACCAAGGAGTTCCGTATTTGGGAAAATAACCTTTGGATATGTTTTCAAGAAGACATTTGATGGTGTATTTAAAAAAGACAAAGCCGCCCCCAAGGCTCTAATCATGGCAAAGATTACAAAGGCCATCAGACTATTAGCCTACATGGTTATACACTGTTCTCAACCAATCTAAAGCTCACACAATATTTACAGCTATAATAAACTAATCACCATCTGCAGACACAGATTTTCGTCATTAGGGAAATACAAATTAATGATGATGTAACACCACCTTCATTTTAGTGAGCCCTTGACTCCTGGAAGCCAGAGGAGATTAATTAGTTACAGAAGAATTATATGAAGGTGCACACCCAAGTACGGAACATGTTTTTGTTTTGTCAGACATCTTCATACAAAGATACTCCCTCAGGCAGAAATGGGTAAGGAGCCTACCTTTGCCTGCTGCTTTCCTCTTGCTGTATTTACTGGCTTGCTAATCTAAATAAATGAAGCATGGGAAACCAGCCAGCAGGTACCACCGGAGGCCTGGCAGCACAGTGTTCCTACTGGGTCACATTGGTTTTCTCCTTATGCCAGCAATGTGGGCAGTTTGTGAAGAAAACACCTTACACCTATTTGGATCCTACACATAGATGAGTATGTGATGGAGGCTCACGATTAAGTACATTTAATAAACATATTCAAAAGATTGAGGGGAAAAACCCACTAAGAATAATCATATGCTTTAAATTGCAACACCCTGTTGTTGGAATCAACAAAGCAGTATCAGGGACAATGAACAAGACAGCCCAGTCCCAGGCTCTGCTCCCATCCGTGTGTGCCTGTCGACCATGGAACCCGCCCCAGAGCTGCCAGGTTTCCAGTGCAGCCCGTGTGTGTCTACCCTGGGCACAAGTAGGGCACTGTTCCAGGTTCCTACTGCCCCGTGGCTGCTGCGGGGAACACCGAGGGCAAGGTGAAGGCTGTTACGCAGATACACTCATGTGCACTCTCCTAAGTGCAGATTTGCTATGCTGCAGTTATTTTTAAACCAGAAAACACAACTCCACACAAACTCTTAACCATTTGTGCACTGCAAGTGCTTCTTTCCTAAAGGACTGATGTGTGAGCACGCACAAGTGATTCAGGAGTTAGCTGGGGGCTGAACTCTGCAGCTCAGCACCTCAAAGCCACAGCACATTTTGCACTGGGGACTTTCCTTTTCCCAGACCACTGCTACCGAGCTGGCTACTGATAGTGCTTAATCTACTGTACTACCTTTTTTAAAATCCCAAGTGCCTGTAGCAAAAAACAAGAGCAATCTGTTGCACAACTACTTCTTACCGTGGAAAATGGAAACTGATGCATTTTGTAGCCATGGAATAATTTTCAGGAAAGGATTCTTTCTGGGTACTTAAATATTTAACAGACTCTGACTCCACTCTGCAGCAGTTGTTTAGTAAGCTGCAATTTCCTTGTGATTGAGAAGATAAAGGTATGGCTTTAATTTATGGATTTTCAGCATTACACACAAGTTTGCTTGCACTTTCCTTTTCAATATAGTCAAAGGAATTGTATTTAGAAAAACTTGTTGCTGGGAGTTTTAAAATTTTATTTAGTTTTTTTAAAAATACACGTTATTCATATCAAGTGTGCTAAAACCACAACTATACCAGGACTATACCAGCAGTACAAGAGCAAGAGGCTCCAAGTCACAGTGTCCCAGGCCATAAAGGTCACCCGACCACACAGCTTTACCTTTGCTGTGTCACAGTCCATTAAAACCTTTGTTACTTTTTCCCCCCAGATGGAACTTCATCACTGATATTCTAAAGCTGAAATTTTGGGTTTAGCTGCTCAGGTTAGAAATGCACTTCATTTTTGCAATTGCTTGTTGTAAACTGATCTGCTTAAAAGAGTCATGCTATAATGATATATATTAAAACAGCTATAGCTTCTCTGCTACTGAAAGTCAAAGCGTTTTTGGTGTCTGGCTTACTTACTAATTTTTTTAAAATGCTGCCTAGACACAATACTCACAGCACTAAGTAATAAAGACACTGTTCCTGTTTGGATGATTTCAGGGGTGGGTTACACTAGTCACCTTCTCTGGGTCTGAGTGCAAGCTCCTTGCAGTGAGCCCTGTCAGGGCCCAGCACCTCAGACTGGGTTAATCCCAAACACCGAGAGGGAGTTCCCATCCCTCCAAATGTCACCTGGATTATCAACCTATTTACTCAGTGTCTGTCAACAGTCACTACAGTAAACACTCCTCCCTCCGCCCCTCTGCTTTGTGCACAGCAATATCCAAGAAATAATCTCCTTCAAGAACAGACTGAGCTCATTAAAACGTAATGAGGACTGTAATTAATTTCTTATTTGTGCCCCAAACCCCACAGTGCAGGTTTCCAGATAAAGATCCCCATACAGTAACCACAAATATGTCCACAGCTAGAAGAGTTACAGTGACCTTCAGGTTTAGTTTCTGGGAAACCCAGCAAGCAATGAGAAATGGATTGAAATCAAGGCTAGTTTATTGCAAGAGAAGGCAAACACCAAACTTGGTATTTCTGCCTCCCTAATACCCCTTGTGAGGGAGAGAGTGGGGAAAAAACCCATCAGACCTCCCTTCCTTGTAATGAACCACCTGGTTTTGATCAGCAGAGTAAGATTTCATCTATTGTAGGGGTGAATATGGAGAAAACAGAAAAATGAAATTCGACAAATTAGATCTCATGGTTCAAGAGGTAAAAATCACAGAACAAATCAATAAAAGAATGCACCTCCAATGCAACTGCGACTCACAGCATCAAGCTGTCATCTTCTGGGTAATCCTGGAAGTGATTGGACCTGAGTGTAGGATGCACTCAGGAGAATAAAATGTTTGTAAACAAAAGATTTTTATTTCATTACAGAGCTGTTAGACCTGGAACACTGGACAGATTCCAATCTGTGTAATTACATTCCATCTACCTAAATTCTCTCTGCAGCCTTAATTGGAAATGATGTTTTCCTTCATTTCCTCTCCTGCATTATGGTTCCACCACAGAAGTGTCTGCACTTGAATGAAATGGCTCTTTATGGTCAGCATAAAGGACAACTTGGGGTGCGAGGACAGAAAAAAGTTGTTACAAATGTGAAAAGTGACAGAAAACTTTCCAACTGGTCCTACCAAGGACCATTTAGACTCTGATGAAGAAAAACAGGGAAAAGTACGCTTCTGTCTGTATGTCTGAAACCCGTTAAGACTCCTCCTTCTTGTTCTAAATAAATCAAGTATCTCCAAAACTCTTGCTGAGTGCTAAAGCAGCTGCTGTAGCCACCAATGCAAGCACTGCAGAATTCACATTTACTCTGTTCTTAATGATTTCTACCTCATGTGTGATTATTAATTGTATTAAAGTTGAAAATTGCATACACAACCTAACTAATCTCATTCTTAATAAGTAACGTACTTGCTAAAGATTTACATTTAGGTAAAACTAGAAATAAAATGATCTTATGTTGAATTAGGTGAGTATCTTTCCCTTCTCGCTCCCTTCAACCTGAAGCAGGTGGCCAAAGCACTGGTTTACTTTGCAGAAGTTACCCAGGGGGACTGCAGAGGGTTCTCCCTCAGCAGGAATGCAGATTTGCAGTAACTTTCTTTCACTAGTTGAAAAGAAAATATGGAGAAGTGGGGTGTTCTGCATTTCCTGGGCAGAGCTTGCAGGAGCATATCCCCACTGGCACTCCCTGAGGTCCCAGACTCCTCCCAAGACGAAAGCTCAGGAGGACAAATTGCTCCAGGAGCTGCTGGAACATAACCAGTGTCTCTGAGTGCTTTACAGCACACACTGGTGTCAGCTATAAATTCATTTATTACCAAGCTGCCCACAGAAAAGCCACAGATTTCCCACAAATCATAAAGCTGAATGTTTGAACTGTCTTACATTATTGATCTATCTGTGCAAGTGCATATATATAAAATGATATATGAATATATAAAAACTTATAGCTATATAACCCAGGATATTTGCAACTGAAATGTTAAACATAAGCACAGGAGTTTTCAAATTTGTCTCATTTAATCTCCATGCTACATTGCAATTAAAAAGCAAAAAGATTGAAGCTTTCCTCACTTCGTATTCAAATCTCTCCATAAAATAGTATGATACAGTTTCTTCCTTTAATTATGTTAAAGAGCTGATTTGTGAGCAAGGTCTGGCATTTCATCTTGCAGGGGCACTTAAATCTTACGTGATTCTCACTGAGACTACACAGACAACAGACGTACAAGGACTTTGCTGTTTACAGATGGAAAGAACTTGATCTGACTACAGACTGCTACCAAATCTGCCACTGGTTACACTAATCAACGGAAGAAAGAAAAAGACCTTTGAAAAGACAATATAGAATGAAACAGAAAAATTTAAACACATTACATTTCAGCTTTATATTGATTAATTGCCTTTAAAAACAAAAAAATTCAAATGCAAGAGGTTCAGCAAGTGCAGAAGTTCAGTAAGAACTTAAATATTAAACACAGCAAAATCTCAGCGTTTTCTTGACTGACTTAGGACCACATGTATTTCAATATATCCCCTATTCTCTGTAAACATGTCAGAATAAAAGGACTAAAAAGGAAAGTGTAAATACCAATGTTTAATTTGGCTCAGCACCACAGAATGGTAATGCCTCACCAACATGAATTCATTCATATTCAAAATATCCCCAGAATGTTCTCACACCTCTTAATCACATCACTGCACTGATGGGAATTTCACCATACCATCAACACACGACTGAAGGCAAACAACCTGTGAATAATTCCCCACTCAAAATGCCTACTATCAGTCATTACCACAAAGGGGGCAGAAGCAAGGCAGATGAGCCTTCCTTTTTGCCAGAATTTATGAAGATGGAGCTGGCCTTAATCAAGGTGATTGACACCTCCCTCTGTGCTGGTGGGAAAAGGCAGCAAACATGCCACAAGGTTCTCTTCTGCCTTCCTGGCTAGAAAGAATGTGATTAGGACATGGGAACCCACGGAACAAATTAGCAGTCAGTTAATACAGGAGGGAAGGAAAAGCCTAAGGATATCCAGGATCCCGTGAAAAAAGCAGGAAACAGCAGGGCACAGATGTCCTAATCTAACAGGACTGAAGAGCCAGATGGTAAATGTAGTATCAAAGAACTTTGGAAAGAGAGTAAAATTCCAATGCAGCTGGAAGCAGGTTTACAGGAAACCAGCCTGACGAGCAAAGGGGCAGGGAAAGGTGATGCCCTTTGCTGCAGTGAGCTGTTCAGCTCCTCAACCCAGCTCCGCTCTATTTTCAGTCTCCTCCAAAACTTGGACTCTTTGGCATTCCTCCCGTGTGCAGGGTGGCCTCCTACTTACCCTACTAAATTTAAAAAGCTGATAAAGAATAAATAACACAAAGCTCCAGAAAATACATGCTACACTTTAAAATGACAGTGAGGGGTATAAATACTAAACTGAAATTATGCAGCATAGTGAACAAATCCAGATCAGTGCTGACTTCATTAGTAGCAATGCTAACACACTGCTACATTAGACAGGGACACTGTAAGTGCATTAAGGGGCTCTGTCACAATTATCTGCTCAGAATGGCTGCATTTCACAAAATACAACCCAGTACACCCAAAGAGCAGAGTGCTTCTCCTAGGGTGGGATCCTGTAACAGAACAGAGAGGGAGATCCTCTGCTTCCAAATATCAAGTGGCCATTATAGAGTCTAGAGGATGTCAAAAGTCAGTGTTATTACCAAGACCTCCAGATCATTCTGAGTTTTGTTAAAGGTCTTGAAACTGCCATGTAACCATAGCACCAGCCCTTTCCCTCAAAGTCCCTGCTCCTGACAGCCAGCTGAAGAGTCAGCTCTCCATATTTTTCATATTTTCCTATTTTATCTGTAATCTAAAGAACAGAATAACAATCCAATCCTATATTTTTAATACAGCATCACAATAAGCTGCTGAAGTTCAACTCAAAATTACACTTATGTAACCTGTAATTACTCTTTCTGCCTGAAATCAGAACTCTAGTTCTGAGATTAATACACGTAGAAGGGATTATCCCCTCCAGGAGAGGTATCTCTGATGACACCTGTGGGATGCCCTGGCCCTCAGCTGTGTATGTGCAGGAGCTGCAGGAGCTGCAGCAGCTGCAGGCTGGGAAGGGCTCTGTGGCACTCGGTGCTGAACCAGAGCAAACTGCCCACCCTCCTCCAGCAATTACAGACTGCAGCAACTTTGTACAGTTCCACCTCTACCTACCCCAAGAGAAGCTCAAAAGCTCAATAAGCACTAGCCATGATGAAGAAAACTCCATCTGGCACTCCAGTAGGACACAGCCCTCTACTATGTGCTCTCCAGTGCTGCTAGTGGCTTGGTAAGTGGTTTTGGGAGCATTACCTCAGCTCCGGTGTGTTTCCAGCTCTGTCTGCTGTGATTATACCCCCCCCTGCACTCCAGGGGTTGTGTTCCAGTGTCAGTTTACTCTGACACCATGTTTAGTATGTACCAGTCACAGCCAGCATCAGTAGGCGCTGCCATCATGCAATAACTCAGGTCAGTAAGAACACTATGCAGTGGGAGTTGCATGCCTTTACCAGGGCTTTGAAGGCATTTTTCTTCCTAATAACCCATTAAGCCACCTGAGTGAGCTGACATTCCATCCATTCTGCCTCTGGTTTGGTAGGTTAATCAGATGCAAAGATTATTTTAGGGAAAAGGATGGGTTAATGCACACTCTCAATACATGGAACATTTGAGTAAGAGAGCTCTCTTTAATCTTACATTCTGTTTGCTATTAAAAAAGCAACATCTCACCCTATGCAAGATAAAAATGAAACAGAATTTGACATCTTGTTAGAAAGGATTCCAGTCTGGAGTACAATTTGGTATCAGAACTGCAAGCCATGATCTACAAAGCTGCAAGTAGGGAAATTCACTTTAAAGGTTCTTCATTTGGAGCAGACTTCAAGCTGCCAGGCTCTTCAAGGCCATGTCCTGCTTACTAGAAACTACACTGAAGATACGGATCCAAGGTTATCACGTTCTTTTAATGACCTGAACATTACACAAAAGCACACAAGCCACCGCTGTAATAAATGACCAGACCATTCCACTTTGATCAGCATGGAGTCCCATATAATTATCAAGGAGCTTTAACTTGTTTACCAGATCCCATTAACATAATACCCAACTCTGCAGTTACATTGTGCCTGAAACACTGCAGTGCCACATTCCCCCCGCCCCCCTGCCCCAGAATTAATTTATCAATTCCCAAAGGCTGTGTTTAGAAGACAGAAGGATAATTGAAGTTGCTCCTTACACAGCCTCTTAAGTCTCTGTCCCGTTTCAGAGTTTTCCCTCTGCACTGGAGGTCAGACTGGACCCTCTCCCCTTAGGGAACCAGGATGCACAAGGGCCAGTTCCCTCCTGGCCAGCACAGGACACGGTCACAAGGACAGCCCTGGCAGTGCTGGCTGGCTCCTGATGGCAGGGGCACTGCTGCCTCTGAGGCTGTGGAGGGCAGAGGGCACTTTGCTGTAGCTCCAACAGCTACCCTTACTTTAAATGATTTCACTTCGAACACTGAAGGTTTGTTCTGGTGTTTAATGAAATGCAAGGAAATGTGGCTATCTCCTTTTAATAAATAAAAGCACACACATGTTTAGAGATTTGACAGAAAACATTTTGATTCTGAATTTATGATTCCCTGATTGTTGACTAATTATGTGTCATTAACATGACAAATAAACCACTCTGATCTTGATTTGATTGAAACCATGTAAAATGAAGTTCCTCTCCTGTGATGAGCACCTATATGCCATCATCAAACACTCTTGTTGGCCTCAGACTAATAATCAACACAACCAAGTCTAGGAAGTAAAAATGTTCCAAACAAAGTATGTAATTACAGTAAGACTGGATTTTGGTTGATGAGTTTGGGAACTGAGCTTGCAAGAATCAACTCAATATTCTTACAGTTGAATTATTTTGTGGCCTTGAAAGAAGCGGAAGGTTATTATTTCTCCTAATCAGAATTTTGCCTAGTTTGTGCAACAGTAAATCCAGAAAAAGAAGAAACCCACGACACTGCCAGTTCTTGCCTCCAAATGGCAGTTCTACACCACAGAGGCTGCTGAGGCGGCAGCAGCAGCCCTTGGGTAAGAACATACAGCTGTCCTGTTCCAGCAAGGCTCTTTGCTTAATTCCACACTCAAGGGTTAAATACTAAGGGAAGAATTCCACTTTGAGATTAGAAAAAACGACCAGCCCCTTTGGCCCTCCAGCACACTGCCCTCCTAACCCCTCACTTTCAGGACATCAGGCATCCCCACCTCCCTCACATGGTGTCTAAAGTCAGCCATAAAACTCTCACAACCACTCTTGCATTCACGAATTTATTTAAATTCCCTGTTCAACTATGAGAAGTTGACAGAATGACAAAACCCTGCCCTATCTTTTAAAAGCTATCCTGAGATTGTTTACAAATGGAACTGATTTGGAACACGTTTTTGTCCGTGTTCTGCTCATTTTCAGTGTGAACAATTATGGCTGTGGAGAATCAAATCAATGGGTCTGGGGATGCAAAGGACAACGCTAACATGAGCCAGGGGGCAACAAGCAGATCTCACGAAGGAGTGAGTGTGGCCAAACAAAGCTGCAGGAAATGTCTGAACCTCCGGAGTTCAGTGATGGAAATCATGGAAAAGGAGCTATTCATAAACTGAAAATGTGTTCCATAAGATATGTGGGTGTGTTCACACTTTTTTAAGGATTTACTAAGAATTTGATATACTAGAAATGTAATAAGGTCACAAATGCTTGACAACTTCCAAACTTTGTTCCTAAATGAGTTCAAATTTAGCAATTACTACCACGTAAAAACCATTTTAGGTTTTTTTATACTTGTATATGTTTAGTCTGTATCTACAGCATTATCATGCAATGAGTGGTAACACTTCAAAGGGCATTTATTTACCATCTCCAAATGCCTAAATCTAGTTCAGATTATTCTTTGATTTAAGAGTCAGATCCATTTTCACCATTATGGAGTGAGTACATTTATCTACCATTTAATGTACAACTGGACTCTATCCCAGCTGAAACCAGGATAGACTCCCATAATGTTTCAAAATGCCAAGAGAGGAGAGGTGTTCCTCACCATTACTCTGGAAACCAAGTACCTAAGCTGAATTTCTACCAGATAATTCTAAAATTGGCTGTTTGTGAACAGCAGATAATTCTTAATTAACTCCCACTACTACATGATGCTGAATTCTTCACTATTTGTGGATTTCTAAATAAGTTTGCATTACAGCCTCAAAATCAAGAAGTGTGAGCGGAAATGTGATATGAGCTCCTTAAAGAGCAGAATAAACTGTTTAATATTCCAGTGCTCCTGTAGTTTGATCTAATATTTAATGAAGTGTAGGAATTGCAAAATATTAATTATGGCCATATTTTGCTTCAATATTTATGCTTCATCCAAAAGGTGATGTTTAAGAAACAAATCCCTCACACTTAATTCTCTGTCAACTTTTTGCTAATTAGCACAGCAGGAGGGATGCACATTTAAACCAACTCAGCTGACTCCTACTGTTTGAGCCTCTCAAACATGTGTCCTGCCTGTAAGCTGTACTTCACGCAGGTATAAAGGCCACATTTGCATAAACTCAGGCTTCTAACACCAAAATATTTTATTAATTTGAATTTCAATGACACGCTCTCATCTGGATTTAGCTTCATGATGAAGGAAGTCTGCACCTCCTCTGCCTGGAGGAATCTTTCTGACATCCTTCCCTGGGAAAGTAACCAGAGCATCTTGTTCTGTATGGAATGGGTGAGTCCACAGACACACTCAGGGAGAGAACTATTGCTCTCCACCTCCTGCAGGTACTCCAGGTTGCAGTGGAAGGCTGACCTTCTCCAGGGAGAGCTCAGAACACAGGACTGACTCATCCAGCTCCTTGGGAATGTCCCTTGGAGGAGTCTCTCTCCACTGTGTCTATAGGATGCTGAGGATATGAGCTTCACACAAAGACAAGCAAAGCATCCTCAGTTTATTGCTGGTTTTACACATTTCTCCATCCCTAAACTGCTTACACCTGGGGACAAGGACTGTGTGCTTATGGAACCATCCATCAAGTGAATATAGCTATTGATTTAGACCAGAGGGATATTAAATCTGACTGGAAATGGAGACAAGTATTCTTATAGACACCCATGACATGGATATAATCCTTTTCCTAGCAATTATCTCGAAGCTACTTATACCAAACTTTCCCCCCATCTTTGCTGAGACCCAAAGTAACAGGCCACAATTTTAGAGATGAACAACAAGGGCACACACACTACAGCATAATTCATCCCATATTATTAACTCCTTTCTTTAGGGAACAAGAAAGCATGAAAAGCAATGAACTAGCAAGATGCCAGAAACACGAGCAGCACCACATCATTTAACACAACTGCAGTACCTCTTAACTGGTCACTAACTCACAGCCAAACATTCATGGTTTTGTTCCTCCACCGTTGTAAAATGTAATACAACAGGATTTTGTTTCTTTTCCTCCCTCTTATAAATATTCTCTCTATTTTTGGAATCAAAACATTGATCTAATGATATCTTTGCAGGGACATTTCTTGGAAACAAGTCTGTTTGATTCCCAGCTATCTGAAAAGACAAGTAAGGTTTAATCTCCTCTGCCTTTGGTCATAACTTTGAACAGTACAGTAACTGCTTTATGTTAAGCTACTTGCAAACAGCTGGCAGAGACCTGTCCAAATAATGCACTTGGTTACTGAAGGACAACGTTTGACTGCAATAACTACATGTAACACAGACAGTTGCTCAGGCGGCTCTCCTGCTCTGCACCCATTCCAAGGAAATGGCAGAAGGAATCCTTGTCTAACGCTTTCAGGAACTTACCAGCAATGACGAGCTATCCCAGAGCCCCAGACAATGTTTAGGGAAGTCTTTTCCCAAAGTTCAGCCAGCAACAGAGTTAAACAGGAAATCCCCCACTCCTTTTTCCAAAGAGCATCTAACTGTGAAGTCTAAATGAAGATTAAAATTAATTCCTTCTAGACAATGGAGCACAAAGAGACCCCATGATGGAGTCAGCACTGCTGAGTGGCAGTTTTACACCATCATCAAGGGTTTTATAACTGTTCCCAGTGAAGACTATGAACTACATATGGATGCACACATGAGCACCATTTACACATTTCTCCTGAAAACCTAGGGGAACTCCATTAGTTGTTCAAGAAACATACTCTGGAGTTTTAAACTTTACACTTCCACAGCAAAGAACAGACTTGTACATCCACAGGTATATGTGAGCATATATATTTATGCATGCATGTATATGTATTCTATATATACACATATAAAATAATATATACTCAAACATACACTGGGCATTACCTCTAATGGTCCTTTTCTGCCTATCTGCATTTAAACACATTTTTTCTGATGCCTGCATCCAAGCCTCTTACTGCAAGTATTCATTTCATGAAAGGAACTACAGACTTGCAGAGGTATATTAATATTGATAAGCTCCTCAGGCTGCATTCCTTTGTAAGCAACCAGCACAAACAGGCACACACTGAACATTTAATCATTATGCTACAGCTGTGCATTAAGGGAACACATGAAAAGTCAAAAGCAGCATTTTCTTTTCCTACCACATAAATTATCAGTGTCTCCCAATATTCTGGAAATTTACACTAACTCCAGGAAGCACCAAATAATCCTCATCTGCCCTAGTTTATCATTTGCAACTCTGAAAACATCAGCACCATGACGAGCAGCATTATTATTAACTATGTATAGGGAAAAGATGATTACAGTGTATTTATTCTAATTCAGTCCTTTTTTTTATATTCACATCTTCCCACTTGAGCACCAGACAACCCCTTCCTAAACTCTGTGTCTGGGTACAACCAACCAGACAAAGCACCTGAGCAAAACCCACCTTTTCTCCTAATACACAGACAAAATATCACATTTTTTTGCCCTGCTCTTCTAGTAGAATATTCTTAATAATATGCTCTGTGCTAGCAAAATCAGGCAGATTTCCCCTTTGGAGCTACAGCTGTTCAGCGTTGCCTTGTGCATCTCTCGTGTGTGGTTTGAAAGCAAGCTGAACTCTCCTGCCCGGCTGGGAAAGCAGTGGAAGGGAGGAGCATACACTGGGTTGTGCTCTGGGTGGTTACCACAGAGACAAGATTCACACCAAAACACACAGCATTTAGTGGCTGTGAAAAATGCCTGTTGCTGCTGAAGTGCAGGACAAGATCCACATCTCCACATACTCTTGCTGTCACAACAGCCGCTACCCAGAAGTGATGCTGCAGGTGGGATGGCTTTGCTCCACTCCCCAAATTCAGCCACAGGAATTCCACCGTGGCTTGAAGTTCCCCAGTCTTTGAGTGTGGAGCCTCACCGTCAGCAGACCACATAAACTGTGCCAGGAGATGTTAATCTGTCTTGGTGAGGTGCTGGGGACTGTGCTGCTGGCTCAGGGTCAGCTCCTTTTGGAGCGCAGGGCTCTGTGCACTGGGTTTGAGAGGGGGAAAACCCAGTGAAATTGCTACCCCACAAACACAGTCTGGGACGAAATGGTGGCTCTCCGTCCAGGGCTACCCTCACAAAATTGGGATGTCTGGTCACCCTACTCATGCCACCTGTGCCTGCTACATCTTGATCCTTGTAGAAGGTCTCTCACTGCTTTATTTCCTTCTCAGCCTGAGCAGAAACAGGAAGAAAAGCCCTGGGGACAATTTCCTTCACATGAGCATCCCACATGATTTAGCAACACTTTCCCTTATGATATCATTCACCTTTTCCAGGGAGTTTCACTGGGTAAAATCAGCTTCCAAACACCTTAGAGATATTTGCTCCCAGTCACCCAAATTTATTCCTGTTCTCTGCATAACCATGTAAAGCACATACCCACAATGTACGTCCCGTTACATCCTCCAGGTTTTATAAACATGCTTATATGTGGCTCAATACAGCTACATAAATAGGTTATAATCACCCATTATAAACCAACAGACAGTACTGCACAGTGGAAAAACAGGTTAAACTGTCACAGGGGGTGCATACTTGTTTTGCAGTTGAATAATTACTGCCATTTAAGCCATGAATAGCATAAGCAAAAGTTGTTAAGAGAAAGCTGGGAACAGGTTTTGGAGCTCAGTGGGAAACAAAATAGCAATTTAGGAAAATGAAAGAGGATCATAGTGTCTTGTAGGCAGTTAAAAAATTAAGGAAACACTACACTGGTCGTAACATTATGTAATTGCCATATTCTGATGCATCTAAAAGTGATACCATGTCCAAGCTGGGGAAAAAAAAAGAAAAAAAAAAGAAGAAAAAGTAGCAGAAGTCTTTCATTGCCAAAGAGGTGATGATTCCACCAGCATCATCACTCAGAGCCTCATTTCTTAGGAGCTAGGAACAAAGTAAGTCAAAGAAAGCAGCGAGCTATGAGATATTTATTAAGACTGCATCATAAAAGTGACAGAAGCTATAAATTAAAGCAAGCTTTAAAAATTTTTTCCAACTATATTATATTTTTTTCCAAGCTATTTCTTTTTTAGGAATGAACAGTCAGCAAAGGAAATTGCGGACATTGTCAAAGTGAGACCGGGAAACAAAGTCTTGTTTGTTTACCAAGACAAAACATAAATCACCTTCAATTACTATCAAAATGGAATTACCAATAAAAAATGCATACTTGCAAGAGCATGGTCATGTTAATTATTAATCCAATAAACGCTAACTGATCACTACTTTGGCAAAGCTGGTGCACTGCTGAAGTTCCCTGGGATCCTCTTGGAGCTGGAGCAGGTCAGACAGGGCTCATTTAAGCAGCTGAGCTGACAGATCTGACAAGGGGGAAGTATCTGGGAGAGATGGAAGTGGGGACAAAGACTGCAGCCAAAAGTGAATTTATGAACAAGTTATGGATGAAATGAAAGAGAAAAGAGAGCATTTTTACCATTTTATGGTTAAATTTTACCATGGCAAAAGAGGACGCCACTTTTCAGTGGTGCTTTCTGCTGCATTGACATCCATGGACAGAGTGGTCATCAAAAAGCAAACCTTAACTGTCTGACCAGAGGACACTGAGGTGGGGAATCGGGTTCCTCTCCCAGGATGGCCAGTGTGTGTCTGGAAGGCAGCAGGAGCCTCTGTTGGCAGAGCCCCTGCAGTGCCATCTGCACTGAGAGAAGTGACTACCCAGACCTTTCTTCTGCTCGCATCCCCCAGCCCAGCTGGCCCACGGTCCCACAGAACCACTCCAGCACGTGCATAAGCCACTTAACTATATATGACCATTTTCACACCTACAGGAACAGTTCCTATAGACCACATACAAATCCCTTACCTATATTCAATTTGCCTTCCTCTGCAGCAGGAACTCTCTAGGACACTCCACCCAGGGTGAGAATTTAAGCATCCAAATCGGACTCGACACAGCAGGAGCTGGCAGGGGATTCCCACCTGGAAAGCTCCTGAAGATATCAAATACCTCACTGTGAAGGTGGCTGAGGGTCCCGTCAGCCACCCAGGTGCAAACTATTCCATTATCTCCTCTCTACAGACAAACAGCCCACAAGTTCCTGCATTCCCTGGATAACCAGGCAATGACTTCCATGGTGCATTTTCTGCATCTCGAATCCCACAGCTCTTGCCACATTACTGTCTCCAGTCCCTACTGATCTCAGTCACAGCTCTGGTGGCATCTAATTGTCTGAAAGTCTCAGAGAGAGGTCATTCAGTACATTCTGTTTTAAAAAAACAACTACTGTGAGAAGTAATCCATGTTTAAGCTAAATAATAATGTAAGATGCATATGCTTATTGTGAAAGACCTTAATTCTTTACTAGATACCAAACTAAACAGCTTGAGAAAAACAATTGGTGTTCCGTCAGAATAAATACAAGTGACTAATGCAAGGGAGATTATTTTGCTTGTACTCAGATCAAATTTGCATATTAAAGTTTAACAGAGAGGGGTTAGCATCACTGGTGATGAATGAGGGTGATTTTTAACAAAAGAGAGTCTTCCTCCCAAATAGAATAATAGAGGAAAAGTAATGCTCTCAATAAAAAAAGTTATAGGTTCTCAAAAGAGCACAATCTGGCTCTTTCCAATGCTTTTTATTGCTCCCAACAGGAGGGGGGAAAAGAAAACCAAAAGAAATGTCATCATCTTTGCATTTAATGGCATAGCTCTGTACTTCAAAATGCCGCTCAAACTCACCAGATCACTGAGGATAAAATCATGCCACAAAGCTGATTTTTTTGCTCTCTAATAAGGCAAACACGTAGTCTGGATATATTTCCATTCCTGGCCAACAAAGCAAGCTATTTACCTACCCACCTGCTTTTCCTCAGGGGTTGCAGGCTAACGTGATATTTAATAGAAATGTTTACAACCACACTCAAATAGACTCAAAGCACTGCAAATAGAACAGTCCTTTCTCCAGGCTCTCGGGCATCATGAGAAGGCAAAATGCTGCTGACTGCAAAGGAAGGGCCTGATATTGATTTCCTTTATTTATCAGAGCTATAAACCCCTTGACAGGAACAGAACTACTATGATTTATTTTAATACACAGAAGAAAAACACCAGTCCCTACAAGTTACTGAGTGTACACAGAGTGCACAGTACATCCAGAGTAGCTGGATACAAAGGACATTACCCTCAAGGAGTCCTGATAACATTTAGATACAGACTAAGCCTTAAATTTGCATTTTCTGTGTGTCTTGGATGATATTATCTGCAGAATATGCCCTAATTGCAGCATACTGCATTTTAATTAAAGATATACAAATGCAAATTTTAAATGAAATGAATAATTAGAGAATAATTACTATTCATCAGGAATATTTACTATTCTATTTTACTTGTTGTCTCAGAAGCATTAAAAATGAAAAGCTACAAGGCCTTGCAGGGTAGAAACACCACAACCACATTTTTAACTAATTCCAAGTTATCGTTTCTTAACTCACTCAAAGAAATCCAAACACTGTTTTTATAGCTTAATAAACAATGTATTTTTCTAATTAAGAGGGTTTAACACCAATTTATTATTCAGATCCCAAGTTCCTTTGCAACACATTCATCTTAAGTGAGGGCAGGACCATCATGGAAGCGTTTCCATGGCATCCTCAGAAAGGGACAGTCATCAGTGAACAGAGGCCAGTGCCAAACTCCAACACACTGAGTTCTCTGCAGCTTTTATCACTAAAAAAAGGGTGGAGTCCAGAGCAGATAGATATTGAAAGGGCTATTTCTTGAAAAAATGAAACCAGAAAATGACTCTCGAAGTACAAGGAAGAAAGATGTGGTCTGCACTAACTGTAGAAAGAGCCCTTCCCGAGGGAGAACGCGCATCCTCAAATATTTTGAGTATTTTCAAGAGGATGCGGCACACTAAGTTAAATAGGAAGATGTAATCAGGCAACAAACATGTAAGACTCGTTATTACAGAGGATGCACATGAAGAGGATAATTATCAATGTCAGTGACTCCCAGCACAGCTAAACCACTTGTTTATTCAAGTTTTTTAAGTCATATGCTCAGTACTGAATATTTAAAGATAAACCAGTGCCTTATTTATATTGTCCCTGGAGTCCAGTGAGGAGACATTGTGTGTGAAGAGAAAATGTGGCCTTTAACCCACATACTGACAGCAACAAAAGCCCACAATGACAAAATAGATGGTTCTCTCTTGCACCTCTGGACTTTCTCAAAGTATTTGAGTAAACAGTTAATTAATTTTTTTCATACTTGAGGGAGAAAACGTGGGGAAAAAGAAAAAAGGAGAAAAAATCAGCATACACTTTTAAGCTTTCTGATCTTGCCTGTAAGTCACTTAAAAGACAGGAGCCTGCCTTTGGTGCCTGTTAGTCAGGGCAGCAGTGGAGCAGATACAATGGCACAGAGCTGACACAGATTCTGATGCTGTTGTGGTGGTTACACCAACAGCTTTGTGATTAGGAAGTTCTCTTTGCCTTTTCACTTGCGTGAAGGAAGAACACCTGCAGGGACTCCAGCTGAGACAATCAGATAGCTTGGAGTCAGAGCAGGAGAGTCAGCTCAGAGCCCTGCGAGGGGCTCCAAGGAGCAGTTCTGAGGGTGGGCACCAGGGGAAATGGCATCACAGGTTGGGTATAGTCATCAAATACGTTAATTACTGAAAGTTATAAAAAAACCTGTAACACTTGCCTGGCACAAGTCCGTGTACTTTTATTGTGAACCTGGAAGCTTCTAATAAAGGGGCTCCTCTGTCTATCTACACTAATATTGTTCCGAAAGCCTTTTGCAGGATTAGGCATCACCCTGATCCCCTGAAGGTCACAGCAAGAGCACACAGCTCCACTGATATGTGTGGGATGGATGTACTGTTACACAATTAAATTCCACTTCTGAACTCCAGCACATCTCAGAGTTAACTATATTTAAACTACATTACTTTAACTTAGGAGTAAATAAGCTGCCTTGACAGACTCTAATCAGGTCATCCAGAAAACAGCCAAAAGCAAGACCTTGCTGAAAACCAGATGCATCTGAAAGCAGAACTTTCTGACTACGCAAATAGCATAAAATCGTCTTACACAGAGCAGAATATTACATTAGCATTTTATTTTGGAAATGGGCACTGTAACATAAAAAAGGACTTTTTTTCCCCTACTTGTCATTTCTAATTGCATCAAATAGCAATGAT
Organism: Sclerurus mexicanus; assembly: GCA_013396755.1. Lineage (NCBI taxonomy): Eukaryota > Metazoa > Chordata > Aves > Passeriformes > Furnariidae > Sclerurus > Sclerurus mexicanus. Next base: position 285,965 of record VWZF01002930.1, read on the forward strand.
TTGATTGTATCATGAGCCACTGAGACACGTTATGGTTCCAGTTTCAATGACACGATACAGCCCTCCTGACAATCTTTCAAATACTCTCCTCAAAGTCGGACAAAACTTCCCCAGCTACAATCCCAACAAATAGGTAAGTCACAAGAAAAAGCTGGTAGTTAGATATCACACCTTTCCTAATAACCCACTAAATATTATGGCTACAGCTTACAAAGAAGCATATAATTATTCAGCAGGGAAATGTTTTGTCTGTGGATATATGGAAAATTCCAAATAGCAAGAACCAACTGTTTGTGTGAGCTAAGGCATGATGCCTTTTGTAGTATACACACAGTATGTCTTGTCAAGGAAAGAAGTCACTTATACTCCTTTTACAATGTATACCAAGTTATCATCATTAAAGAGTGAAACAGAAATAATGAGTTTCTCATACAGCCCTAGAAGTTTCTATGTCCTTTAGCACACCAAGTTGCATGAGGGCCGTATCTGCCACCTATCATTTACTAAGGCTCTCTGGATCCAAATGTGTGAAAGGTGGGGAAGTGAAACTCAAATTCAGTGGGTATTAATTCCCTGGCAAGTCTGCAGTCCAGGGTGTTTGTTCCTGTTACTACTGCCTTTACTAACACTGTAAAGCATTTGAGGTTATACAAAAGAAACACAAAGTTATTATTAAACAAAGCTTGATGAATAGACTTTTAGAGAGTTAAATCATAATACCTAGTCTTCAGTGAAGTGTTGAGAGAACAAATGGGTGAAGGTTTTGGCTGTGCTGCTTATTTTGAGCAAGAATAGCACAAAGATGCACAGAAAAATATTCCTGTCTTCAAGAAGCAAGTTGGGTATAAAAAGACAGTACTCACTCTCACTAAAAATAATGCTGAGGGTACTTGGTCCATCCAGGAGTCCAAAAAAAGCTACTTCTGAAATATTACTTCTCTCACAGCATAATGGGCAACACAAACAACATTATGGCACAGAGGTAACAACCAAACCTTTTCTTACCCTTCATGCAGAGCCAGTACCACCATGTTTCTACAGTTCAAGTTAATCAGGCACTTCTGGTTTTATCCAAAACCAATGCTTGCCTTCACACTCACACTTCTAAGTCTTCATAACACACATTCTGTGTTATACTCTTCTCCTTAAAGTTCAGATGCTTGAAAACCAAACCCATCCAAACTGAAGTGCAAGCAGATTCTTCATGTTCACTGGTAACCCACTACCACTAGTGGGTGAACACTGATGCTCCTGGGCATACTGACTAGCACCCAGTCCATACAACACCCAGCTCACAGCCCGGCAATCCAGGATCAGACTAGCCGTCAGAATAAATATGTCATACTCATTTCAACTTAAGAAGTTGAACTGACAAGAGTATTGTGAATGTAAGTGAAAACAGCAATAGGCATATACCAGGAGAATATGCATAAGAACAATCACACACCTGCAGCTACAGGATGTTAATATATCTCCCTAAATGACAGAGTGTGGTGGTGGAAATAAAGAAGGAAAAGCCTTACACCTACCTCTGTCTTCGCTTGGATGTAGATTCTCATGCTCCCCAAATGCTGGTCCATGTTATTACATCCCGAGGAGAGTCGTGTCGTCCCGACCCCAGGTGATCTGGAACAACATTAATAGAACAGTTCAAGGTCAGGTTTGTGTGTGCCAAATTTCAAACCACTGAAGTATTCTCTGCATGTACCATACAGCTCTGCAGATAAAGGTATTTTGGTCAGTGCCTCCTTAAATTTGCATGTTTTTAAAGTGAAAACGACTGGTTTCTCAATAATACCACATCACACTACATTAAAAGTGTTTGTTGTTTTTTAAATCTGTGTAACACTAGAATAACTGTATTCTGAAATAACTGTTGGTTTCTGGAGTATTCAAACAGGTTTTTTGCAGTTTAGTTCCATTAACATTTTCAAAGGAAACTTAATAGTACAGACTGGATGTTTTTCAGTATTAAAAGGAATCAATTCTCTGTTTAAATACAAATGACTAGTATACATGTATATTAATTTACACAGCTGTAAGTTAATAAATATTATACCCAAGTGTGACTTGGGTTATTTATGGGCAGTAAGTGTTCCCAGGAAAGGTATTTTGAGGCTGGGAACCCACATAAGCACCACAAGGAATGAATAATGTATTTGAAATAGATGTATTTGACACAAAGGAATGAGCTGGTTCTTGACTGTCACAGCTAAGAGGACTATGGATGTTTGAATTTGTATATTTTTTTCTATTGAAATCACAATCAGCATATCACATCTCAAAAATCCTTCATTCTTTCTCAGCTATTTTAAGCACAAACTTTAAAAAAAAAAGGACTAAACAGACTACTGAAACAATCGTGTTATGTATAATAAATAGACACTCTGGAAGACCTTAGTATTGAGAACAGAAGCACAGCACAAAGATCATGGGGCTTGCAGGCTCTTTCTAAGGGAAAGAAATGACAACAGATGATCCAGGAAGGCATCTCAAGGTTTCTTCTTGTGAGGTGGATTTACTGAAATAATCCCTGACAACGCTGACAGCACACCAGGGGTTCAAGTGTATTTGCTTCGCATGCTCAAGGCTGGTGACTAATCTTAAACAGCGACTTTTATTCACATTACAGAGCTCAGCTGGACAACAGCACTCAACTCTGCAGCTGCATTTTGGGTCACACCCCTGAAATCAGAAGGGGGGCCTTCACATGCAAGTATTTTTACATGAACATTGACATTTATGACAGCAAAGATACATTGGGTTTTCCCTACCAACCACACAATATTCACTGTAGAGACCGTAGTTTTAAAGGTATTTAGCCTCGTGTTTTACCTTTCTGCATCCAGTAAGAATTCAGAAACTTTCCTCCCCCTTGATTTCCTGGGTTTTGTTTTAGAAAGTGTTGAAAGGATTTTTTCAGTGCAAACCCAAGTACAACTGATTGGGCTAACATATGTCAGAAGCTGAAGCTTCAACTTCCACCCACCCCCACAAAACCTATAATCACAGCTTCTAGGAAGCACAGCTCGGGATGTTTTATTACAGAAAGGATATACCAAGTCCTCAGAACTTTATTTCCTTTTTAAAAATAAATAAATAAACATAACAGAATCCTGGTGGGCTGAGTAGTGCAAACCAGGGAGCATTGACAGGAAACCAGACAATCTGTAAACAAACAAGCCAACACTTTAGCACAGCTCGACAAGGCTGTCCAGCTTGCACGCACTAGAAAGCCACTGTTACTGAAATCCAGTTAATTTCTTTTCCACTATAAATAAGACGCAATGAAGGTGCTTCATACTGAAAAATTAATTAAAGCATCAGCATAATTGACATAATTCCTGTTGAAGCCATACCTTTGACTGATTTTAACAAGAGATTGCATCTTTGGAGAGGAAACCTACGCAAAGACATGGGCAGGGTTTCAAACCTGCTTTACAAAATGTTTTAAACCGGTATGTTAATGTCTCACTACACCCTCTCAGCATCATTAACAATGCCATGACTTGAAAAAATAGCACCCAGTTTGTATCTCTATTTCCAGGTGAATGGCAGGCTTTGTGCCAGCACCAGGCAGTTTTAGGCAAGCCCCGTATCTGTGTTAATGAGAGCACACCGTTGAATGCTGCACCCAGAGTCCTCTGCCAGTGCAGCAGGAAGCTGACAGTGCCAGTGACCCTGCCAAGCATCAACACTCACCAGAGCAGTGCTGAAACATCCCCTGCTGCCAAACTACAGGATAAACAAGGTGGTATAAAAGACTGTGTCTGTCGAAGGAAAGGGATCTGGGGGTTAAACCTCGGGGTCACCTCTGCAGTGAAAGCAGCCTGCAGGTTACCAGAGAGGTGCTGCACACACACAGAGAAGCTGAGTTATGCTTTTCCTGGCTGGTAGTAGTTGTGATTTGCATCTGTTCTTAGCTGAGGGGGAAGAACATGAGGAAAGGAAGGTGATCTGTTATCAGAAGGCAATTTTGCTCCTATAAAAAGCTTACATAACACTGCTGCAAGTGCCAGGGAAGCCCTGGGGAAACAGTGATAAATGGTATCATGGTAATCCCAAAAGAACAAAGAACTGACATGATTCATGCTGAAAGACAGATTGATTGCACAGAATGCAATTCAATAAATATGAGCAAGAGGTGACTAAAATTAAGAACTCAGAATACAGAATAAAGTCATATGAAACTGGGAATAGCTGGAGGTTCACTATAATTGAGTCTGAAGCTGAGACACAAAGAGTGTTTCCAGCGAGGTGCCTGTGACTTCCCAAAGAGTAACTTGAAGGTTGTGCCAACCCTCTTTCAGCAGCATCACAATCCATACTGCTACTCCTGTTAGGAACTCTGGGAACTGTAGTAAAGATTTTTCTGTGTGAAAGACAACGTAACTTAAATGAGGGACTTGAACACAGTGAAAAGGCTCAGCTTAAACAAATAAGTACTACATGGAGAATTGGGGAGCTGAAATTCAGTTCTCTTGATGTATCGGACTAATCTGATTTCAATTTTGGAACTTTTATCAGAAACTAATAACCAACAGGGTTTTTGCTAGAATAAGGCCTACAAGGCCATGTGCTATTTGTCAAATACCATAACAAGCATGTTAATAAATATTAGTTACTTTAAAGCATGCATTATCCAAACAGCTCGCAGAGAGAGAGAAGGCAGAGAACATGAAAGGATCTGAACAACAAAGTCAACATAAATTTGCACAGTAATGAAAGAAAAACGGTGAAACAGTGGCTTAATGTGACACAGAGATGAAAAGAGATCTTGTCATCTCAAACATCTCTCTGAAAAATGCAAAACAGTCTGCCATTTTTCAGAGCAGATATAAGTTGGTATCAGTTTCCAGAACAATTTATGAATTGTGACATAAATTGTACATGAAGTGTGAGCTGGTTACAAGACTTACAAGAGTAAAATGCTAATAGAAAATACAATTCATTTGTTTCACTAAACATGCAAGCATATGACAAGTTACCATATTATGTCTCCCAGCATAAGCACATAGAACACTGAGCTTGTGGAGATTTATTAAGAGAATTCTGAGTGGTTTGACAGGTTTTATGAATTTGTTTGCAGTTTATACTTTCTTCACCTTCGCATGGCTTTTTTTGGTGCCCAGAATAATTTTGTTCTATTTGTGACTCCATCTCATCCATCCTTTATACTGAACTGATACACAAGAATTGCTTCACTGTTTTATGGTGCCACTTCAATAACTGTTCTGCTGATCTCACAGTTCACATTCATTCTACCTTAATAGAGACTGTATTGCCCAATAGAGAAAATATATGCCAAGATCATTTCAAAGGCTACTTCCATGATATAAATGTCAAAATAATGTTACACCATTGTTAATTATATTTGTTTCATTATATTAATTTCTAGATTAATTGATGGAAAATTCAGTTACAAGCATTTGGACAACAATAACTGAAACTAAAATTCCAGTTGAGTCAAAAACAGAGAAAGAAATTATGAAGCATTGTGTCTATACAGTGACACAGTGTTGTAAATCCAGTTGGTCCCAAACCTTCAAGCAAAATCTGGACATGTTATCATGCCTTATCACATCTAAATACAAGCTCTTTTGTGCTTACACAGATCTAAATATACAGCTCTAAAAAGGAGCAGTAACCTATACTCGAGCAAGTAAGAGTGTACTCAAAAGAGGATGACTGCATTTATTAAATCAACTAATGATTTTTATCTCCATAAGAAGTCTCAGTTTTCTTACTCTTATGGTCCAAAATGTTTATAATTTTATTACTTAGTTCATTATTTCTCATTTTAATATTTAGTTCATTATTTTGCAAGATGTAAGAAAAACAGCAAATGCATGTGGTTGGCAAGAAATGTGGAGGAGGCTGCTCTCTGTGCTACTGAACTGGGACCTTAATTATCTTCCTCCCAGGCCACTGTTGCTACTTCACTTCCCAAGTTTTTAAAGTGAGACTGAGATCAGTAAGTTTATTCTGGATAGGATCTACTGTTCCAAATAGTGCAAAATCTAAACTGCAGCCCTGGGATGGAAAATAAAGTTGTTCTATGCTTTTTGTGATTGTCCTTAGTGCACAAATGTTAAATTTGAGGCAAGTTTATTTCAGCATTTTAACACTAATATCAAGTCCCATCTCACAGGGGCATTTCTATGTCCCTGTGAGATGGGACTAAGTCATTTCACATAATAATTTCACTGTCTTCATTTTCTAGGAACATCTTCCTCCATTATATATTTGGAATTATTTTTAAAATTACATTTCTTCTGCAACTTCATCAGTCCTATTTTATTTCTTCTTTTCAACCTATTTATTATCTAGTAAAATACATTACTTTTACTTTATTAATTCATTCTGTTTTTCCCTCTAATTTAACTTACTGAGTTGGTTGGTTTGGTTTTTTTCCCCACTATGCCTTCATACTGGCAAATTGACTTGCAAAGACCGAAGGAGACAAGAACATCCAGGATCCCCTCCCATCCTGACCATCACAGGCGGAACCTGCACTGTCAGCAGGGAATTAGTTACACAGGGAGAACACACCTGTCACCTCCACCAAGCAATTCCAACTCCTCATTGCTGCTTGGAGCTCTAAACTGGACAGCTAAATACCAAAGGGTTCCAAGAAGAAGGAGGTCAAGGGACAAGGATGAGCACAGCCCCATTAAATTATGGCCAATATGCACATTCGTGATTCAGAGCCAATAGCTCAAATGTTTATGTGTAGAAAAATAAAACATACTAAGGTAGAAGGTGAATATTTTGAAATATGCTTCTGAGCAACTTCCACATGGTAATAAAAACAAATCAGCAGATGGAACGATCTTACAACGCCTATTAAAGGCTTTGTATTATCACGCACAAGAAATTACTGGAAAATTATAATTTCAAGGCCCAGTAAGGTTTGCAAGGGAAAATGTGGTTCTCCAAGGCGGAGAAGCAGCTCCCTGCTTTTGCAGGGGGATGAGGAGCCGTCTCAGAGGCAGCCGGCGTGCTTGCAGCAGTAACAGCTGCAGGGCTGGGACACGCAGCGCAGCCCGGAGCGCTCAGAGCCTCAGGGATAACGTGGGGAGGTTTATTGGATGATATGAGGACGAGACTGCCCCGGGTGATGAATTGGAAAGAACAAGAGAAGATAATGAGCAAGTTTTGCTTGTTTCAGCAAAGCCTTATTGATGTGTCCAAGCAAAATCAATGAAAGAGTGACTTGGTGTTCTTGTCAGCAAAAGACAAGTACCTACCTGTTGGGATAAAATGGTTTAAATTAAATAACACTTCAAAACCCCACTTAATTTGACATACTTCCTCTTATCACTCATCAGTGCTAATTAACGGTGACTTTCAGAAAAATTACAGTCTTTCCTCCACTGATGCCACATCACAACATAACCTACATTATTTACATGTATTAATCTATTATCTTAATGGTAAAAAAGGTTGAGTAAGCTAAGGATTCAGAAACAGAATTCACTGGTAAAAACGGCTTATTCAGTGCAAAGGAATTGTACTTCTATACATTTATAGTTACAGAAAATGTTAATTTTCCAGAAAAATAATCTGTCTTGAAATGTAACCACCATTGATTTCAACACCTCTCCAAAGTGCATTCTAGAAAATATATTAAAAAATTAAGAGCTCACAAAAACATATTTGACTGCATGTCAGAAGGAAATATAATATTTTTAACTCCTTTGTGTATGGCACAAGGACAGTTAATAAAGAATAGATCTGATACTACATTTGCAGCACAGTCCTGACCGAGAACACTTTCACTCACAAGGATTCTGCACCTCAAGGAAAATGGGATTGCTAACTGCAGAAGTCTTAGTTATATAAGAAATACCTAGCTAAAATTTGGAGGTAGTTGTTTTGATTTTAATAATCCACATGGCCACCACCATGGAAATAATTGCTTTAGGATCAATAAGAGAGTGCCTTCCAGACCAGGTAGGCACCTGCTGCTGTTCTTAGCAAACATTCTGTGCCTGCATTTCCAGCTTCTGAAAACCTCCAGCTCTATCTTGGAGTGGCTGGCACTGGTTGTTTTGCACAGCCCCACAAGCCAGGATAGCAGAAACCTTGCTAGCCTTGTGTTTCTTTATTGCCAGTGGCAAGTCTGCAGCTCAGGACAAAGTGCAGGGATCCCATTCATTCCTCACTTATGCACGAGTGCTGCCCTGACAAACACTGGCACAAACACAGCTGGTAATGATGAAGGAAGACAGGCAACATTTAATCCATCTTTTATATCCCCTCTTCAACGAGGTGACACATAAAACTCATTAATTAGTCAGAAATGCTCCAATTCATTCAGCTAGATTTTTGCTTTAAGACGTGAAAGGGCAAAATCGCATTTTGAATGATGAATTAAAACATTATAAAGCTGTTAATGTTCGACACTGGATGGAGTTTGCATACACCTGAAAAATGAAACTAACCACTGGTAGAGGACACAGTGGAACACGAGTCTCAGCACTGCAGTGACCAGTTGCGCCATTGTTCCCCAGTGGATGTCCAGTGGCCTGCAATGGTCCAGAGCAGCCACTGGAGTCCATCTACTGCCAGTGAAAGGAGTGCACGCAGCAGCTGTTAAAAAACAGGGCACAGGAGCACAGAATACACCCAGGCTTTCTGCTGCTCTTTTATCGGCCAATGATCATATTATATAACAGGAGATTATGTCAACAAAAGATTTGATCAATGTAAAATGCTGCTGTAATTGCTGATGCTTTAAAACATTTCAGATGATTGTTTCATACTTAAACTTCAAAGCACTGTATGTAGAGCCAGATAAAAGCAAAGACTTTTTTCTTTCCATCAGCTTTTATGAAGAAGAGTCTAATCTTAGATTGTATTTGAAGGCTCCTGTGTTTTCACAGCATAAAAATCCTATTAAATTTTCATAGTGCAATTTTGTAGGATATAAGGACTGTACGACTAACTTATAGCTGAATATTATCAGGAATCTCTGCTTGACAACAGAGGCTTATTTTGGTACAAAACTGCAGAGTAATTTATTAATGTTTTCAGCACACACTGAAATTACACCATTTGAATTCAACATCCTTTAGCAGCCAAATGCTTCAGAAATGGTAGTTATGGAACTTGCTTGAGGTACAACTGCCTGTTTCTTCTGCAGAGTATTGAGTTTGAGAACATTTTGCCACAAAAAGAAAGTATAATCACTATGTAACAGACTTGCTGTTCAAACATTTCTTCTTCCAAACTTTGTATGACTCTTCAGGCAGGAAATTTTCCCCTTGTGGTGGGAACACAGTTAAACTAATTTCCCATGGAGAGGTGCATCATTTTTTACCTAAAACACTGAATAAGAGAAGCTTCTTTGCTTACTTGCAGCTGCATTAAATAGTATTTGTAATGTACTTGCTGAGTGATCATCTCCTTTGGGCAGCCTATTGAGTGCTGTGGATCAATTTACTGATGCATTTCTGCCTCGTGAATGTTTCTGCTGTTCACCTGGCAATGAAGTGAACATTCCCATGAGAGCAAGAGGGAAATGTATTGGGAAAGAACATACCAAAAAGAGCAGCCTCTGATGGGTATGTCGAAGCCTTGTGATTTGAATGTATGCAGCCAAGTCTGTTTTAACTTAGGAATAACATGATCACTGCACATCAGAAAAACAAACATGTCAGGCCATAACACTCCATGGCACGCATTTCTTACAAATAATGACAATTCATACATCTTAAATCTCAAGAATGCCTGTTCAGGGGCATCACTACAATGACTTTATTCCACTTACTATTCAGGCTGCAAATCAGATAAATCCAACCAGCAGAAACTCTGTTCAGTCATATTTGTGAGCAAGACGGAGCCAGGTCAGCAACTACATTCTTCAGCTGCACTAGAGGCTTCCCCAGCTGACAAGTATGTTTCTGTATATTGCTGTTACTACAGGTTTGCACAGGCAAGGTGACATGTTGAAATTGCAATCAGAAGATGCACCCATGTTGACAGATAAGACATCAGGCAGCACCAGAACTGAATAATAAAAAAGACGTAGATATAAATCATCTCAAACAACAAGATGTGCTGCTGCTCAGCAGCCCCTGAGCTGTGGGATTTTTTCTCTGTCAGCTCCTTACAGCATGCAAGGATACACAATTTCACGTCAGAGGTAGGCAAAATGTCATGATCAGTGGAGTTCTGACTTAAACTGTGACACCAAAGTCAATACTGTGTGTTCTTCAAGTTAGCCTTCTTTGGGGCAAATAACAAATAAATTAGTATATTAAGCTTACTGGGTGCACAGGGTGCCTGTATTTCTGATGAACGAGACATAAAACTCTCTGTCACACAAGGCAGAAATCAATGAGAACTCGGTATCCATATACACACATACAGATCACATAAGGACACATGGTCTGAATCTGGACCATTCTTCTAAAGGTTTGCCAAGGATATCACACAGCATTCTAGGGAGCTCCGACTATTCCAGTGATTAAAGACTCATGCACCTGTTAAAAAGCCACTGAACATGGCAAAACCTTAAATATGTTTACTGTCACACTGTATTCTACTCCTCCCCTTTTACAAATGGAAGGCTGTGGCACACAGTAAGTCTGCAGTGGAGACTTGGCCCTCAGCCTGAAAGGTTTAATGTAAGCCTTGCTGTATACATTTTCTCTGTTAAAATACTTCAGGTAGTTAGCATATGCAGAAAACTTGAATCCATTTTAACATGGGCAACCCAAGATACCCAGTTTTTGCAGTCTGAATACCAGATGTATTCAGACACATTTTTGTTGCATTTGAATCTTATATACTTAAGTGATGAAACACAGAATCCCAAAGTAGGCTCTAACTACTGAAATAGAATTTTATTTAATTGTATCAAACCCAGTGTCATTTATTTCTCATTTCTCTTCATATACACTCGAAAGAAGCACATGTGAATCCCCAAATTCTGGAAAGCCTCAAGATGTAGCTACAGTAGCCACATAAGTGTTCAGTGAAGTTTCTGTCCCTCCTTTTGTCAGTTCTCAGCCCCTTGTCCCAAGTGAGCATCAGGTCAAATGCATTTGGGATTTGGTTGATGAAGGAAGCTGAGCCCTACAGAAGAACTCCCTAAAATTCACTTGGCCAGGCTTTCTGCAGGGGACCCCTCTAAAAAGGGCAAGCAGTACCACAAGATTACAGAGCCATGAGCTGGGCAGAGAGGTAAGTGTGCCCCACCCAGGCTAGGACATTCCTCATCAGCTGCTGCAGGAGCTCCTAATGTGGGCACCAGTCTGCAGATGCTCAGCTGCACTTCAACTGGGAAAATGGCAACCAAAATCTGTAACACCAGAACATACTGTTTTAGCAGAATTACACTGCTAAATTAGGACTGACTGATTAGTCAGATTGTACTCTGCTTGGTGAGGCATGTTTTACAGAACTATACAGAAAGCATTTAGACAAATCTCTCATAACAGCTCTTACTCTGAAATGCAACAAGCTACAATTAAAAAAAATATGGCTTGTGTATTCTTGGCACAGCAACATTGCAACCTGTCTTTGCTGAAGACAGGCTGCCAGTAGTAATTTTATAAAACTTCCATGCATGCCATCTGTCAGTAACTCTTCAGAGACTCATTTCCAAAATTTCCAGCTATATCTGACTCATTAATTAAAATTAGGTATTAAAGAAAACTAGCAAAAAAACATTTGTCTTTACTATCACCTGACAGGAAACCAGCTGATGAACTTCAGTGTTTCCAAGTTTTATCACATTTCCCATATTACAGCTCCAGACAGAGTTTTAAGCCATAACTATGAAAACATGCAAGGTCTAACTTCTTATTAGTTTATTTTATCTGCCTATGTAAAAAAACCTTGCAGAGGAAGAGTGACGGAGGACAAACTGCAGGGGTAGTGCTTCTACAATCTGAGTGAAACAACATAATAAGAGGCGGGTGTAATGAAAAAAGAGAGAGTTAATGAGGGAGACAGAAACACAGCTTAAGAAATCTTCTACTTCAACCTCCACAAAGATTAGCAAGACATTGAACAGAAGGATCATAATTCCCTTCACAAAACAATTAGTATCACTTGAAATTGAGGGTAAGCTCTCCAGCAACTTTTACTCCCTCAAATATCTGAACAGAAAGAAAGAAGGAGAGTGAGAGAAAGAATTAAAAAAGCATCTGGGTCAAAAACATTGTCAAGGGGAATGAAGAATTGTTGACCAGGACCAGAGTAGAGTTTATGGGTTGATACTGAAGCAAGACCAGATATACTGCATGGACAGGGCACTGTGCAGGAGATAAAGCTTAGGGGATAATCACCAGCAATGTTTCGCACAGAAACACTACGAAGCAAAGTATTCAGTACAATGGCACAAGATGCAGGAATAGTAATTTTAGCTCTTCTTGATTTATTAAGTTCAAAACCAGCAAAGCTCTTACACTTCACCTTTTGTTGAGGCTTTCCAAACATCAAAGAACTGTTTCCACCTGCTAAGGTAAAAAGTGAAGCTGACCATAGAGGCTACAAATGGACTGACCACCAGTTTGGTCTGCATCAGTGCCACCAAGAGTAAGCTCCTCCTGCTTTTACTGTGCTGCAGTGTTTGTTTCCAGTGGCATTACTGGAAATCTGCATAAAGGAGATCAAAATTCCCAGTGCTAAGCTCTGCTTCGACAGCCAGGCACACATCCATTTCACTACATCTACACAAACCCCACAGTTTGAAAAGTTATTTAAACAGCTGTGAAGGCAAAGATAGCGAACGAAATCCCAGGGTTTTTTCTGTATTTTCAGCAGCTTCAGTGTAGCACCTCTTATAAAAATCAAGCCATCAGTGTCACACAGCAGCTCACCTGCAGGGCTGAAGAAGAGCCCAGTGCTTTGCCACAAGACAGTGCCCCTGCAGGGGACACCAAGCCCATCTCTCAGCAGAAAGGCTGCACCACCAATAGCTGCAGTACAGCACAAACATTACAGACCCGATGGACTGAAGTACCAGCCTATCAGGATGCATCTATTCTGAGATATAAAATATGTAATCAATAACTTTCCATATAGCTTTCCCTCAAGATGTTTAAACCAACTTTATTCTGTGAGCAGTAGCAATAATTTTTTCACTATTTCCTGAATTTAGATATTTTATTTCTAACAGTTTAAGACTCACCAAGGGCTAGGTTAACACCTAAAAACAGCCAATTATTTCTCATTGAAGCAAACAGACAAGAGGTCCAGGTAAGGAAATTATATCAGATAGTAAATTATACCACTAATAACTGGCATTATTAGATTTTTGTTTGCCTGCAATTTCAATGGTAATTTAAAAGACTGAGGGATCTCACCAGAACGCATCAAAAGACAAGAAGTCATTATCTTATGGAACAAGAGTGCCTAATTCAAGGTAATTGTACTGTAGCAGCCCTTTGTCAGTTTTTATTCTCTGGGAAAATTGCCTTCCTTTCACGATACTGTAGAATCCCATCTGCTAATATTGCTCATTTGCATTTTAATTTCTTGAGGAATACCTCCCCAAAAAACCAAACACCACAGTTTCTCCTCTCACCACAGGAATGGAAGGCCTTAATGTCAGAGGACACAAATAACACTGAGGTCTCATTTAAATAAACTGTGGCAAATTCAGCAGAAACCTTGAGCATCTATGCACATCAGGACTATGGAAGGAATGGCACAGCCACACAGTGACACTGCACTCTGGGCACGTGTCCCACAGCAGCCACAGCCACACACAGTGACACTGCAACTGGTCCAGCAGCAGCCAAAGCTTTGTAGTCATTTCATGGCTCCCTGGATGTCCTCGAGCTTTGAGTTCTTGCCCAAGACTCCACCAACCTGGTTTGCCCTCGTGGCCAGCACTGTACCACGCTGTTTGTTCTGTATCCTGAACAACATACTTTTCAATTATAAACACGTTAGGAAACTGCCACGGGCACACAAGTTAGAGGATTTGGTGTGTCTGCCTGCATCATGAGGCCTGAGCTGATACTATTACCTCTAATAAAAACAGTTCTGAAGAAAACACATCTTCAAATCTTTTTCTTCTCTCCCTCATTTCTTAAAGTGCTTTCCCAGGTCACAGATTGGATTTTCTTTTCCATGTGCTACTGAATTTATACAGAAACAAAAGTAGGAAAGTTGCTTCAAAAGTTTACATAACCGTGCAGTTTCTAATCCAGTAATAACTCCTTCAAGGCAAAACAAGCTCTCTTATCAGTTAGTGCTATAACCCATGACAATGAGTGTTTTTTAACCTCTTCCAAAACTATGAACAACAATCAAAAAATGTTTATCTCATTGATGATTTAAATTCATCTGCTCTATCTCAGTATCTCAAGGACCTGTTTGCAAAAATAATTTGTGTGAGTGTTTAACCCAGATTGATTACATTGCCAAGTAGTATGTCAACTATTTGAGACATCTAATTTACAGTCTCACAATAGATACTTTACTAAATTTTGCATTCATCTGTCACAGCTGTGTTCAATGATTTGACCCTGATTGAAATTCAGACAGTTCCTTTCTGTGGCAATTCTTTTTGATATCTCATTCATCTCCCCAATTTCAATAAAACTGGGAATAAAAGAGGAACATTCTGGCCTCTATTTACTGTATGTATTACCAGTTGTCTGCAGACCCTTACTGTAACAGAACAGCACAAGGGGTTGACTTTGTTAGATCCTCCCCTCCTGAATATTTCAGGTATGAGACAAAGAAATCAGCAATATCCCCCTCTTCCACTTGCAAGACCACATGGAGTGTTACAGACAAAAGAAATCAAAAGCTTTAAATCCCATCACATGGAAAGTAATCTTGTAACCATCCTGTGAGCCGGGACTGCAGAATAATGACTCATAAAGTAGTCTAGAATAACCAGAAAGTTGTTCCCACAACCTGTGTAAGCTGTGATGTTCTTACTTAATTTCAGGGAAGAAAATGGGAGTGTAAGGATGAACACCGTTCTCATGAAACCAGACGTGCCTGACTGGCACCTGCATCAGCTCTCTGGCTTGTTTGCTCAGGGAAACAGTGACCCTTCTGAGTCCACCCACGTAGGGCACTCAAGTAGGAAGGAGACTGAACCAACCTTTCCTCTCCCATGAGGGCTTACAGCATATGTTGAATTGCTACAACAGCCTGCTTCAGTAACCTGACTATATTTGGGAGAAATGTAGAGAAATAGTTGTCAGACTGCACAGAAACCTAACTGGCTAAGGCTGCCAAGTGAAAGATAAAAAGTGATTCTGTAAATCAACGGGTGAGTATGGGGAAATAAACAAACCAACCAACTGTAAGAAACTGAGAGCAACTGGAAACTGGCCTTGAGAGAGGGTATTAGATTGACTCCTACTGCCAAAGCTCAAAGTTGTTAGGCACACAGGCTGCCTAACATAGGAAAAAGCCAGCATGGGTTCTTCAGTAAAAAGAAAAGATATCAAAGACATCTTTCCTTGATGATGATGTGACAAGATTTATGTTGAAAAAAGAGAACTTTATACAAAAAAGTGGATGGCTAAAATTTCTCCACATCAAGCTATTAATATGTCTCCATTTGCTGCCAGTACAGCAAGCTGAAAGCATGATAAGATCAATTAAATGGTGACAAATACAAGCAAAAAATAAGGCCACAGCCTAGAAGGGCTCAGATATTTTTCAAGTGCAATGTGATAAATTACTGCCAGTTTAAGAATTTCCATGTCAGTAAACGCCATACTCTCCATACTCTCAGACAGAGGAATTGACAGACATCCTCACACAGCACAATTTTCCTGTCATTTAACAGGATTCTCAGTTGCTGCATTTGCCCATCCCAGCAGAAGCATTAGTGGAGCCCAGCAAAGGTACAAAGAACAGTGGGGCCAAGGAAACACACGGCATGTGTTGGTGTTTGGGTGAAAAATCCAGCCGTGCTGAGCCGTGGGGCTCACACCATCACATCACTGGAGGCTGTCAGGCTGGCCAGGGAGAAGGTGACACTTGCTTAGTGCTGTGGTACAGCTGCTGCCTCTGACAGTCTGACAAAGAGGAGCAGAGGTGGAAGAGACCACAGGCCCTCCTGGGAGGAGCCTGGGCTCTGGCACCAAGAGGGATATCACCAGCAGCAGCCAACCTTTAATCATCGAGGCAAAGGCTTTATTAAGCTGAGGCACAGCCCTGCCCACCAGTGAGAAGCCAGAGCATGCCAAACGTACAGGTTGGATCTGGTCATAAAACCAGTACCGGAGTTTACACACACTCCTGGTTCCCTTCCAACGGCCTGTGTTTTGAGCCATTAGTTTCTAGCATCTGCTCTCTCCCGATACGACTGGTTTTTGAGGAATACAGAGTAATGTAGATTTATATTACTTTACCAAAAGAAGTAGCAACAGGTGTCTGCAGAAAAGCTCTTTGTTTCTTGAGGTTTGCTCCCAGGCTCAGTCACTGTACCATGATGAGTACACAGTGTGCGAGGGGAGGAGAGGGGAGCAGGGCTTCCCTCCCCTTGAGAAAAGACTGCTGGGCTAGATGGCAGTGGCCGGGCATACCATATGACCTGCTTGGCTTTTTATTTTATCAGAAAAAGGAAAGAAGACAGATGCGACAATCTAATAATCTTTTCTAAATACAGAACTAAAAATAGCACTAACCACAGAAAATATGAAACAGGAAAAAAGAGCATCACTGTGACCACAATGTTAATAACATCACAAATGCTTAGTGCAAGTACCATTATTTGTTGTACAGTACCTTTTTATTTGCTAATTGAATTCTTTCTTATTTCAGCATAGAGTCAGTAACAGAAACACCATCAGCAAAGCTTTTGATGAACAGATGTTTAGAGTCCTTAGAAGAAAAACAAAACACAGTATTTCAGAAGACAAGGAACTGTATTTCCTCCAGCCAATATTGAAACCAAAACCCTTTTCCTTGAACTCACTCCGAGAAAAATTGGTCCTTTGGCTAAGACAAGTTTCTATCATTTAAACTTGCCATCTGAAAGGCTCTTTTATGAGATTCCCTTCCCCACCCTTGTACTTGCAGTGTTTCAGCAGAAGCCTAGAGATTTAACTTACATTTACTGCTTTATCCACACACATACTAAATGTTGGCACTAGGCCTTCCCACACAGCACACGGGACATAAAAAAATGCAGTTTGATAATCCCCATCCAATTGTTAATTGGCATTTCCATCAATATTCACCACCAAGAAAAGGGAAAAAACCCACCTTATTCAATTACTTCCACTGAAAATGTCAGATTCTGCAGGTGCTGGGATTAATTACAGAACTTTCCTTTGGCTACACTGATCCCAAATGAAAAAAGCAACACTTTTTAAAGCTCTGCTGACAAGAGAACCCCAGCAATAACTTGGGACTCCCAATTTGTGTTAGATCAGTTACTAAACCTACCTGCTGATCACATCCTCCTATAACGTTGAGAGGCATTTAGTACAGTAGTGCCCTCCCAAATTCAAAACTAGCAACTGTGTTCTGAGGAACTAACATTTGGAGGACATTCTTCTAAATCTTTCAATCCTGAACAACCTGCAACAATTGCTCATGAATCCACTGCTAATAAGATCAGATTTGGATGGCTGGTACTGTTTCTGAAAATAAGGTGAGAGTGTTAAAAATTAATCTATATCAGTTTGATAGTAGCTTTTGTAATAGTTTCATTCTTTTATTCATTAAGTTTTTACTGAAAAAAAAATTTAATGGAAAAAACGATGGAATTTTAACCTATCCTGTAGTCACTGATGTCAGATATTTCTTATCTTTCATTTACTGACATGGGAAGCAGACATACACATTCTCCATTTGCCATCCTCCTGATTCTTGATGGCAATCAGAGTATTAAAAGCTAACTGTTGTTTAAAATATGCCAGAAAACTACTCAATATTATAATTCATTTAGCTGATGGAACTGCAGCTGTGAAAGGAAACCACGTGAGACCTGAGAAAGGCACCTTGATCCCAGGTGATGTGTTTCATTCAGATTTAATGGGATTAAAGTAAGCAAGTGGAACACAATGGCCCAGATCTTCTCTGAGCAGTAGGATCCTCAGACAAGACCCTAATGCAGATTTTGTTTCCCCAGGACTGAAACATTTAACCTGCTGCATAAAAACAGGAACAACCAGCAAAAAAACGTAGAACAATCAGACAGGCACAGGAGATAAAAAGTGGTTCAATCAACTCTTCTGCACATTGTGTTCCAGGACAATGGTCCTTCACTTGATTTTCAACTAACTCAACGACTTCCTGAATACACCTAATTACCTACAAACCCCTCCAGTCCCCAAAAGGACTTCTCTGGGTCATGTGTTGGACCTGCCTGCCCTCTCCTGCTCAGAGACATTACAAGGAGCTCCTTGTTTTACAATACTAAGAACTGCTGATTAGACTACTCTTTCCAAAGGTCAGGCAAAACAAAACCTATTCTTAAAAAATATGACCTAACTTGAAACAGATAAATTCTCCTACTTTCATCTTTCCAAAAGTATCTGCTTTTATCACATGCCCCAATATATACCTTGACCCAACAGCACATATAAAGCTTACTGTTTCATTCCAAATAATTCAAGATGTTGATGAGCGGATTCAGGAAACACAGAACCTCATTATAATGAAATTGGACAATAGTATTTGATTGCAGTGTTGGCTGATCCCAAAGAGTGCCTGTAACAGGGTTTGAAATGTTTTGTTCCTTTCCCACAGTGCCGAGCAAGCACAAGCAAGAGCAGCAAAGCCTGCAGGGCAATCCTGGGCCAGGCACATCTCCTGCTGGTGAAAGGTTTGCAATTCTCCCTGCTCCAATTTTAATGCAGAAGTAGCAGTTCAAGAGGCTTCACACACATCCATCCATTTCTTAAAGAAAAACTAAGGCAGATTCCCTGTAATATTGTCTTTGTAGCCAAGAGACTGAAACCAGGCACCTCTGGTACTACAGAGTGGTTTCACAACTAATCCTGAAATTCAAACCCATTCGAGAGAGACAACTTTTTTTTTTTTAAATACAGCTCCTTTTTATACACTTGAAGAGAGATGAATGCTTTCATTAGTAAATAAATGCCAATGTCCCCTATAAGGCCTGGGACTGAGACATGGAAATGGCAATAAAAATTCTTATGGTCCTGAAACAAGTGACTGAACATTTTTTCAGTGAAACCTGAACCTGTAAGAGTTGAGACACTGAAGTTTGCAATGGGTTGAAAATGTGGCAGCTGCAAAGCAGACTTTGAAAGTCACACAAAAATTACTCTGACATCTTACTGTACAAGTAAGAAGGTTTTTTTTGTTAAAAAAAGTTTTTGTGCCACATGCATGACAGTACAGCAACACAATCTGTAGGGGTACTACAAGAGTGACAAACATGCATTAATTAAGTTGTATTAAACTACTTCCTATCATACTTGACACTTTTAATGCAGCTGTTGAACAATATCCTGTAGTTCTTATATATAAACTGTATTTTATTTAGATTAATATTCAAGTATTGACAGCTCAAACACTTCAATGTCACAACAAGTTATTGTAGAAATTGTGGAAGATGTTTCAATCAGAAGCTGTAGCCTCAAAATAATACTGTTTCTTAAATGCTAAGACTTGAATCTTTAAAAACACTATACTCTTCTATTACATTATAGTCTCCTTCAAAGAAAATTGGGGTTTGATCAAAAA
Source organism: Sclerurus mexicanus (assembly GCA_013396755.1). Classification (NCBI taxonomy): domain Eukaryota; kingdom Metazoa; phylum Chordata; class Aves; order Passeriformes; family Furnariidae; genus Sclerurus; species Sclerurus mexicanus. The sequence goes on from VWZF01002930.1 coordinate 305,621, forward strand.
AATACCAAACTATTTCAGTGACTGAAAGAGTTTTGTTTCAATTTTTCTGTTCCCTTTGACTGCAGAGAAACAGGGGTGGTGACAAACTCTCACGTTGGGTACAGCCAGCCATATGGCACGCATGCAGACTTGAACTGGAGATTTGTCTTCTCTTTCAGCACTAAATGTTATACAAACTGTGTGGCAACCAAAAGTACATTAAAGCTCACAGTTGGTAACCAAATCATCCACCAGCTGTTCCTTGCAGTAAAACGTGTTCATGTGAGTCTAGCAGATATGACTTACTGAGGAAAAGGTTCCCACCACTCACTGGGAACTTGTTTGCATTTTAGGATGAAGTACAACACAATGTGTCTCTTCAAAATAAGTGTTTTTCAGTAAAGAGACTCCCTTTCCAGTTCTGCCCAGTGCCTGTCAGAAGACATGGCCAGTGACAGGAACACACAGAAATCCAACCCCTGTAACAGATTAAGCACACACAGATGGGATGCAAATGAAAAGATGCTTTCAGGGCTCCAGCATCGGCCTCTGTCTGCCCCCTTGTCTATAGGCTCATTTTTGGGCTAGAAATGACCTAGAGAAATTTCCAGACTTGGAAAAAACTCCAATGTTAGTCTAAAAGGATATGCAGAAGAGTGAAGGAGGAATTCTTGTTGAATGCAAGCACAGGATCTAAGCTGAGAGCAATTCCCTGGAGGTACTGGCAGGTGCATTCTCCCAATGGTTTTAATTTCAAATGCTTTTTCCAGTTACACCCAATAAAAAAAGTCTCTGCATGAAGATGGGGAACTGTGAGAAGGACTCCATGCTGTCCATTTCTGGAGTTAACCTTTCAGATTTCCTTTAACTGGCCTCCTTGAAGAGCAGAGTTACTCAGCAATGAAATGGCATTTAACACACTATACGTTCAGGACTAAGAATTCTATAGAATTCCTGCTTCCTTTCTCTCCTTAAAGCAGGGAAAGAATTCAGTATTATCTTCTCACATTTTCCATATGCTAGTCTATAGCACAGGGGACACAATTCCTGAAGACCTAGCTGCACTTTGCAGAACTCCCTTTTCCATCAGAGCCAAACAACAGATAAAAGAAGTCATTCCTCACCTCATGTTCAAATACATGTGTATGAGTCAGAAACAAGAAGACAGCAGCGTTATGACACCAGCCAATTTAATGTAGTACAACAGGTGACAGTCAAAACAGAGAAGAAATCTTGCTTTCCTAGAACGGGGTTTCTTTTTCAGTAAAATAATAATAACAATACAATCCCTACTATGAATGAAGTGTACAATCTGAGGAGTTTAACTCTCATTTGGGCAAGTTATATATACTTATCGTTAATCAGGATTTCTTTTTCTTCCAGTTTATTACTCTGCATAACAAGCTTTCACTCCATTGCTTCAGTACTTGCTTTCAATAAATCAACAGCAACAAAATATATTGCCTGTAACAGGCAAATAATTCAAAGTCAAAGAAATTAAAATATGATTTGAGCAAATTAGTTTCCCTTTTCCTTTCATGTAATTACTTAGGATTGGATGCTGATATTTCACTTCCTTGAGAATGGATATGAATTTCCCAGTCAAGTCAACTACACACTAAACAACAAATTCATACATTTTAAAAGCTGTTGAAAACAGAGCAGTGCCAAGAACCCAAATGTAACACTGCACTGACAGAACGACTATCAAAAGAAAACAGAAACGCACTAAAGACCGTGAGATCACTTCTCTCTTCTGAATTTGTTCCAGTACTTGAATTCAGATCAATTAGCTCCAATCAATTACTGAAGAAGAGAACTGAAGCTACAGAGGGCGACTAGAATGCTGAAAAGGTAAATGAAAATGAAATTCACCACCGGAACAGATATAAAAAAGGTAAGTGGCTTTAGTCTAACAGGAGCCCCAGCTAATACTACCAAAACGACGTGGCCGCGCACCTTGCACGAGAATCCCGGCAGGGCCATGGAGCAGTGAGCTGCAGGCTGTGCTGAACAATCAGAGCACTGCTCTGCAGGGCTTTGCAGCCACTGGACAGCTGCTCTGGCAGAGACTTGGGGGGCCAAAGAAAGGTTCTGCCTGCACCAACTGTGCAGTACAGAGCCCTAACCACAGCCTGCGGACGAGGTGTTACTGACCGTTCCAGAGAAGAGGAGAGGTATGATGGATGGAGAGAAGGTGACCTGTACCAGCAGTAACTGGAGGCACCACAGGCAGTGAAGGCTGAGTGCTCTGTGCAGGAAGTGTCTGCTTCAGGTCTGCTCACACTGCCCACCAGTCCATCTTCCACGCCAGAACCCAAGTCAGGCAGCCTTGTGACTTCCTGGACGCCAAAAGCCAAGAGCCGATTTCCAAAGCATCCTCACGAATCCCCTGATACAAGTCTCATTTGACCTGATGAATAAGCTAATAAAGCACCACTGCCCGGCTTTGCCTTTTGCATTTCCCCAGTGAGGATGTATCACTGTCACACCCCGCTCTTCAGTGGGGTGCAGCAATATTTATCTCAAAGGCAGCCATCTCCCTGTTACTGCCAAAAACATCCAGTAGGTGTGAGCTCGACACATTCTGCTGGTGAAGACAGCAATTTTCCTCTCTTACTGCTAACTGTAGTGGTTGACAGGCAAAGGAGGGGTGGGATAAGCTAAAAGAAAAGCATCTTCACTGGGATCTTTAACAAAGTCTAGTGATTTGATAACATACTCAGTGCTCTTAGAATTCTTTTCTGGATTAAAAACTCATCAGCATGTGAATTGGCTTTAAAAAAATATTAGACACAAGGGAAACTGTTCCATTGCAATGCTGCCTAAAGGTTTAAAATCTGCACAATATCTATAGGAATTAAAAAAAAAGGACAAAAAAAAAGGTCAGAAAGAGTTAGACAAAGAAAAGCGAAGCCTTCATCTTGTGAGTAATCTGCAGGAGAAAACTGCATCTAATTAAACTGCAAAATTGAAACACAAACCCTCTTATTTTTAAGTAGGAGGTAAACTTGGAAATAGTCTACAGGAAAAAAAAAATTTGGCTGCATCTCTTAGTTACTCATAAGTCTTGCTGACATTTGCAAACTTAATTCTGCAGCCACTTTTTAACAAAAATGTAGGCAGAGGCAACTCCTGGAGTAATTTGTGGAAAAGGACATCTCTGGTACCTGACATTTCTTTTGTGCTCCTCCTTCTGAACAGGTAAAAGTCAGGTAAAGGACCTCACTGCCACCCTCAAAAGCTATGTCTGAAGCAAAGCTCCTCATCACACCAGGGAGCTCCGCTCAGAATCTCTGCAGTGTAATCTAGTTTCCACCACAATTTCAGCCAGGAAAATAAATTTCTCCTTCATATACCAGTTACAGCATTTCTCTAAACCAGCTGAGCAGGACCACTGCTTAAAGGAGTTGATATCCTTTCTCACTGGAATGTGATAGAAAGGTAAACCATCTCAAAACATCTGTTATAGTACCTTGGCCCAGAACAAAGGCACTCTGGAATAAAAAGATGGAGCAGGAAATGCAAGTCACAGCAAATAAAACATAGATATGGTTCCCTACTAAGGAAATTAAGAAACAACTAACTTCTTGGGACAATACTTGCAAGTACTTCAGGGAAGCAAATTTTAGAAGACAGAAACGTCATCTCAACACGTAACTCACTCTGATAAAGGCCAGATCTAAAAGCAGACACCGAATCACTGAGTACACAGGTCTCTTTATGGGGCAGGCTCTGGCTCTTCACTTACCCCTAATGCAAATTTAGAGTCAAGAGACCCCTTGGCTTTCAAATGTCTCTCCCTTACATTTCTTCTGCCATTTATGGGCTAGAGCAAGGCAAATACCCTCCTAAATATCTCTCTGCAAAGGGTAAGTGATCCATAGCAGGGTCCCAAATAGCCTTATAAGACTACAAGGTCTTGTCTCACATTATAAGACACTTGAAACAGGAAGATTTGTAGAAGAGAATAAAGCAAGCTTATCCCTTCCTTCTTGTAGCAGAGGCAGTCTTGACATACCATTTGCTTTTGCTATTTATGAACTACTTATATGAACCAGTGAGGAATAAATGAGATTACACCATTTATTAATTCTGTTGACTCATCCAGAATGGGAAGGTCATTACATTAATTTGGATTTATATCAACTAATACCAGTTTACCCCAGCCCACTTGCATCAGTATACCAAATGACAATTACTGGTTTTAAGCAATCATGCACACAAATACGCTCTATTTTCAGTTTAATTCCATTATGCTGAAACTAATAGCACACTAGTTGGTCTAAACTCACTCTTGTTGGTTTGTCAAATTCTGATTACATTTTGGAGAAAGGCAGAGCATCAACATCCTCCACACAACGTATTTGTCCTTATTTGCCTCCCTCCACCATCACAATAAACACTAAAACCTAATTGCCCTCAGAATGTCATTCACCAAGGGCCAGAAAATCCCTTTCACACAACAGTTCTCTCGGGTACACGGGGGCAAAGAGGCCCGAGCAGCAGTGAAGTCCCAGGGTGCTGCTGTTGAAGGAAGGCAGCACTCTCCTGGGCACAGCCTTGTGCCACGGACACTTGCCCACAGCTCAGCACAGTGTGCCTGGCACGCTCGGCCTGCAAGGCTGGTGCAGCAGGACTTGCAAATGCCAGGCTGTTTAGTGCCAGTTTTAACTGCTCAAGGAAAACCCCAATATTCCAGCTAATTGCCTTGAAAAGCCTCTGGATTTAAGGAATACATACAAGCCTAACAAATGTGCACAGCCACAACCCCCCACCCCCACCAAATTCACAAATACTCCTGGACAGGCACCCTGCGGGAAGCAGCTTTATGGCTAACAGCTTCTTTATTGATCAGGGGCTCTGACAGAATTTGTCATACAGCCAAAAGGCTCAAGCACTTTGCTGAAGAGCAGCTTGTACAAGTAGATACTTAATATGCACATCATGGGTTTAGCAACCGTTCTGGACTGGGTGATTTTTAAATTACTTTCCCTCCTTTTTGCATATTAGCCTTCATTTCCAGAGATGTAGGAATTAATGATCCTTTAAAAAACAGGAATATTTTAAAGAACTGTGTTTATCACTCAGGTAATTTCTCTGAACATGCAGTACTTCTCAGTGCTTATAGTTCTGCTTGTTCAATCTACAGCAATACCTTTTTTTCTTCAGCTGTCATGCAAACTCCTAAAGCCAAGCCACAGAGCTCCCTTCTGCTGCATTATCAAAAGTAATAAAGATTTACAGATCAAATTAGGACCTGACTAACATCTCAGCAGTTCATTATTGATGGCGAACTTGTACCAGTGTAACAGAGCAGGAGTATAAAAACCACCTTGCAGATAAGGCCACAGGAAAAGACCTGTATTTCACTCACACTCAGCTGTACTGATTCTCCAATGCTTGACCAAAAGAATATGAAGATATATTAGATAAAAAATAAACCAATCTTTGAAGTGCCCAAGGAATAATCATTGCACTCTCAGCAGGACAGAAAGGCTCATGGGTGGATTACACAGAACTGGGCACAAGGGATGCCCCTGTAACTTCAGCTGAGGTGCAGGTTTTATGGTGGCTCCTTGTGTGGTGGTCACTCGCACCTCTGGGAGCATCAGGAGGAGGGATTAAGTCTTCTCTGCATGTAACAGATGTGTATCTAGGCATTTCCAGATATTCCACCCCCCACCAGGAGGAGTATCTGAATACAATTCAGCTTTACCAGGTTGATGACATTCCACCATTTCTGTACTTGCAAATTGCTGGAGTTGATTTGGGAGTTTCTGAGGACCCCTTGGAAGAGTTCCTTTAATTTAAAGGCCGTTTATCTCATTTATTCTTAATTATGTTTTATTTACACACAATTAAGCACACAGCATCTATGTTTGGAAATGGAATTTTATAATAAAAAATTCTATAGATGTTAGGAGCTGGGACTGATTACTGCAACTGCTGCAGCCAACTTATTGATCCCAGCACTATGTAAAGAAAACCAATTAACCACCTACAGATGCTATTCAATCTGTTCAACTGCTTAGCAAAGTTAAATGATAGCAGTTGACTTGTGTGGAAAAGATCATTTAAAAAGGTTCCAAGAGAGACATGTAGAAAAACTCAAATTTTAAAAATGCCTTAAAATAGCTCAGAGAGATTATTTTGGTGATACCTGGTCAGAATGTGTCTCTGATTCTGTTTATGTTGCTGCACTCCCACTGGTATGACATTTTGCTTTTACTTATTCAAACAATGAAAAATGAAAAGCAAATCTATTGCATCAAAAATGTGTCATTACAGAAAATGTGTCCAGTGCACTGGGTGGGAAAATTAATTTTATCATAATTATTCCTATATAAGTGATGCAAAATAAGCAGAAAGTGTATTATCTAGTAAAACATCAACTTACACGAAGGAAATATAACAGGACCCCATCTCATCAAACTTCCAGCTTCAATGAGAATGTAAGGTTTATGGCTTGGTTTCACTGCTTCCCTTGGGATAAACTCATATTGCAACATTCACACATGCCTACTGTTAAAATGATGGCATTGCTAAAATACTATACATCACTTTTCCAAAGTTCAGGGTATTAATTGAAAATCTTTTATACTAAATGAATGCAAACAACCCTTAGTTGTTCATCCAAAGTACAATGCAGGTGCAAAGTGCCCATGCTGTGCATATACAGGTGTGCCTGACAGATCCTTCCGACCCTCTTTCCTGGCAGGGCACCAACTGCATATTTGAAAAAAAAGACCCCAAAACCCCACAAGCCCCTCATAAATGCACAGTTCAATCCTTTCATAACCTTAGGGAGACCTTGCCATCAGAGATGTTCCATACAATTCCCTATGCTTAATTCTCCTCTCCAGTCAATACAGCTCCCACTAACTTCATTGTGCTCCTCCTGCATCATCTGAGGGAAGGAAAATTCATCAGGAAACTGCCTTCCCAGCAAAGCGGGCTCTGAGTTATAGCACCATCTAGGGGCATCAGTTTCCGAAGTGACATTAACCATAAATTATTTGTACACAGCTATTTTTAAAAGCTTTATCCTCATTACATTATCATGAAGCAGTCTGAGGAACTTGGATTTCTTTTTCAAAGCTTGCCTGGCTGTCCGGTGGAGTGTTGAAGGGTTGGAGTCTGTTTCAGTTTTCATCACTCTGTTGTGACAGAAACCCCGTAAGATAACTGAGCAGCCAATCTAACTGATGGATTCTGAAACCACAGCTGAGCAATTGTAATGACACTTGACACTTGCTATTGCAGCACTACATGATCATGCTAATAGTTTTAAAGCTGGTTATTTCTGAAATTTAAACGGTGCAATGAAGAGAACCAGGTCACAAGTCTGAGGGGTTTCTAGTGGAGTTACGGGACCTCCTCCCTTTAATTATGGCAACACAATATTCCACATCAAAGACCCTGTTTCAATGCAGAAAACTAGCTTAGTCTGCTTCTTAAAATTTTCAAGCTTGGAAAAATCAGGCAAAGTGCACACGTCTAACAAGAAGCAAGTTGGACAACTTGCGTCAAGAAATGAAAAGAGGGTGCAGAGCATGACAAGCAAACCCCATCTCCTCCGTGGAACGACAAGGCGTTTAGAAAAACAGCTTTGGGAAAGAACTCCTCAGCAGTTATCACACAACCTGTTGTGAATTTCTTTCCCCCCAGCTCTCAGAACCGGAGCACCGATGGACCCTCAATCCGAGCGAGGGCTGTCACTGAGATTCAGCCCTGTTTTTCTTCTCCATGGCTCACCCTCCCAGAAAGGTGAGGAAAGTCGTGAGCAACCAGAAAACCTCATTAGGAATGCAAATGCTGAGACACACAAGGGAATGCTCAGCATACTTTGCTTAAGTTCACAAACCTGAACAGAACAACTGCTGCCGTGTATCTAAAAGTAATGAGTCTAGGTCAAATAAATTGGTTTTATCTTCCAGACTCTACTGGGATTTTCTTTAGGGGCTCTTCTAAGGAACACACATTTTCTGCACACATGATAACCATCACCTTCAAATACAGGGAAGATGTAGTCTTCATGGAAAATGCAGTAGCTGATTTATTACTTGCACTTTATAAAAATGCAGTAGCATTCATGTAAAATGCAGCAGCTGATTTCTTTAGTTATAAAATATAGTTCATATATAATAATGCACCACTGAGAAATTCTTCCATTGTCTTATTTCAAATCTCAGGAAGAAACCTAACATGTATTTTATTACACTACAAATTTCTGCAGCAACACGTATTTAGATACCTAAAGTATTATCATCTTTCTGAACGTGGGAAAGCCACAGCTCTCCATGATTGCACATCTTCAGCAATTTGTTTTTCCATTTCAGGTTCTAGCTGCAGCAATGAGGTAAAACCCCATCTCACACCTGAAGCAACCTATGTTATAAAGAAAACGAGGCCTTAATCTGCTCTGCTCGCATCAATCATTGTGCATAAACCCAGTGGATGAGCGGATGGAAGTTTAGTGGATAGAGGACATTCAAATCCTAAAGTCCCCATTTACTGTGTCTGACACAAGTTTCAAGGAGTTCCATTCTGCCACTGCCCCAAATACAGCTGATACCTTTATCTACCATTCTCCAGGAGGAAGATCAGTAAATTTATTGATGTAGTCCATCATGCTCATTCATAGCAAGTGAGCCTTGGTGTGAACTACAAGAAGGTGGCCATTGGAAAGCAAGCTCACTGATCCATGATTAGAGGCCCCAGTGAAGACCAACCCCCAGTCAATTCTGATAAAACCAGTACCCAGGGTTATTCTGTGCACGGGCCAGGCCCACATTGCTGAAGCCTCAGGCCACAGTTTGAAGGGCCCTCCATAGCCAGCTGTCAGTGTGCAGTAGGTCTGACCCATCAGGACACACTGTATGGACACAAGACTGAATGGAAGTCCCTTGCAGTTATTTTTACAGTCTTTGACATTTGCAGGCACATTTGCACAATGATTTCTTATCTGGCTGATGGTATGTGACCTTTTCCAATGGTATGTTTGAGGTAGAGGGGCAATATACAACTGAAGACTATTAAAAAAAAAAAGCCTGTGTCATTTGACCACTGTTAAATATCATTAAATGAGTGTTTTGAGCTACAAACAACATTCGCTTTTTAAAGTTCTATTTCTATTCAGCAATTTTCAGTTGTTGTTGCAGAAAGAGAGCAACATCTTAAGGACTTGCACTGAAATTCCAAAGTACCGGCAATGCAGAGCTTCTGCAAACACACACATCTGTCAACTTTTGAAACATCAGACCAGAGCTGTGTGAGTCCAGAAAAGGAAACTGTACCAGTGACGAGGCAGAAATAACCAGAAAATATTGTGCACTGCTATCATCACAAGTCAGAATCCCCACACTAGGAATTGGGACTGTAAGTCTAACAGGCTATTAGATTTAGTCTGCATGAGCAGGAAATATGGATAGATAAGACTGCTTCAAGTTATAGGTATATTAAGCATTTTTTAAATTACTTAATTCCCTAGGAGCATTCCTTTTTACTAAGGGAGGGAATCCATTGTTACTGCAGTGACTAGTCTCAGCTGTACTGACTTTCAGAAGTTTACTAACAGCTCGTTGCAATTGCAAAAGAAAAGAAAACAACCCCCACTCACATTTTTAGTAAATGAGACTACTGCTTTATGCCTGAGCACTTTTCTTGCTTTCAGCATCTCCCACAGTCTTCATCTATTTTACACTTTCATCGGACCCAATCTTTTGGAAACCAAACCATTTCCTGCATACCTCAAAGACAAAATTTACATATATCTTTCAGAGCATAATGTCAACCTTCTCTCTCCATTCCACACTTCCAATGAAGTTAATACATACTAAACCCCCCCCAGTCATCTTCTAGTTACTACAGAGGAAATAAGCAAAGTTCTAATGGTCCCCAGTTTCTTAAGACATCTCAAACATGGATCTGTATTCTGTGGCAGTTACCATACACTGAATCATTTTATACACAACAAAACACAAACAAAAGGAGATGGAAAAGGGAGGTGCCATCTTTTCACGTAATACCATGTCAAGTTAATTCTATACCACTCCTATATCGGAAGCTACAGCAGTATACTGTATAGATTTGTACTGGGTATTTTTAAACCACTACTAACTATTAAATCTACTGTAGGGAGAGTTGTACTGGGTATTAGAGCATATTTATTCTCTGTTTACGTTATTAAATTGTCTAACTTTGGAAAATCCATAGTAAAGCCCCTTCTAATCCCCCCTTTTGCTATTAATAATTTGCAATAACTTTCCAGTTACAGCTCTGCCAAAAGTATCCTGAAATAGAGCAAGGCAAGTGTGTGAATAAGCACATGTAGTTAATGAGCCAGGGATTTCAAGAAATCTTTCTTGTATGACACCAAAACATCAGCTGCTGTATTTCACTATGAATGTCTCATTCAGCACCGATGATACCAGGTAACTGAAGAGCCCTGAAAATCATAAAGTATTCTGCAGCTAATGCTGTTATCTAAGCGATCCATGATCAAGCACTGCTGCAGCTCATTTGGAGGTGTCCAGCACAAAGGTAGCTCTGTGAGAGCTGCAGGTGCTGGGCAGTAAAACAACTATTGTGCAATGCTGTAATGTTTGGAGAGCTCCTCACCCTGCATGCTCCTTTCACTAGAGGAACAAATTCCCTTGATTCAGATAAAGTGCAGTTACTGCAATCTAGACAGACAAATTGGAAAGACATGTTATGAAGATAAAGCCATTTATGTAATTGGAAAGACTGAGGAAAATGAATTCTTCGACATTGTGACAAAGACTCCTGATGTCCAAAATGGACCAGATGGCACCTGACTTTGCAAGGTCTCAGCCAACACATCTGTCACAATAAACTGCAACACCCTCTTAATTCAGCAGCCAAGAGATGGAGGTTTGAATCATCCTTTCTGGGACTCCAATCTGAATATCCAGAAAGACTTTGTATTTCACAGTGGATGTTCAGACCTCAAAGGTGTCAATTCTTACTATTGCTGTCATTGAAAGAAATAATTTTGCAAGTGTCACAACATTTTTATATTAGCAAAATAATTCTGTCTGTAGTAATGGAAGCAGCTCTATAATACCGAAACCTACACAGCATTTATATTCTTTTATAGTACTTGAAAAATTCACTCAAATAGGCTTTGCTTCTAACAAGTGAAAAATGACCCCCTGTATAAGAACATGTATATTTATATGAGGAAAGAACTGCCTTCTCCAGTGTTACTGTGTCATAAAGGCCAATCAGTCTTTATCCTGAAACATTAAAGTCTTCTGTGGGTGACTATAAACACAGATGGAAACAAGCACATGGTGGACTGAAGACATACAATCACACACACACCACTGCATTTTCTCTAGATGGTAAGAGCATTATAAATTCTGTTACTTTGCCTTACTGGAGTGCTGCACCACTTCTGATAAACTCAATAAATATTGCTAATGCACCGTGTTCCTCATTAAATTAACTGGAGTGTATTGACTGAAGCATACAACTGCAAGCTGCTTTTCTCCCTGGAGGGACTAGACATTCAAACATAACACTGGGTAGGTAAACAAAATAATGCCCTATTCTCTTCCGTAACTTAATCTCACTTAGCTAGAGGAAAAAAATTGCATGCATTTATGAAAAAAAAAAGAAGAAATAATAATAAAAAAAGGAGTTAAGTGATCCAATCAGAGCTAACTGTAATAGAAGCAATGCAGGAAAATTAATTCAAAAACCTGCAGGGTAACAAGTTCAGTTAAACAACTCAGTAACTACAGGAATTATGTAGCATAAACCTTGATTCATTAGTGCCTACAGGAGCTGTGCAGTTTTATTTTCATGTTAAGTGAGGAGGGCTGCAAGTAAGGTCTCTGAAAATAAAAACTGCTTGCAAGTTACCACCAGAGGCCCAACCCAGAATTACTCACTCAGATCAATGTTTCCTACCAGTGCACACATGGGATTCTTTATTTTCCCCACCAGTGCTTTTGACAAGTGCATCTCAATTTTATACATATATAATGTACAAATGGAAGTATTTGAGGCAGCTGAGACTGGTGCAGGGCAGCCCTGAGCTCCTCTCACTCTCCCTGCAGCACCCCCACTACCAAACTCCTGCCATTTTTTCCCAACACACCAGTCTGACCTCCAAACCAACCCAGATTTCCTTGGGCTGTCCCTGCCTATTTACTCCTGGCTGTTTTGCCTGTCACATATTGCCATGTAAGGACATTTGTGGACGAGGCCCCTCCCTGGCCGCAACTCACAGAGCTCCTGTCAAAGCAATGTAAGTCCTTGTAATGAATGTGTCACAAACATATTGGCAAGAAATATCTTACAAGCATTTCACCCTTTAGAAACAAGCAGTCATATTCACTGCCAACAGCCAGGGGACAAGGGAACTCCCCTCCCATAGTGTCTGTTACCTCCTGAGGCCCTCCAGTTGTGTTTTGGGAAACCTGTGGTCACTGGGGCCTCAGCAATTGCTGCCATCTGGTGCCTTTCTCCTCTGCCAGCTGCTATTTGATTGCAGAACTCTTGTCCATGACCACCACTTTAATTACCACCTTTGACATGGTACAACTGCGTAAAGGTCTCACATAACATTACCGGGAGTTTTCTGTTCCTTGGGGTATTATTTTCCCATTTTCTTTTTGGAAAAGCATCTGATCTTCAAGACCATGCATGGTTAGGGGCCACTTGCAGGGCTGCGGGTGCACTCCCTCTCCCCAGGAGCACTGCCCAGCCTCACTGGGAGCCTCCTTCAGACCCCTGCAGATGGGCCTGGGGGCTCCATTTCAGCTTGGCCCCTTGTCCCTGCCTGAGCTCTCACTGTCCTGCCTGTCCCCAGGCCTGCCACTGCCACACCTGTGTGTGGCCGTGAGCCCCATGGGTCTAGATCCAGACCCGTGGACCAGTCCCTTATCTGGACCTTGACTCAGCCTCCTCACTGTGGAACAACTCCATAATTCATTTGTATTTTACCCTTTTAGAGGAAGACTTGCCAGTGCTACGAAAGTGTCTTTCACAACCTTGTGAGAGGGCGCCATTTGTGTCTCACGCTCTAAAGAAAATAAGATGGAACCTGGTGAGGGTATTTCTCATGTCTGCCACCACGGAAGACGACTTGCAGCACGGGATTCCTCCTGAAATCCAGGGCTATCATGACAGAGTGGGAAAAGCAACTTAGGCAAAGACACACAAGAGCCCAAAACACTGCAGCACTGTGTAAAATTGGAAGAGTCACAGATAAAATACTTCCAAGGTCTAGACGTGAAAAATAAGAACCACATACTTGCTAATATTTGTAAATGCTATGATGGAAGTCAAAGCTATCTAATTAATCACTGCTCTAAAGAATGGTGAAGTGCACAATTTGACTTAATAATCATGTGAAGTCATTATTGTATCATTTAATTGATCATCTGATTTTCTGTTTCACTGGATCATGTTCCCCAAGTATTTATAATAAAAGCAGGAGTTAATAAGTGCCTTCAACAGAAACTAATTAATTTCAATTTCAAGCCATATCACTGCTACTCAGGTTCTTAACGAGAAAATAATTCTACATTGCAGCCAATATGAAATATTTTGCTTTTTATGTTCACAGCTGATTCAACAAGGGCAAAGGATTATCATGCTGATTTTTTTATCTTTCTTTTTTTGAAGTTTCCAATGTATGTAGCTAAAGAGTCAAATAGAAAACAGACTGCTCAAGGAGAGCTGATGATTCACCCTGCTGCTGAGCTGATACACTCTGATGCTGAGTATCTGCCATCAGAAGTGAAAAGGGCTTCTCTCCCATGTGGCACTGAAGGTGCTGAATGAGGGACAAACCAGTTTAAAAGGATGCACAACAGACAGAAAAATAATCTTCACTTGAGGAAGCCCATGCATATTTTTGCATAGAAATTTATACTTGCTAGGGAGGAGGGCACACATTATTTCTGAAATACAGGAAACATCAATCTTGTATACCTTCTATTTTCTGAATGTGAAACATCTTTCTATTTTAGTTACGTTCTGCAGAGCCATTAAGTGGCATCCATCATTACTTGCTCACCGAGGCATTATACACAGGAGAGTGGGACATTTAAAATGATTTAAACCAAACTGGGAAGGACCCTTGATGGGTTTTGACATCTTTTAACTTCCAACAGACCTTCTGCTTGTTAAAAAATATAAAAGAAAATAAAAGAAGACACCTGGCTAAAGCACTCTTGCACGTTATTGATTTAGATAACTGGCTTCAAGGCAGCAATTTTTAAGTCACAGTGGAGAGCTGAAATAAGTTAAGGGAAAGATCCCCCTTTAACCTCTGCACACACTCTTGCCACAGTTGTATCACTTATCTTGTTGTTTGAGAACAAACTGCACAATTCCCAATCATGTCCTACCTATAACAGACCTTTTACCACCTGTTAAACTCCTACTGCATTAACAATCATTCACCTTTAGACTTTTCACTAAAACTAAAGAAATCTGTGACTGACCCAGTGCCATTCACACGAAAAAATGAGCTGTTCCCATTTCAGGCACTCGATTGTCCCGAGACAGGAACACCTTGCACAGTTTTCATGACAATACACATGTGCAAATAACCCTTAGGATGACAACATGAAGGTATCAGAAACTTATGAATGATTTAGAAATGTTTTAGCATTTTACAAATTGCATGAGCTTACATATACTATTAGCATGACATGTCCCTTGTAAGGAACTTCAGACATAAGTCAGGATCCTGACGTGCAAGGAATCAGAAAAAACATGGGGAAAGTATCTCTACAATTGATTCTATGAACTGCAAGAAAAACAAGTAGAAAAAGACTGAGGGCAAAGCAGAAAAGCAAGGATATTGCCCTAAAGTTCTCACACAGCAAAGCAACATTGGCTGTTGATGATAGCAAAGCTCAGAACTCAAAAGAACAAAGAAATCTAAGGCTTAATTATTAAAACAAAAGGATCATTTTACACACTATATAAAGACACTGGTGCAGATGAGAGAAGAGTCACTTTAATCAAATTTTTACGCATCACTGGAAAGTAATAACAAATCTTTCACCTCCTACCAGAAAACTTCTTTAGTTTGTTAAAACTCTAAGTTCTAGGGAACATTCTTTTATGGAACACAGCAAGTCAAATGAACTGAGGTAAGAATGTAGCTTTTGAAATGCATGAGATTTATTCCCTGTATTTTCCATTTACTGTATGTCCCATCACAGTGTTTGAACTCTCCAAATGAAGCAACTTTAGCACAATTGGTACAGAAACCAAGTTGGCTTGTAGTCACTGGTTCCTTCCACACATTGTGGAAGGACATGTGATTCCGGCACTTTCTGCCCTTTCTTCCTAAAGAAACCAAAGACAACATTAATATTTAGTATGCAAACATCTAGAAGGGGGGGAAAAAGCTACAAGGGAAATTGCATATCACTGTCCAACACTCAAACACTCCATGTGTACAGACACAATTTTCTCAGCTGTGCCCAATTCTGAGAGTACAACCTAGTAACAGGGATGGAGGGTAACAGGCATATATTGCAAATATATCCTGTAGCAGCAAAAGCATCTGCAGGACCAGTAATGATATCAAGGTTTATTTAATAAGGACAGTGTTACCAGAGTTCAGGAGCAGGCAGCTTGGCACAAGAGATCTAATTTAATATCAGGATGCTTTAAAACTCACTGCTCCATCATTAGTTTCATTTGAATGGTTTGCAACAACTTGGAACTCCAAATGAAGGTTGCAAACACAAAGATGAACCCATGTATTCCTCCTGAAAAGAACTTACTGCTGCAATGTCAGGTTTTTGATTCGTTTCTATCAAAGGGTGAAATATGGCTCTCCAGAATTCACATTACTGTGAGCACGTCTAATTACCTATTTAGACAGGGTTTCCTTTTGCATTTTTAAATGTTTTTTCTTCTCCTTCTTGAAGGTTCACATCTAATCTTTCCTCTGTCCCATATAGTTCACTGACACCTTTCCAGTGGCTTCTCTTAGGACTGTTTCATCAAGGGTAAACAGTCACAGATTTCAAAGCACCTTCACAAAACTGCCTTTTATGATATTCAGAGTTCCACTGTGCCTCAGACAAAAGTCACAAATAAATCTTAATTTTAAGAAAAAATCATCCTTTTCTGCCTTAGAAAACACAAAAATCTCCCATTGTTATCCCCTACATACCAATCTTTCTTCACTTTAATATCCTAAAAAGAAATTGAAATCTTTCATGCTTGCCTTTCAACAAAATTCCCCGTTGGGTGAGCAGGAAGGTTCAGTGCTTGCTGTAATATTAACTCACAGCTAGTCAGAATCTCTGTAGCAGGTCAGGAACAATGTGGATATATTTGAGAAAACAATCCCACTATCCCGTTCTCCGATACTATCCTGCTCTTTAATTAACACCACATCATTTGAAAGAGCAGCTAAAAGTTCACTTCAAGCACTGAAGGCCTAGAAGGTCAATATTCTTCAGCTAACTTGAATGCTGCTTTTGAAAGCAGACTCATGGCTTAAGAGTATTTAGGACTTGTGCCATTTCCTGCTAGAATCTGTTTTATTTCAAAACATTTCTGTCACTGCTTGGGACTTCACCTACACTTAAGAAAGACACTCTACAAGTAGCGTGCCAGTCTCTGCTGTTTGACAGGTAAGGACTAGGAAAAGGAGAGGGAAGACACTGCATTTCCTCTCCACCACCTTCACCACTGCCATTTCCAGAACAAGAACTGAAACAGTACCAAGCAATGAAGTAATGAAAAAAGAGTGAAATCTCCCTAGTTACACTGTAGTAGCTCATTCAGAAAGAATCCCTTCATGATCTTCTGGTCCACACAGAAATACTGGCCCCAAGAAGTGCTGAGCCACTGACCTCTGGAAGCCTGAAGAGTGCACTAGATAAAGGACTGTTTGGCCCTTTGCTTCCTTCTGTTGTCAGAACTCATTACTCAAGACAGGTGAAGCTGAATTTCTACACAGCACGATTCCTACATTAAAAAAACAAATCAGCTGCTTTAATTAGAACTGGGTTGATTTATTCTAGTTGAGAAATCTGGGTTATTGCTCTTGCTGACAAAATTCTGACGTTATTTTCTGTTCTAAGCTTGAAGCTAATTACTGGTATAGGCCTGCTCACGAGTCTGGACAGAATTAAAAAAACAACAGCATATTTTAGTTTTGGACTACCATAAAGGACTTACCTCAATTTGCGTCATGAATCTCTACAAATGAAAGGACAGGATTTGTCAGCCACTGGGGTAGACTCCTGACAAAGAAAATCACCTACAGCACCTCCAGAAATGCTTCCTCCAGAGCTTTAAGCAGCTGAACAAACGTGGCTTAAAGGCAGCATGTGATCTGAGATTTATGTAAATGTTCATTTCATTTAGGACAGAATATTCAATGTAATGTTTTCCAATCACCACCTACTTCAGAAGATGGTACAGAGTCACCTAATTTACTCTTCCAGCCCTGGAGACTCAGTGCTTATTATTCTAGTCTTATACTTCCCAAACGCAGGACTGCTACTCACTTTGGTATGCAAATCTTAGTAGTCAGGAGACAAAAATATCCAAATTAACAAAAAGGAAATGACTAATTATGTTTCCTATTTACACAATTCAGAAAAAAAAATATTTTTTCAACTGTGTGTTTCTGTAATTACTAAAGCAAGAAAGTTTATTTTCCAACTTCAATTTGCTTGCAAAGCTGACTCTTGCCTCCACATATCCCTTCAGAGATGCCATTTCAAATTCTCAGCCCCGCTTATGTTTTATCATTTAAAGAGAAAACTGGTCACGTTAAGCGGTTCTCACATGGGTTCCTTTCAGATAGGCTAAGCCCCTGTCTGTGCAGATTAACACATTATTGTTCTTCCAAGACTTATATTGACGTGATGAGAAAATTAGGTCATCTTTTCACACTCAAGCTCTTCACTCCTAGGACTTAATTTTCATTGTTTATTCACCTGAGTCAATAGGCTTGAGTTAGGAGGACTGCTGCAAAAGACTTGTAGGCAATAAGGAGAAAGAAAAATGCCACTAAATCTGCTGAAAGATTTGCAATAGACGTGGACCACGATGCTCAGACTCAAAGCATGTGTGCTGCAGACAGAGATGTGTCACTGACCCTGACAGCAAGGCTGTGCTGTGACAGCGGGGGGAAGAAGGGAAAGAGCCCCCGTGCACCACGTTAGAAACCAGCCCCCCTGGGCCTCCTTGTCACTAAAGCCTGCACAGAACCACCCCCCACACCCTGGCACAAGCACTGTGTAAAACTAGGAATGTTTGGGCCAGGATTGTTCAAATTTGAGAATGTTAATCAGTACAGAAGTATATAAACTTAAATGGCTAATTGCAGCAACATTAAACATGCAATTAAAATCTTGCAGTGCTTTAGCACTTAGATTATTTAGCTTTCCCTTCAGGATAGTCATTCTTGGAAATTTCATATTCATACAGGACATCTGCTGCTTTCCCTCAGCTTCTTATGAAGAGACTGTAACAACATTTATTTTCATTCTGTCTGTTTGCCATGTCACAAGGACTTGTAGGTAAACGAGCTTGTCACTATAAATGCATTTTTTGATGTCTCAAGCTTTTGTTTATTTTCTTAAATCAGAACAGATTTTCTTCAAAAAGGATTTCACGGCAAAACATGATGAAATCAAGTAGAGCAAATAAGGCAAAACTGTGCAAACAATTCCTGTCATCTATCACGCATTAAAAATACCATATATACCAAGAAAAATATATTTATTCTTTGCACATTGCAGACAACCTGACAAGAGGAAAAAAAAGGGGAAATTATCAAAGAATTATCCAGAATCCCAGCTTCTTTAGATCCTGGCAATATGGTCTAACACCCTCCCTAAGATCTGTCTGGCACAAAGCACTATTTTACCCTCAGAAGCTCAGGTTGTTGGAGGGACACACACTGTCCTGCAGAGCAGCGAACCCAGCTGAAACCGATGGTGGGACAAGGTGGCATGTGGCACCATTAACCAACTATACCTTCTTCTCATCCCACAAAGCCATTTAAGATTATCACTGGCACACCACCTTTTCCGAACGCCTGCCTCTCCCTTCCCCTGCCACACACAGCTTACAGCCACGAGGCACTTCCAGAGGCTCCTGTGCTCAGCAGTTCTGAACGCAGAAATGCGTTCTGCATCCCAGATTACATTCTCATGTGCCCAGATATGAGTACAGCAGCTTTCATTGCCTGCTGATACCTTCCTGAGGCAGCTAAGCCCAAGCAATTTCAAACTCTGAAACTTCCCAAGCGGTGCTTGCAATTTACTCTGAAGTTGAGTTTTTATGTACTGTTGGAATCTGCTGTCAAACCAGTCTGCATCAAATTCTGATTTCTTCTAATATTTCTAACGTACCTGTCTTCTAACCAAATCAAAATAAAATAGTATCTTTCACACCAGTCTTTTTCAGATTCAGAAGAAAACAGGATGTTTCTCTCCTTAAAAGTCTTCCTGCTGTAGGTGCAGTCAGCTGTGCAAAGGCTGGGGACAGGGCAGGGATCCTGTATAATCCCAGATTATGTTGGATAATTGCAGACAAGGTGGAGAAGCACAGCAGAGTGAGCCACAAGGCAGCCACAGCCTCCCTGCACAGCCAGGCTGAGCAGCAGCACAGCTAATGCAGAGTGGAAATCACTTCCCCACACTGCAATAACAACTCAGTCCTCCAGTTACTAAGAGGAGACATACACAGATTACAAATATTAGGAGCTTTAACAGGCCATATATCTGGTACACTCTGAGATAGTTGTACCAAGGAACTGTATCAATCAGAACACATGTACCAAACCATTCAATTCAGCATCATTGCCCCTAAAAACTACCTGAGTTTTTTTTCCATTAAAGATAGGAACATGAACAGTTACTACTATATCCTGTAGGGGGAAAACAGGTCTCTGCAGATGAACAAGATTAATTTTAAGTTACACAAAAGCATAATAATCAGCTGAGAGAGACTGTGGATTCTTCTATGGTACAGGATCTACCCATTGTTCAGCACTTTCAGTACTGTGGCAACAGAAAGTAAAACTGACCTATGATTCCATAAACAGGCAATTCCTGAAGTGCCACCAGTAGGAAGCCTCAGAACAGTTTGAATATTTTTATTTCTTTACAATTCTGCTCAACGCAGTCTGAACAGGGTGTTTCACCTTCTACATTTAAAATCAGTCAAAAGTAATAGACAAAGACCAAAAGTACATCATTAATTTCAACTTGAGATCTGAAAAAGAGATTATCTGCTCTGCCCTTCCAAAGCTTTCCAGCATGACCTCTGAAGCCCTCTTGCTGTGGAACCAATGACAACAGTAACCAAATCTAGACTGACTCCAACCCCAGTCCAACTGTTCTTTGACAGAAGACCTATTTTATTATAATCCAGGTTAAGGATCAAGAAATAAAGGCCACAATCTTACATACACTCCTGTGAATGACACATTTAATGGTGCCAGAAGTGAGCTGAAGGTTTGCTTAAAAGGTAAAAAACAAAATAAAAAACCCTAACTTCAATTCTTTCTAGAGAGAAACTTACATATGATTTCATCTGAAAAAATACAGGATTTATAATCAATTCACATAAAAAAAGGGGTGGGAGAAAATGAAAAAAGCCACACATTTTTAAGACCTTTGTGTTTGTTATCTGCACAGGAATGGCATTTGGAAAGGAGTATCTGCTCAGCAGGGATTTGCCTGTCAGGAAAGGTCACTAACTCATAAGAATAAAAATTCCTTATCTGAAAAGGAGTAAAAGATACAGGAACCTATAAAAAATAAACTTTCCAAAGAAATTGATTCATTTCCACAAAAATTCATACTTTTTTTTTTTTAAGTTACTGAAAGAAACAAACTTTCAAAGAGAAAACAGGTCAGTTACCAACTCCCCAAACAGTGACCTCCAAGCATGCAACAGCCCTGCTGCACAGCGTGGTTCTATCACCAACAAACCAAACCTGGGGCTTCTCCATAATCCAATAATATCCAGTCTTTCAAACCACAAGTCACAACAGACTTCTAAATCTTGTCCAATTGTAGAAGGACGAACAAGAAATATTTAAAATATCTGGTTTCTATTAAAGTAACCACCCTCCTGACAAAATAAAAAGGGTACAACTTAATGCAGATGATAATCCTTTCTGTAAAAGGTTTTGCTCACCCTTGAAAAAGTTATGATTTGGTCTCATAAGATATGATGTTGTTCCTTCAGTAATGGAGTTGATGCTGTGATAGCATAGATAAAACTGACTGTAATCAGAATACATTTACTCTTGAAAAAGTGGGAACCTAGTCTTTAAAAGTTTTAGAATCCCATAATGGCCAAACACAGATTTGTTTTCTACCAAGAGCTGAGGACACTTTGGTTCCATTACACAGAAGGAATGGAGCTGAGAGCGCACTGAGTTATCATCACACATCCAGCCTTGGGTCGTGACAGTTAAAGAAAAGAACAAAGGATTGTCTTCACTCAAGCTAATAACTAATTATGCATCTGCCAAAACCAACTGATGTGACACTGCTACAAGAGGCAAATAAAACTTCCTAACTTCATCTGCTGTTGAAAATACCTGCCTTCCACTGCCTGGGATTAGACACCCCAGTACTCCCAGAGCAGGGAATCGGTGCCAGGGGAGCATTCCTTATGTTCATAAAGTACTCTATAGGCATTACATGCAACTAACAATAATGACATTCCTTTTCTCCTTACAGAACTACCAGATGCAAAGATGTGAAGCCAATCTTCATCTCAAGTGTTCATCTCCATTAACTGCCTTCCGCTATGACTTCATTCTTCCTTCAGTTTGAATTTCTACAACAGTCATTTCACAGGAATTTCCATTATCTACTCACACATCTAATCCTCTGAAAAGGGCATTCTGACTCCTTGTTTTTAAAGTGCTTTTGCTATGGAGGGATCCCTGTGTATTTTACTCTCAGAAAGCAGGTACATGCATCTGCACAACCAATTGATTACAGATTAATTCATTACATATTGATATAAACTCAGATTTAAGGAATGTGAGAATTTAAAATACATAATATCCTGAATAGTTAAAAGCTGCCTCCAACAAAAAGGAGAGATTTATTTTAGAAGGCTGTTTATCCAGCTGCAATTGGAGTCTGCTGCTGAGTGCACCTTCCATCACCTGTTCCAAATTGCTGAGAAAGTGCAGGGTAACAAGGCTTAAGAATGCAAAGGTCTGTTATTGGGAGTGCTGCTATGCTGTTGTTTCTTACCAAGAGCTCTTAAAAAATCTAATTAGAACTCCTACTTCAAAGCAATATGCTTATTAGCATAAATTAGTAAGTCTGTCATTAAAAATAAGAGATACATCAGACTGTGTTCCATAATTCATATTATCAGCCTGAAATTTTAAATATATATATATTTTAAGAGATAGACACACAATTAATTCACAAATTTTAGAAAGAACATACCCAAATGTGATGGCTTAGCCCCAGCTAGTAGCCAAGCAACCACACAGCCACTTGCTCATACTCCTCTGCTACCAGGACAGGGGAGAAAATAGAACGAAAAGGAGAGAATTCAAGGGTCAAAACAATGACAAAAAAAGATCAATTGCCATTTAGTGCTGCGAGTAAAATGGACTAAAGTGTGAAATTATGCTTAATGTCAGTTAGCATTTTAATTACCCATTCAGGTATTCAGGAACAAAGACAAACAGCTAAACACTTACAGAAAGCACTTTTCCTCCCCTTTGCCGGGCTCAGCTTCACTCCAAACACACCTACCTCCCCACCTCCAATTTCCACTCCCTTGCCAACCCTGCAGGTTGCACTTGGGCCCTCCAGGGGCAGCACCTGCCCTCTGTGGGGTATCCGTGTGCCACAGGCCCCTCAGGGATGGCAGCAGCTCTCCATGGAGCTCCTCCTACTGATCTGGCCTTACTGTTCCTCTTTCTGGGCACTTTCTGCCCTTTCTTCCTGGGGTGTCACAGAGGCTCTACCAGTGGGCTCACACACATCCTGCAGCAAGTCCCTGGTGGAGCCAACTGCACCAGCACAGAGCAGCCTCTGGCCTCTCCTCACAGAGGTCACCCCTGCAGATCCCTCCCCTTCCCCCCCGCACCTGCCGTTTAGGCCCAATAAAATAAACTAATGAGATTTAAAACAAAGGTTAGCTCTTGCTTCCTGCCTTTGCCATAGTTAATCTGGATGATTATTGGTTGGAATCTTGAAAGAAGAATTCACATCCAGAGCCAGCCCCATTTATTCTCTTGGCTCTCCCCGTGTCCTTCACTGATATAAGCCACATTCTCTGACTTGGTTCCAGCCCATCTGCTCTGCCAAGGACAGCAATGCCTCAAATCCTACTGAGAAAAGAATGAAATGGCCTCTACGTACAAGATTTCCACATTGCTTCTTTCCAAACAGCTCTTAATAATTTACCAGCTTTCTGCTACAGGACTGTACAAAAAATCACAAAGTCTTCCTTTTGTAATAAGTTCCTGGATTCACTGATCAGTTACTGCACACATTTTATACCAATTCACTCTTCCCCACTATTTTCTGGGCCACATCACCAGCAGCCTGCAGGGAAAAAGGGCCTTTGCAATAGCTATGAAGTAAAGGTAAAAAGAATTCTTGTGGCTGTTAGTGCTTCTGAGTGCTAGGGAGAAACACTACAAAGAGCACCTGTACTCCACCAGGCTCTATACCGAGGAAATATCCGATAAACCCTCACAAATCAAAGCTCATTTCCTCACCCACTCACAACCCATCACTTGACTCTCTGAGTCACCTCTACTCACTCCACACTGAGCCAGTAAAGGGCAAACTTGTATCACTCCTAATGAGTTCCTGGGGTATAAAGGAGGCATGCCCTGTATGCAGGGGTTTGGATTTTGTTATATGTTCACTGCACCGGTGCTCTTGCCTGGCTGACCACAGAAGATATTCCTATATGCATGTGAAATTAATTAGTTTTATACTAATCCACAGTTCCACACTGCAAGAAAAGAAAGCAGAACAAAAAGACAGTATACACAGTACTCACTTTGAACATGCTGCTTTTCAACTTTCCAGGGAAACTACCACAAAGCTTACTAATCACACAGCCATTCCCTGACTCATTGCCCTGCTTTCGCAGTGCTCCAGCAATAATCAAATAATTAGATTTCCTAGCACACACATTACAAAGGTGATTGATGCTTTTCCCTGGCTCCCCTCATGCTGCTGGCAGGTCTGAACAGAATCCGGTCATAGATAAGCAACTGCATTTCAGATCCTCTCAAAGAAAACAAGATAGCTGGTGAAGCTTTTTTTTCCTTTTTAAAATTTGCTCTTACTAGAAGAAAAAAACATGTTTTAAACTAAATACGGGAAACACATTTTTAAGGGACATAGAAGACTTTTTTTTTTAAATTATATACCTTTTGAATAAGCACAGTAGCAAGGCATAGTTTGCTGGACTTCCTTGACAAGAACACACAGAGAGTGCTCCTTTTGGACTTCACCTCACACTCTTCCAATAGCAGCACAGTGAGCCACACCAAAAGGCAGCTGCAGCCCAGTATCACTTCCACAAACCCTGCCTTGCTCCCTGCCCAAATCCCCGTCCCCCATCAGAACAGAAAAGAACACACTGAAGGTAAAACAGAACAAGAAGCAGCCTAAGAATAGGCCTGATACCAAGTCTTCCCAAGCCAGGGTCCAATTCCAACTGTTTGGAAGTCAGAGACTCTATGAAGCAGTCTCTGTACTTAAAATAACTCAATACATTCATCTTTCATGAATTTACTTCACCTTAAATAGGTTTTTTTCAGAATTTGGGGAAGGGATTTCATAGCTTACACATCACTGAAAAAGTATCTTCTCCTGTTGAGTTTACCACCTTCATTGTGTTCTGTTATCAGAAAGTACCAATTATACCCTCTTTCCAATATTTTACAGACCTTTATCTACAGATCATCTTAGTCATCTGTTTTCCAGCCTCTTCAGACTAGTACAACTCTCACGTTGTTCTGTTTCTTTCCCAAGAATTCCAGACACTCACATTGCTTTTTACCAGGCCAGGATGTCTCACCGAGCAGGATTACTCCTGCAGAGTTAATGGTCAGCTCATGGATCATTGCTTCACATGCAACATTAGGATTTCCCCATCCATGTGGCTCACTTAAAGTTTAATGTAACCCAAAATAATCTCACATTTTAGCATCCATTTTCTAGAACTCTCCAGCATTTACAAGTGTAAATTATTTAGTATAAACAGAACTTCTGATTAAGCCTTCACTCCTTTACTCAGCGTCTTATACAGATACTGTATTCCCAAACTACAGCCTTTGAGTTCAGTCACTAATGTATTTTCCAAATTCTACAAGCCAAACTGTTCTTTCCTACAAGCATGTGTCAATATTCACAGGAGTGCTCAGTCTCAAGGGGTTTTCTGAGCTTAAAGCTCTGGCTGATTCAAGGATTAAAGCAAACTCACTAAAGACAAAATAAAGAATTAATAGATGAGATATGTGGGTCTAAGTCCTATGAGCCCCAAAGAATTTAAGAAAGCTGCTGAATAATAAGTCACATTTGGCACAGGGTGCTAATTTTTCACACAAATTAACTTGACACAGAAAAAAATTAAATCCGTATTCCATCATTTAAGTATGAATGATGAAATACAGTGGTTTATAATTTTTTGTTGTGAATCTTAATAAAATTTTTACCCAGAAAGCAAAGAACTCCTAACAGGTCCCTTGTAATGCTTCCAGTCAGAATCAGTTATCTAACCACTGAGACAGCACAATTAGACAGCACAATTAGAATAAAATGGTGTTTTAAATAAATAATCTCCCTGCAAGACATAAGGAAACAATCAAAAAATAGAATTACTTTGCAACTATCATGACCAAGTTTTCTGTGCATACCTCAGTGTTACATTAAGTTCTTACCTCTAACAGGGTCTCAAAAGAATCCACAGTGCAGATCCAAAGAGAAATTCGTCCTCTCAGCATTGGGCAATCCTTTCAGGTTTCCCAAGTGAATGTGTGTAGTTTGGACTACAGGTATCTAACTTTAATACCAAGGAGAAACTAAAATATCCCTGGAAAGAAATTCTCTGTCCATTGCTAATGAAGCTTCATCAGATAGCCAGCAGGAAACACTGACTACACATGGATTTATCTTCTCTTAACTTCTGGCACATCACTCAGTGCTATTCAGGAGCTCTTTGTCCTAGCTGAGAACAACCTGATACCTGTCCTGAAGAAAAATTGCTTCAAACCTTTCTTAAGTTTTAAAATATGCCAGAGAAGGAAGCCTGCCACTGCCATCCTTCTTCCCTCCTCCTCAGCTCATTCTTCACAGAGTCTGAAGAGGTTCAGTTCCCCCTTCCCTCTTAATTTACAACACCTGATTCACATCCAGGCAATTGCCTGTGATGAAATTCACCTGTTGAAATCATTGTGCTTTAAATACAAAACTTTAAGAGTCAAGAAAAAAAAAGCAGGGGCAAGGCCTCTGACCTGGAGAAGAAACTGTAGGAGCCATA
The DNA here is from genome assembly GCA_013396755.1 of Sclerurus mexicanus. Lineage (NCBI taxonomy): Eukaryota > Metazoa > Chordata > Aves > Passeriformes > Furnariidae > Sclerurus > Sclerurus mexicanus. The sequence goes on from VWZF01002930.1 coordinate 332,129, forward strand.
TGATTTCAAACAGCCTCTGAATAACTAAACAACAGCACCTGCAGCAAGGCTGAGTTATTCCAGCTGAGGATCATAACCACTAGACGCAGGTGATCCTCGTCAAGGGTTTGTACTACACCAGAACAGATTTCTTAAGAGGATGAGAAAGCATCTGTACTACAAAACAGCAGGGTCGAATAAAGCTCAACTTCCCATACATACAGAAGTAAAACTTCCGAAGCAAAGGGCAAACTTCTTTTTTGGGGGAGAAGGGAGGTGGTGTGTGTGTGGGTTAACCTATGCCTTAGACCAGGTAACAGCTGAACAGTTTTCAAATGCTAGTTTGCATTTAGGTGACTGGACCCCAGCTCACTACACATAATGTTCTCACTCTTTTTGTGTTTAGTCCAGACTTGACTAACCACCATTTTTGTCTTGTATTGCACACAAATGCTCCCCCATCCATCCCCGGTTCTGGCTCCCACATCTGAGAGCCACAGCCTCTGAGAATGTGTGTTCATGACACCATGTATGTTTTCTGATGAACAGCCTTCTAACCATACATCAACAGAGGGAGTTAACACCTGACACAATGGGAAGTGTAAATACATTACTGTGATCACTTTACACGGAGGCACATTACAAAATAAAAACCTACCAGTGATAAACTGCAGTAAGAATTGGGATATGAGGTTCTTAAAAGCTTGTGAACTTGCCAGAGGTACATCTGCACCATCCATCCCTATAAAGCAACCTCGAAGGAATATCCTGTAAAGTGATGAATATCCTCTTATTTCAGTTAAATTGAGACATCTTGAACAGCATATGAAACATGTTAAATCAGCAGCTTAATCCATCAAAACTGTAACTTCAGGAGAGTCATCAACAAAGTGACTGCAATTTTTCCAGTGCAACTGAGAGTTACTGAACTTGCATTTACATTTAGTCATTTTATGCAGATGGTGTGCAGCAAATGTCTGCTTTCCTCAGATCAAATTTAAGGCAAACACCCATTTAGATACCTGTGAACAGCTATGGCCTTTCTTAAAATTCACATTTGTAAGACTGCATTAACTCCCAGATCCGTGCTTGTAGTGAATTCTGAACATCTATAAAGAGTAGGCAATTGCATTTCAGTTTGTCATTTTTTGTGGCTTTTTTACACCACCTTTTTAACACCACTTTGCCAAATATCAAGCACAATATTGCCAAAGAGTTCATGTCAGTTAATACAACACTCCCCATCCTAATAACCTTTTAACATGATGCAGTGTACTGAGATCAAAGCCAAGCCTTTTATGAAAGTACAGAACTTTAGAATGCCACTTACAGCCTCAAACTCCAATTGATGAATCCAGAGAGCTTCTAGAGCAGAACCTAGACCAAAGCAGGTTTGGGGATAAAATGCTGATTTAAAGGATTTCTCCTTTTCTCAAGTATCTCACAAAAAAATATTATTTTTGACAGAATATTCATGTTTTGATGAAGGAGTCAGGAGCCTGAATGGTTAACATGCACATCAAAACTGAAGAAGGCACAAAGAGCAGGAAATCTGCTCCCTCTTCCTCCTCTCCAGACAGACACCACACTCCCATTTCCTTGTCCTCCTCTCACAATATACTTTTCTTCCTCCTTGTACTCTTCTCCCAGTACTATATTGTTCCCATAGTCATTACTGTGACATTTAGCAAATCCCTGTCAGATGCCTTTCACTGCTGTAAAAATAGTTCTGCTTTTAGCCAAGCTCAGTTATACTTTCTTCTCTTGAAGACTCAAACATCATCATTTTGCTGGCAGCTTTCTGCCCTAGTTCTATCCAGTGAAAACTCCAATGGAATGTTTATGCTTGAATGGCTGTAGACTGATGCAAGAAAAAATTCACCAAAGTGATTTACAGTTCAGCCTTCAGAAGAAATAAAGACTACCAGTTTCAGCTGAGTTCAGCTGGGCTGGGCTGCAATGGAACCAAAGGGTTCCAAAATGGAACCTGAGTCCTATCCAGCAGCTGGCATTAAATGCTTAGTCAGGTTTAACCGCAATTATCAATCTATCAGTTGGTGAACTGCAACTATCATTGCTTTCTGCTTTCCATGGCACATAAAGGATTAGATTTTACTATGAATTACTTACAGATGCTAAAGCCCTTGCATAAAATCTGCAAGCCTTTAATGGCATGGTATACTATGAACAATACATATTTTACTAGTTTAAAATCCTAAAGGTACTAGTTTGGCTTTCCTTTTTTTTTTCCCCCTAAATTAAGATAATAATGGTAAGGTTTATTCTTTTTTCTCATTTGCGAAGAAAAATCACAACTATACACTTTTGACTCTCTAGACAGTAACACAGCTGCAACTCCTACCAATTTGAAAATGCAAACATCGTGTTGGGTACACTCATCACCAGTAGGTAGCATGTTGGAATGAATATATAATTAGCTGGAGATAGTACCTTAGGAACATCATTGTGAGCTCATTCAGATACTTGCCAGCAATTGCAGCTGCTTCTTAAAATTTAACAAAAACATCAGAAAGCAAAAAAAAATATCTCTGGACTAGGAATTCTCCAGAACCACCTAGAGAAAGAAACCATTTTAATTCCTTGAAATACTGGAGTGCATCCATCTGCTGTGCCTCACTGCACCTGACATGTCATGAACTACATTACCAAATGTGGTGTTTGTCTCAAATGGTGTCAGAGTGCACACTGTAAGCACAAAGGAGGAACAACCTCCAGGGCCCAGTCCTTTCTCCTGCCATTGTACCACAGCCACCTTGTAATGAAAACAGACCTCACATAACAAGCTCCAAGCTCCCTCAAGAGTAATCTCTGTGCAAAGTTCTTCATGAAACTACACAAACGCTGTGCATTTCAAAGCCTGTGCTTAGAGCTCTCATTTTAAGATGTCTTTGTAGAAGCCTGCTGAATTTAGTGGTATGATCACAGTATAAGTGATTTTTGCAATATTTCAGTAACATGATTATTTAAGAAATAACCAGAAAATACCTGTGAGAAAAGGGGAACATTGAAACACCTCATCTTGCATTTACATTCTCCAAAGATGCTGTAGCAACACTGAGGTATTTGCCAGGATCAAGTACTTGATTAAACTTAACTTGTGATAAACAAGCTGTATCTTTGCATCCCATGTTTTTAAATAAATATTCCTACTACTTAATACTTAAAAATGGTCAAATCACAGTTATTCTGTTAAACACAATCTTTTAAATGGAACTTTGCCTACTTTTGATTTATGAGCATTGTCTATACTTCAGTTTCAACACCATCTGATAGAAAGACAAATTAGCATTTTCTCAATACAGCTTCATCAGACAGAAGAAGTGCCAAAACTTATGTTGGGAAATCTCCAAATTAATGTATATCCCCCTTGTTCGAAGAGTTTTGTTGAGCCATTGTCCTCTGTGCTCCAAGGTAAAGAAGACACTGTTTGAAACAGCACTGCATAGCAATGCAACACTCTTGGTATAAATATTACACTAGATATCAGCCCCAACCTTCTTTTACTACATTGTTCTAACAATGGAAAAGAGAAGGCAACACCAAGAGGCAATGTTTCTCTACAAATGTTCCTAAAATAATCTGACAGTTTAAAAGTTCAAACAAAAGCCAACAAAAATCTCCTACAGCTCTCAAAGGGCTGTTTAAGTACATGTTGGCTACGGAACCATCTCTATTTCAGGACTGAGAAAATGCTTGGCAACGAATCCACGGGAAAAGACAAGAAACCTCTGCAGTCGGAAAATACAGTATTTATAGAAGTTGCTCTTTGGATCATTTGCTGTGGGGAAAGACACTTGCATGCAAAGGCCCAGCCCATCAGTCTCCTGCAGAGGCTTCCCCAGTGTCTGTGCGTGCAGGACACAGGGCAGGGTTTTCCTCTGTACAGTCTGGAAACTGAGTTAAGCTCTTACAAAGCAACGTGTAACACAGCAGGTTCTTGTCCCTGAACTGCTTCAAAGATTGCTTTTTCATTTAGTTTTCAAACAACATTCTCTCCACTTGTAACACAATAACTGGGAGGTAGATTCTGTGAGAGACAGAACAGGTAAACACTGGAATCAGCTGTAGTCACTACTCATTGTCATTTCACCATCTCTGTAGTGAGGCACCTTCAAGCTCATTGGCAGCCAGTATTTTCTAACTGAGAAATGACAAAATATATGCCAATAGAAATCTGAAAGAGAAAGTTGCAGAGGAAACGTAATTCCTACCTAGAAACACAACTTCCATTCCTCTTGCTGTGTAATAACCATAGCTCCAGTTGTGGAAAGGATTGCTTTTCTTACTGGCATTCTAAGCTTTAGAATTAAATTCCTAGCCAGATTCTTGGTTGTTGGTGATAACTGCAGAAAAAGAAGGGGCTGCACCCAGAGAGCAGGCTTGGCACGCATTCAGCACAAAGCATACTCAAATGGTACTGTGCAGATTACTGAAGCACACTGAGCCACAAAAGGTGGGTATGAAACTGAAATACACGTGTTTAAATACAAGGTCCCAGGATACTAAATTTATCCAGATGAAAATACTGACAACAGTTACCAAGACTATTCAAATAATTTTCAAAGAGTGACAGCTTTTAGTTTCCAATTAATATTAATAAGCTTAAACTGAAAAAATAAAACTATTCTGTACTAAAAAGTGACTTTGTGCCTCCTGCAGAATACTAACAGGCTGTAGAGACACACTGAAAGAAGGAAACTGATAACTACTTTCAAGTATTTTATTGCATTCTTACTGTGAGGGATAAAAGGAAAAATGCAAATGTTGTATCACATGCAGCTCTGCTGGCATTATTGTGAACTAATCCAAGAATACCCACACTGAATTATACAAGGTATTTCCCACACAGGACTGAAAAGATGCCAAATGGACTAACATCACGTTAGTGGGGAGAAACGACAACTTTTCAGGTGGAAGCAGGGGGAGGGGAATGCAGTCATTCCCTCTGCACTTCTAAAAGAAAAATCACCAGTTTTCAGCAGCAGAAAGGAACGGCAGAAGCAGCAACTGAGTTTTACAGCACTCAGGGTGTGATCAGTCATTGCTCACACAGACAGACAAGGGTTCAGCCTTTTTGCTGAAAACATTCATCATCGCAGTGGATTCACTGTTCTATTTCAATGCTATTGAAGCAATTCTAGGAACAGTGACAAGTTGGGATCCATAGGACTATGTGAAAATGTTCAAGGTTCCAATATTGCAGAAATCTGACGCTACAAAAGAAATCCGCATCTTCACATAAGCACTGCAGAAATTCACACTGAAAGGCAAGTCCCAGGAGTTTGTGACGGTGTTTTATTTAAGGAAAACAGCCGTGAATTATGTTTCTCTTGCTGTTCAAGAAGCATCATCTATGGACTGAAAACAGCCTGCAGAGGACAGCAAATGGCTGCAAGGAATTAGGAGGCAGGTATGCAAGCAAGATTGTAGAACAAATGAGTGGGAAAGAGTGACTTTAAGCAATACAGGCTTTTGGTTGAATAAATGAATTCACCCAAAGGAAATTTCAGCCTCTGGTTTCGCAGACCAGACATCCAAGTTCAACTCCAGCATGACAAGGACAAGGTCTCATACCTAAGAAGGAACAGAGGTCTCCAGGAAAAACAGAACTGGAGGATTTACTTTGCATAACTAGGGAAGGCATAAAAGAATGCACTTCCTAAGAATACATGTTTTAAAACAAATATTAATTTAAAAAAATCCCCAAACTAAAAACCCAACCAGACAAAACATATCCCTGATGTGGGATATGAATCTAGCTGAATGGCAATTAAACTATTGTTCTGTAGCAAAAACCAAATACTCAATTCAGAGCTCATTAAAATCAAAAGAAATTGGATGCCCTCAGCAAGGGGAGGCTGTATATAAGTTTCATCTACTTACCCCTCCTGCCAGATCCCCAGTCACAACAATAGTCTTTTCTGACAGGATCCCCCCACTCTGAATACGCCTATTTCCCAAAAGTAAGCACAGCTTATTCCCTATTTAACAGGATACAGGACACCCAAGACAAACAGAATGGCTTTATTATTCCTACCATTATTGCTGTACTGGACATTCAAGAACAGAAGACATTTCAAAGGACTGCTTAGTCCATTTTCCTGCCCTTAAGCAAGATTCAAAAATAGACATCTGTCTAAACTATCCTTATCCCACATCAGCTCCACAACATCCCCCCAGTCAGAAAATAATTCTGTTATTTACACATGGTGAATGCCATCTTTCTTCTTGAAAATTGAATTGCCTTTTCCCCTCCTTATCCTTGCAAGACTCTTATTGATCACAAGCCTCCTAATGACCAAAATGATTAAATCCAAAAACCTCACACACTGTGGGCTGTTAAATCCATGTCTAGGCTTCACCTTCTAGAATAAACAAACATAATTAATCTAAAAATTGCTCATAGTGTATAGAGGCAAATGTATTTATTTTCATTACCCTTTTCCAGACTCCTTTCAAATCCCCAACAATACTTTCCATGTGACACGTGGTTTAAGTATAGATCTTGTCAATGCTACTGAGAGAGAAATCACTACTCTCTGTCTAACTCAGGTTGTTAGAAAAAAATCACTGCTGAAAGTGTTACCTGTAATTAATCATTCAGTTTGATTTTTTTGTAATGCAGTTACTCTCCAGTTTGCATTCGATCACTGAATTTTGCCTTCCAAATGCAGTATTTTATAATGTCACCTTTCTCTATTTTATTTCATTTTATTGATTTCAGGTTACAGTTGCAGTTCACAGTTTGGCTTTCTAATCTTGCCCTTAGAAGTGCTTGCACAAAACATGGAGATGGAATATCTCTTCATATAACTACACATCAGCAAGAATAAAGAAACTAAGAAGCTGATCCATTGTCTGCATGTCTTCCACACATATATTATCTGTTGCACTCATTCTCTATTTATATTAATAACACCAGAAATATTTTGTGCTCTGCATCAAAGTCCCACAGGTTTTACTTACCAACCTGGTCAACAACATAATTTATCACTTTACATCAGGAAAAGACAGGGTAAGTCAGGCATTTTTAAGATTTCTTTTGTACATTAAAGAAGACTATACCCAATGTGGAAAAAAAAAAAAAGGTGGTGGTGGAGGGGAAGCCAATTATTGCAGTTTAGTGTAAAAAAAGTGATGTTTTAGAGAAAAATAGTAGCTCATGTACTGGAGATATTTTAAATTAAAAAAACTGTGTGTCAAATTGCTACAGCAAGAACATGATTAAAAATGGACAATGTATTCTAAGTGTTAAAATGTGAAGTATGCACAGGGTTTCTCTCTCCTTTTTTCAGAATCAACCTTTCAAATAAATACCTTTTCCCAAGGCTATCTCCTAACAACTATTAAAAAAGTTGGTAGAACTTCTGCACATATTTTTCCTTGTTCTCTCCTTCACTACTTCATTGTTAAAATGGCATAAAGGTTTACTGCTGCTATAGCCTCCCAATTCTTCACATTTTTGGGTCAGATTATATCAAAACATTCTGACAGGATACTCATACATTTCTACAGCTGAGTGCACCACTTGCCAGTCTCTAGGATGAAACTAGGAAGTATGACCACATTTCATCCTCCAGTCTCAGCCAAATTCAGTGCTGAGCAAGTCGGTTCAGTTGCAAGCAAAAAGAATTTGTCAGACAGGTGCTTCTTTGTAACTAAGCTGGACTGGATTTTACAAATTCTCATTTCCCATTATTCTGTGGCAGCCAGACAACACTCACTCATATTTAAAAGTCCATCCTGACCTAGTGAATTTACAACAGTCTTTTTGAGCAAGCCACATTTGAGCTACTTCTTCATTCTGCATCCATAGCATACTCTCTAGGGCAATAGCACCACCCATTTCCAAGAAAAGTTAGCCCTCAGCTGTAAAAAAAAAGAAGCATTTTTTCCCACAAAACAAATAAAAAAGCCAAGAGACTTTTCAGACAGCAGGAAATCTGGTTCAAAGAGAACATCCTAGTGTTGGAAATGCAGTATGGGATGACCTTGCAAAAATAAATGATCTCATACTAGGAGGAGCAAGTTTAATGGTTCTTGGAGAAACAGCAATGTGCTACTTCTTTTTTGTGTTACCTGTTATTTTAACTAAGTAGGCCTTCTGATTTATTTAAAGTACCTTCTGCAGTCTGACACCACCTGACTCTGCATTAGAACCAGCAGCAGCAGCAATTATGTCACAAATTGTAGGCAAAGAGCTGCAGGAGCAGTGAAGTCTGGAACTTACAAAACTTTAAAGTTCTGGAGACACAATAAAGTGAACAATCTTTATGAAAAAACAAGAGGGGATACCTTACACTTGCTCCAAGCAGCACCTTCAGCTCCAGTAACATCTTCCACTGGCATGTTGCTTCCTATTTTGCTCTGAAGGCAGACGCTGTGCCCCTTCCAAGGCCTACGCAGAGTGGAAGCAACAGCTAGTCATGTTCTAAGGGAGAGAAAATACAGTTTAGTGTATTCCCAGGGCAACACACTTTTAATTCAGTTTTGATATTCTCTTGCAGGTATAAATAGATCCATTCGTATAATGGAAAAGTATTTTTTTACTGAGACTGTCTGGTTTTGCAGTCTGGTGTACCTCGCTTAGTTTCAGCAGAATTTTGTGATTTACTCTTCAGCCATCAGATTCCCGGTTCTGTTTTCCAGAGTGAGGAAGGATACCTTCCCAAAACTCAACAACACCACAATTGCAAATTGGTTGTTTCTCCTTGGCCAATCTCATGCTTGCTTTCAGCCTCACACCACAGGGACGGGTGACAACACAAAAGCCAGCCGGTAACTTGGGTTGGGAAGTTGGAACTGTCTGCAAATGTTCACCATTGCCAGCGTCTGGGCAATACCATCCCACGAGGGCTGGCTCTTGGTCATGCAGCTTAATATAAAGCAAAAGTAATTACTTGATGCAGACAGTTCCCAATTCCAAAAGGATCCAACTTCCACTGGATTAAGGTAACACTGCTATCCACTGCCATTTCAGACATCTGATTTAAGATCCAGGAACTGGAACCAGAGATGCCAAGGTAGTTGTAATCCACACAATTGCACAGGACCATTAGGACTGTGGTGATTTAAAAAAAACAAACCCCAAAACAAACATAGCAATAAAACCAAATTGGAATGCTGGGAAAATACATTGTTTACATTTATTTATCAAAAGAATTTGCAAAGCTACAGTTCCTTGATAGAATGTTTAGATTGCATCTTACCTGCCACACTGGAGAAAAGTTGCCTATGTTCTCTGAATCATTTGCATGCATATGTCCTAATAATTCCAATTTTGGTACAGGTGCATTATGTTAATTCCATATTATGTGTACTTTAAATATTTACTTTCTTATGCCTTACTCAAAATTACACAATGAACAAGTAGGAATGAATTATAAAAGTTGTTTTAATATTAGAACAAATTTACTTTTGGTTCCTGATGTACCCTATTGGATTGTACCTCTGTTGAATTCAGAGTCTTTCTTCCTCAAATATTCCCTTTTTTTTCAATGTATCCCAATCAAAAGAGAATAACAGAGAACAAACAAAATATGACAGCCCAGTGCAACAAAGGAAATTAAACAGAAATTATTCAGAGTGCCCAAAGCAGTGCAGACATTTATATGCATTTATCTCCTCTCCTCCACTCAGTAATTGCTTCAACTCTGTACTAAAATCTCTGCTTTGGATCTCAAGATTGCAGTCAAATTCTTCTCAGGCATTTCAACTGTAGAAGTCACCTGTCTGAAGACAAGACAAGAACAACAACACAACGTTCCAGTATTAACAGTCTTTGCAGCTTAGAGAAGGAAACTATTTGGAGAACTTCCCTTTCCTGAAGACCATCTTGGGACCTCTTGGGACACGTTCTGCAGAGGAAACTGCTGACTGGCAGCACTGATGACAGTTCATCTTACTCACTGAATATCTGCTTTGACTTATAGTTGTCTCATATCATTAATGACGTTTGTAGAAATCTGTGCATATCTAAAATATACATAGATTTCTAGTAAAGTAGAAGAGTAATACCAATAAAGGTTGTAGTACAGCATTTCCCCCCCTTTCATGAGTTACATAGGGAAAAAAACCCTGAGAGGAATAGCTCCACTGAACAGTAATTTGATTTTGGTGAGAAACATCCAGCCATCATCCAGCCCTAGCTGGGCCACACCTCCAACTGGGCCATCACTGGTAAGGAAAAAAATTCCAGAGGAGTTAACGGACCTGTTTTTCTTCTGACAGTTGAAAGAGAATTAAAGGTCTAAATACAACATTGAAGTTGATCAATGTTAAATTCCATTCCTTTTTATTCAGTGCTAGAGAAGTGCTGGGGATAATCCTCCTTAAGTACTTCTGATGGAATTACAAAAGCAAAATCCTTGTATTTTCGGAGGTCATTACACATTCATGTTAAATCGAGCCTCTCCGAGCCTCCTGGCTGTCTAAGTCCTTTGTTTCTAGGCCATAAAAAATCCTTTATTTGATGCATCTTTTTTGTCTTGGATGAATTGCTTCCCAGCCTGGAATGTCGAATGCTGGCTGGTTACTTGTCATTTTGAAGAGATACATGTTTTTTCCTTGCAAAAGTTATACCTTTTTCCCAGTCCATCTTTACTTGCCAAAGCTATATCCCTTATCTAAAAGCTAGGAAATTCTCAGCAGGTTAAGCAAAAATGCAAGGTTCTTATTACATTAGAAGCATACACGACTTTGGCCAAAAATGATTCTACATTAGTTCTTTACCAACTATTTTCTATTTGTTAGCTTATTAAAATCTTAAAAATTAAAACCTTAACGGAGAAACTTACCCATACTAATAAATCCAGGCATAAGTGGGAACATACACGATTTAGCAGCTTTTTCAATACATGGTATTTAAGAACTCCCTTTCGGCCCCTCTTCAGTGCCCGGGTCCTCTCACACCCGATCCCCCCTCACACCCGATCCCCCCTCACACCCATGCTAGTTCCCCCTCATACTCAGACTGATCTCCCCTCACACCTGGTCCAGTTCTCCCTCACACCGAGGTCGATCCCCCCTCACTCCCAGGTCCCCCCTCACACCCGGGTCGATGTCCCCTCACTCCTGGGCTGATCCCCACCTCACACCCGGCTCCCCTCACTCCTGGGCTGGTTTCCCCTCACGCCCGGACCGGTCCCCTCACACCGGGGGTCGATGTCTCCACACACCCGGTC
>VWZF01002930.1:345160-437053 GCA_013396755.1 Sclerurus mexicanus
GGTGTTCCTCTCCTCTGGCTGTGCCCTCGGGTGTTCCTCTCCTCTGGCTGTGCCCTCGGGTGTCCCTCTCCTCTGGCTGTGCCCTCAGGTGTTCCTCTCCTCTGGCTGTGCCCTCAGGTGTTCCTCTCCTCTGGCTGTGCCCTCGGGTGTCCCTCTCCTCTGGCTGTGCCCTCAGGTGTTCCTTTCCCTTGGCTGTGCCCTCAGGTGTTCCTCTCCTCTGGCTGTGCCCAGCACAGGGGCGAATGAGCACCATCCTGTTGGTGCCCCAGGGCGCTGTGTTATACCTCTGCTTTTTGCAGGTTAAATTCAATTTCTCTCTGTACCGTTGTATTTAGTGCGGTCTTTTTGGTGAATTGCAACTCTGACTTGTGCTCTCCTCCGAGCTGGGTTCACTTCTCCGGCTGGTTTACCCCCAAACCAGCACATGCCCGTCGGGCAGTCTCTCCGGGCGCTGTTACCCTCCTCCAAGGCTGTCACGGGTTACACAGCTTTCTGCAACTCGGTTACGTGGTGCCCACTCCTAAACCTGCATCCTGATTCCCTCCGTGTGCTGCTCCCTCGCTGACGCCTGCACTCAGTTCTCCAGAAACTCAAGTACAGATCAACCAAATGAGACACAAAACACGTCACATAAATTCATCTGGAGTTACTTTATTTTTCACAATAATAAAAAATAAATTAGTCATAAACAAAAATAGTTAACATTTTTTCATCAAAGAGGAAACGTATACAATATGAAAAGGATGCTGTACAGTTCTGGTTCAGGTACATTGCCACAGATACATATTCCTGAACGAGTCAGAAAGCAATTTGCCTACACTCTCCCCCTTTAATTCACTCAAGGAACTGGCTAATCAGAAAGTTTAGAAAATTGTATTATGGATTTACAGTATGACATATATACAAAAATATATATGTGATACCTGTGCTATAAAATTCCCTAAAAAGCTGGGTTAGTATAATGAAAAAGCTGGGCAAAATTTGAATGGTATATGTAAATAAATACACATTAGGTCCCTTTTAATAAAAAAATCTGGCTATTCTAAATATTTGAAATATTTTGGTGCAGTGGCTTGTTCCATAGACACAGCTCAGAATTACATATTTCCCATAGACATCTTGTATTTACAAATAACAACAAAATAAGTTATAATAAAGTATATCCTTCTGCCAAAATCAATTACGAGGGTCAAGTAGACAATTTTATACATATAGAAAAAAGTTAGGGTTTCTTTTGTCTCCCGTCCTACCTGATCCTCTGTGTAGATCCTGAGTGACTACGATGGGGCTTCTTCACAACCTTGGATGTACCCAACCCCTGCCAAGGCCACTGGTCTCAAGAGACCCAAACACAGCATAGAAACACAGGTCAGGGCAAGCAGCAATGACTGGTGCTGGAAGGTCAATGATTTATCAAAATTAAAGTCCCCTCCTCTCCAGGTATGGTGGTAGTTATCTGTATCCCATTATATTACATAGGGCATAGAAAACTGGGAACTCTCAACAACTTCTGGCTGTTAGAGCTGAGAAACAAAGAGCTGAGTTCAGGTCTGCTGTGAGTTCTCTTAAATGGAATTTCCCCCCTTTCACCAGGTCTGAATTTTGCCCACACTACTGAGATATTATAATGATCACAAGTTGCTTTAAAGTATATTGAAAATTGCTTAGTGGATGATTTTTCATTTCTGGTGTGGAAATAATTATTTTACTCCATTTTCTAAGCAACGCCTGATTTATTTCCCACAAACATTCTCTAAGTTTAGACATAAAGGAAGTTTACATTCGTGTTCAAAACTTCATGTTTTGTGTTTGAATTACAGGCATGCACAGAAATTATCTGCCCAATACACAGAAGAGCTCTTAAGAAGTCAGAGACACTAAGTCTAAGTCTCAAGAAGACCAGGTAAACACACAGCTTTTCCTCTGTGAAGAGGACAATCCTTTTTTTTAATGTGACAAATGTTATGTATGAGAATAAAGGACCACTACATACTTCAATAGCTGTGCAGTCACACCTTCATTGCACAGCAGTTAATTCAGTATGTACTTTACTAATACGCATGCAAAACCAGCAACATGGATACGCACAGACACAAAAATCCCTGGGCTGGCAGGAATATAGCTCTCTTAACAGCTGGGCTGATTTCTAACACAGATTCTTAGAAACCAAAAGACCAGCTCAAGATTTTCAGTAATTCTGGCAACATTTAATAATGTAATCCAAAGGACAGAGATGAAAGTAAGATGAGGAGAAGACTTGGGGATGTGGGTGAAAAAGGGCGCCAGGTCAGGATGAGAATGGGGAAAACCAAAGCCCTGGAAAGAATATTTTACTACTTACAGTGGTATAGATTATAAAGACAGGAAACAAAGTATTTCCTCCAGGAAGACATAACCTCCCCTATACCAGCCATAGGCTGTTTGAGCCCCTACCTCCTTCCTCCCTCAGTGGTGACCACTGGCTCTCTCTCTGATTCAGACATAAGCAAAGGCAGTAGCAAGGTCCTGGAAATGCTGCTGCCTCATGTGGCCTTTTCTTCAACCAGTTTAATATATTCACTTGAGTCAGGGCTATAATGACATTTATATATATATATGACTGATATGTAACTGCACCATATTGTCATAAAACTGGGATCTAACCAATAACAGTATTGTTAAACATTGCTTTCTTCATACAGGAAGTTCTCCCTTTGCTGAAGTACTGGGGACAAACAAGCAGACTGCGCGTGTAATGAGAAAGACACTGGTTCTCTGTGCAGGAGTACTGAGGCAGCCCTGCACTGAGTCCATGGCCACACATCATGGCTGGCTCCGAGGCCTGCAGGATCACCCACGTCTCCTGCACTGCACTCCCCAGCACTGACTGCCTCTTCACAAGCCCTTCCCTGATTCAGGGCTGGGGGCTGAAGGGCAGAGACACCAAAGCAAACACCAACTTCTGGCTCACTGCTGGCCAAGTCAGACACGGGGCCATTCCCACAGGAGCAACCCTGGTGCTTCCACACCATCTTCTGAGAGAGGAGGAGAGAACTCCATGAGTTCAGTGCTCTCAAACTTGGCACACCATTGCAGTACACAAGGAATTCTACCTACATATGCTTGACGGTGACATTGCACAGGAGTTAGCAAACCCTGATGGGCCCTGGATAACTCGATAAACAACTGCACCAGGAGCCCTCAGTTCCAAAAGGAAAGTGCTTTGAGACACAGAGCCTGCTCTGGATGGAGCCGAGCTTGGCCAGCTGCGTGTCTGGAAGACATGCAAGCTTTATGCAGATTTACCCCCTAAGCAGCTGGACTGCTTAGACTCTAAGTAAACAATCTAACATACTCTGGTCTTCCTCGATTGTGACAAATCTTAAAGTGAAAATCTTCAAGGCAAGGAAGCATTTTTTACACCATTCTGAGGGATTTTGACTGATGTTAAAATGTCAGAAAAAGAAATTAAATAATTCAAAATCAGAAGCCTGCATTATTTTTTACTTACCGGGTTTATATCTGTTCTAAGTCTACTACATTCATTAAGGGCAACTTTGACATATAGCAAAAATAAAATCAGGTCCTCTGCAGGCATCATCCTAAGCTGGTGCACTGCTCCATTAAAACAAACACTTGCTGCAGGCACAGTTTCAAAAGTCTGCTTTGCAGGATGCTGAAATCTTACGCAGCACTTTCTTGGTGCAGGCAATATTAGTATATCAAAGTGCTGATAAAAAGGGCTCATTAGTTCATTTTGCAGGAACAACTATTTTGATAATGCTGACACACAAGATGATAAATGAGTAAGTTCAGCAGCATTCTGGCAGTTTCCTTACCATTAGATATTTAATTAGGTGAAATGGTATTTTTTGTTTTATCTGGTCCATCTGTAAACTGTCTCTTTACTTTTGAAAAGAAAACCCATACAATTTGTATAGCCATAGCTCACTGCATTCCATTCACAAAACTGTGTAATACAGGGCTGTGTAATACAAAGGTGTAATACAGGGTTATATTGCTATGTGTGAGTACATACTCTTTGATATTCAGCTGCCAAGAACTCTGGTTACTTCAGCGGCAGCTTAATAGATAGAGCCTACAAGGTGATCATCTTTGTAAAATAACCTAATGGCCATATATTCCAGAGCAAAATAGCATACTTTATAAACTCAGAGCATCTCGTGTCTGTGTGCTGAGTTGCTGACTGTCTCACAGCCAGAAACGTGTGTAAGATAATTTTCTATGGACTGATTGCAAACCTGATTAGCTCCCTGCAGCTCAATTTGCCTTGGGGTTTTCAGAAAGCCTTTTTATGGAACAGGTATTTCCCTCAAGCTGACAGGATGCACCTCCTTGGGACAAAAGAGACAACAACAAAAGTTAGATAATGTATGTAGAAAATTTCTGCAATGAGATATACAGATGAAAATCTGTACTTAGAAATACTGGATTCCAGAGTTGTTTACACTGCACTTTCTCCATAACATTCTTTGGTCGAGAATCTAAGGAATATAACATGATCACAAATCTTTAAGTTATCTTAATGGATAAATCTTCATAATACAAGGGAACAGGACTACAAAAGATTCATGAATTTGGATTAGAAGTTTTCTAATTAGCATTTCTGTTTCTAGCAATTTTATATCAACTATTTACAGTAAAAAAGCCCAAGTTAGGGTGTACAGAAACAGCCAAAGACATTATTGGTTTATAGTCACAAAGACTAACTTTTAGGGGAAACGCTTCTTCACTTCATTTAGCCAGAGAGCAGTAGTTCATCATGTCTGAAATATATTTTTCATGAGTGACTAAATCAAAAAATTCAAAGGTTTGTGTCAAAGCAAGGCAGCTTTTAGACTACAGGAATTCCACCTTCCTGTGGCTTCCAGCAAAACCTGATGTGACGCGAAGCACACCCAGCAACTTTTGTCTCCCAGAGTTCCATCCCCTTTCCACATCCTCTCCACCAAAGCACTAAGAAGGAAACAATACACAATGAGGCTCAAACATGGTTCTGCATCAGCAGCAGGACACCGTAACCACGGTCATATCCCATCTCTGGGAGTGACTTAACATGACTCTTACAGCTGCTTTTCAACTCAGACATCAGGCACCTTAGAAACGGATGCATAGTTGAGCATCACTAATTTACAAGCAATATGCTGTAATAAACAGCTGAATGAGCAGAGGTGTTTATTTTTTTCCCCTCAGCGTTATTTACACATTTGAAAGACCTCCCAAGTAAAGGCTAGAGAACCTGCAGATAATGCAAAAACTCATCTGCACTGCACAACATACCCTATTTGCTTTTAGCAAGTCCCAAGGCTGAGTACAGTAATTGCAGAAATGAAAAATCACCACTTACATCCAGCTCTAAATCTGCAGCCATTCTTGAGCAATAGAAAAGGAGTGGTATGAATAGATCTGTGGGATGAAACATTGAGTAAAAAAAGACAAGTATGTCGTAACAACTGATCAAAACCTGAAGAATGTTAATAGCTAAGGAATCCTTTTTACAGATACTCAGCTACTACACTCACACTGCTGCCTGATACCAAGAGTAACAGACTCCTACAAAGCACACAGGCCTGCATCCTTTGGTGGTTGTTTCAGAAACCGGTGACAGATCCAGACCAGTCTGGACAAAGTACTTTGGTATGGTAGTTGTTAAACAATAGTGCAGAGACAAAGAATTAGGCAAGACCCCGGTTCACTGAAATAACTGCCCTACAGGAAAGAGACCTCACCAGTGGAAACAATCACTTGTCACACCAGCCAAGGCTCTTCACCTTTCTGGTGAATCTGTCTCACTGGCAGCTGCACTTGATAAAGACTTGAAGGGCTAGACACTGGTGTCACTCTGGTGGGTCATGTATTTTAAAATCCATACAAAATTAGGAAAGTGTATCTTCAAGAGATTATGAATTAAATATAAAGGCACTTTTTGGCAGTCAAGTGTGTATATATTTGCTGCCTGAGGACAGGACATTAGTTAAAAGTACAACTGAGAGAGCTTAACAGTGACTCTAATTTATTATGAACTGACTGAAGTAATTAAAAGTATATGTTAGAGCGCTAAGAAACTGATGATAAGTGGGTCTCCAAAGGTCTGATTCTTTGGGAAATAATTTTTCTCATGTGCATGTTTCATTGATTTAGTCACCTAATTTAAGGCAGTTCAAAATACCAAGTAAAAGTAAGCACTCAGAAAATAATGCAGCAGCTGCATCCATACTGGTCAACTATCTCCAGTAATTGCCTGCAATTGATTTAGTTTTCATTAATTTCACAATATTAAGGCTGGTATGTTCCTTAAATGATTATCTGATGAGCAGGTGCAAATAATAGTATCATTAAAAACTAATGCTTTAAAAAGATCATGGTTTTACAACAAACATCGTAAAAGAGATAACTGCACAATAACTGACAGGGTGTGAGATTCAACCACAGTCTCGATGCACTCAGCAATACAAACCCCCATCTCTAAGAAGCTAAAACTGCTGTAGTCAGAGCAGTAACACTGTTGAAGCTCCATCTGCAGAGCGACACTGCCACTGGGAGCAGGAGAGCATTCGTTATCTGCGTCCCAGAAACCCTGCCTGCCTGTTGGCCACGCGAGTACAGGACGCACAACAGGCTGTTTTGTAGTAGGTGTAGACACAGAGCCGGGCCTGAACCACCACATTGCAGTTGTAGTACTTGTCTTTGCAGTTCTCATCTGTGGACAAAAGCAAGAGAGAAGAAACTGAAGAAAGCAGGAACAGAGCAACAACTAACCAATCCTTTCTTTTACCCTGCAGAATCCTTTGGACCTGTATTTAAACATTCCTTCTCAGGTCAAAATAGGCTACCTGTGCAAATAAGTTAGATTATTCAAGATTTTATGCACTGTAATAGAAAGATACATAAACCGTGAAAGAAATGTACCTATCTCCATTTCTCCATTTTTTATGTAGTTATCTTAAAGTTTGTTGAAGGATTCTCAACTGAAAACTGCTGCAGAACATTCAGTTAAAACTGTTTCTAAATTCTTGTATCTTCATTTCCTTAGCCATTCTTGTTACTATTAAAATCAAACCTGTAGGAGCTTAATGACTAATTCCAAAGCGAAATGGTGTGTATTTAATATATCTATAAAAGAAAATTGCTTATTTGCACTTAATGTCTGAGCTTAATGTTGTTGGCTTTTATAGAACCTGTTACCAAATACAGTATATACATACATGACCCTCATTTTGTTTTAATGACTCTGCCAAGAGAAACCTTGCAGAATGCAAGGAGACAGCAGAAAAACACCCTGTTTGTACCAGTTTCACAGAAGCAGATCTCTCACATTCTCAGCAACTTCAAAAGTAAGCCAGTTTCTTACACATTACAAGGAAAACATTTTTAATCAGAAATTAAAACCTACTTTTACAGCATAAAAAAAGAGCTGTGTTTTGTGTAAAAATAAAACTCTGAACTCCATAAAGGAAATACACTTAAAACTTCTGCAAGGCTATCACAATGTCTCCGCTAGATGGAGTTGCATAGTCGAGCAGAAGCTCCCGTACCTATTTCAGGGATACAATCCTGTGTGTTACACGGTTCTTTCTCTTCAGGTTTCAGCTGCGGGTCACACTGAGAACTGGCTGCCATGTCATCCGAGAGACATCGCACCTCCCGCACCCGGAATCCTCCCTCGCAGGACTTGGAGCACTGAAACAATGAAGCCGAGGTTCAGGAAGACAATATGAGATGTGTAAGCACGGCAAAGAGAGAAAGGAGACCTTGAAGCCAGACTCAGGCACCACTGTAGCCTTTAATCAACTTCACTGCCAGTGGTTTATTTTCTGTCTGTGATGCCGTAACATACAGAGGCAATTGTGTTAAAATTCCAAAACATTTCTGACCACAGGAGGAACAACTGGACAAGTAAACGTGGTGGACACTGTGCAACTGAAAGCAAGCTGGGATAGTTCCCTCTCTGAATTATTAGTTAGCATCTTGCTTCTTTAACTGGTCTTCTTGTTCTCTGCTTGTTTATACATATCTCCCAAATGTACTCTTTCCACAGTGTTCCCATTCTCTACTTCAAGAACGGAACTTTATTACTTGACTGCATTGCCCTCCACTGCCCTTTAGCCATTTAATATACAAGCAGGAATATTTTTAATTGCCCTTTTTTTCTGGCACTCAATTAATTTTTCACCTCTTGCAGCACAACGATTTTACTAGGCATTTTAGGTTTCTTTGAATTTCTAAAGAACATATTTCTGTGCTCCTTCAAAGCCTGTTATGAAGCCAAAGACTTTTGTACTTGCTTGTCATGGTATTTTTAAAGCCAATTATTACACATTTCTGCCCATACTGAAGCAAATCCCCTGTTGACTTCAAGAATTTCGCCTGAGTGAGGTCTTTGAGATTTGGCTCACTGTCCATTTTGACCTAATGCTCACAAACTTAATTGAACCTGGGTCACTTATAATGATTAAAACCTTAATAGCCCCAAACTAGCAAGAATGTTTTCTTTCTGACTTTTTTGGCATAATTATTTCTTTTCCTAACATTGCAGAAACAACTTATCACAATCATGAAATCAGACACTGTAGCAAACTAACCAAAATATTCTCAGTATTATATTCCTAAACTGCTCTTTCATCTTAAAGTACAACCTTTCCCCACTTTAGGAAGGGCAGTCCTGTGGCACCAGTAATAGAACACAGGGGTTTTTACAATTGCTCGTTACATGCCTGTACAGAATACTGTAATTATTCCACACCCAGCAGTGAGAGCTTTGGTTCAGGTCTGCAGAGATCTTAAGCACTTAAAATGGACCCAAGACACCCAACACACCACACACAAACCTCTGCATTTCCCAGCCCTAACTGAGAGGCTGTGCCATTTATCTCGGGTCTGAAGACATGAACTTGACAGTTTCAAACCCTAGTTCAGGGGCTTTGGACCAGCTTTTCTGCTCACAGCTAACCCCATAATCCTCTCCCTTCAGGACTAACAGCAAGAAATACAGCATGCCCTGTTGATAACAGTAACAATATAGAACAGAATCATAGAATAGTTAGACCTCTGAAGGCCATCTAATCCAATCTCCCAGCAGTGGGCAGGGACATCTCCAACTAGATCAAGTTGCCCAGAGGGAGAATTGGAAAAAACTTACAATTTTTTAAAACCTCTATTAGCATACGTATTTCTTTCTACAGTGAAGATGGTCATAAAGGCTGAGACATTTAAGGATTTTTAAATGCCACTTCTCAGGAAGCAGCACTTAAATAGTAACTAGGGCTCTCTAAACCTTACCAGATTCTGAGTGAGCCAGCACCTCGTTCCTTCTGTGCCTCCAGAGAGCACAGTCTCACTTGCAGAGGGAGTCTCTCTGCTGCATTCTACAGTTGTACCTCTTGGGGCTACTCACCCACGGGTTCACACTGGAAAATGGCTTTGCTAAGGGGAGTTTTTGAATCTAAACAGTTCAATAAACAATCCAAAGCATTTCCAGCAACACCAAGGAACCTGCTTTGATCTGCGTGGCTTTATTATGAACCTAACTTGGATGTTGCTGTCAAATAAACACCTATACCTGCAATTAAGGGAGAAAAATCAGGATTCTCTTCAGCTGATTTATTTTGTTAAAAACATTCTAGTTTCTTTTCTTCTTTCTAGTGCTGCCAGCAGGCCAGTCAAATAATTGAGCATTTACTAAAAATAAAAACCAAAATAACTTCCCTCTCATGTCATGTGGATGAGACATTTCCAAAGGTCCCTGACCAAGGGAGCTCAGACTCAAGGCATCTGAGCTGTGTCCACATTTCAGAGCTGTCTCTGGGAATTTGATTTAAAGCTCAGTGAAGGGTCTGAGTTACTGCGTGAGATATGATGTCATCTCATTCGAAGATGACAATGGACTTTCTGATCTTCATTTAGGAGAAAAATGCTGTTTTTTTTCTGGTAAAAATCCAATAAGCTTTATTTGGTATAGGAGATGATGGAAAGATAGATGAAACCAAGCATTTGTGGCACACTGGTGAATGTAGCTGGTCCACTTCCAGGGGAAATGGAAGATACATTAAGTCCTATTTTCTCTCAGTAAAGTTCTAAGTATTACAGTGAAGAGTTTACAGTAAAATATTCTGGTAAAACTGACTTTAAATACATCCCTCATTCTTTATTAAATGCTCCTTAATTTTAATGAAACCAGAGATCTGAAAGGAACTTCTTACTGCACATCATCTCTTTATAAGGGGCAAACCAGCTTTATAAAACAGGAGGATGCTTTGAAGAAGAGATCAGTGATGAAAAGACAACTGTGCAGGGTCTCCTTCTGGTCAGGATACTTCCTAACTGTCCTAAGCTCCACTGGGTGAAGGATATACTTTCTTTTCAGCATCATTGCTGTGCATTCCTGCCATGATTGGTGGCTTTCTCCAAATGGTGCTCTCTTTTGATACAAACGGAAAAAGGCGTATCAACCAAAATATAGACATAGGAAAGCATGATAGACTTACTGTGCTCCATTCTGTATGAAACCACTTAGATCCACACGGTTTGAGGTAGCAGGATTGCTGGCTGGGAGGTTTTTCCAAATATGAACATTCATAGGGGTTCAAAACATCAAAATTACCTTCAGTTTTCCTAACACAAATGACTTCTCTCTGTTGGGTTCCACTGCCACATTCAGTAGAGCACTGTGTCAGAAAACAAAAAAGAGTGGGGCAATTTGATATTCTACTTTTGTCCTTCAGCTTGCTTACAAAGTAACATGTTTCTCCACATATTGGTTCCTGAAATAAAACAGCACACACACACGTTACATTCTAAATTAATATTCAAACAGAAAAATCTGGACACCTATCTAGACACCAACATCCAGAATCCACTTCCTTACTTTTAAATGTTCTTTTCTCAGAAAAACTGAACTTAGCTGTATCTTCCCTTCTGTCACTAGCACATGACTTGAAGAGAAAGGAAAAGGGCAAAGTCTTCCTCAAGTTCCTGCAGTAAGATTTTTATCTCTCAGAGTCAGAAGAGCAGCCCAGATAAGCCTCGGGGTACTGTAATTATTTGTATGTAGTACTAACACAGTAGCCACTGGTCCCAGTTAGGTACCAGTACAAGAAAAAGCCAAAGGATATAGTAATGATTTAATTCATCAAGTGACTACTGACTGGAAGGCTCAGGTATTACATATTTAATTTTTGATCTTAGAAATGGCTACAGCAATTAATAAGATACTTCTATGAATTTTTATTCCATGTGGTACTACAGGCTCAAAACGTATTTCTCATTATTTTAATGAATTAGACATATGACTCTAAGTATACTTTTGGAGAAATCCGAAAGTGTTTTTTTACCTGTAGCTACAAAAATCCCCTTGTATTTAGTTTTTTAATCAAAAGAGAAGCATAACTCACTTTCTCCATAAACAGCGTTACTGCTTCTTGCTGAAGCAGGATCGTATGTGCTGCACTGAACTTCTGAGGGTTAGAAGGTTAGAGCACAGTTTTGCAGCTTTACAAAGCCCCACTTTCTGTGTAGGTTTTAGAAAATGCCTTGATCTGCCAGGGTGTTATTTTCATGTTTGCAAGTACCTATGTGATGTAGTGTTCCAGTTCTGAAAAGCAAATTTGACTCACTTGGATCCTTACTGCCCATTTAAAGGTTAGATACACACACGGTACTGTTCCTGGCACTTGTAAAAAGGTTTTTAGATGATGCCAGCAACATATGGGTTTCTACGTTGTATAAAGGACTATGATTTTCAGAAGGCTTTTTCTAGCCTAAACTAATCACATGTTATCAGCAGTGGGGATTTTGTTTATATTTTGGGAAGAATTTACAATTGCTTTCCCACAAAAAACCTTGAGCTGAATGAAGAACCTCAAGATAAATGCACCCAAATAAATTCCGCAGGAAATACACTAACTGCACTTTCTTTAACACCAAACATTTCTGTTGTTGCTCTCTTTTAATGGTTCCTCCAAAAGTATGTGAGCATCCAGCCTGAGCTCTAGCAGAGCATGATCCGGAAGGCCATCCATCAGTGCTCCCTCCTGCCCTGGTCTACTGCCTGTCTGCTCTCATTGTGGGATGGAGGATCTGATGCTGCCAGACAGTGCCTTCAGAGCACACCCAGCAAAGACTTTGCACCTTTGGCCTGCACCAGGCAATTCAGTCTCGTGCAAAGGAAGAAGGTGAATTAGCTGAAAAGACCAGGGAAGTCAGGATGCCCTTACTGAGCACCTCTCTGGGGCAGCAAAACTGGACACAGAGGCCCCGTTCAATCCGCTGGAGTGGTCTAAGGAACAAGGCCTTCATTTCATCTGTCACTGGAACTGGAGAGAAGTATTTTTGAAATCTCAATTTGATATCTCATATAATATAAATAATTACCACTTAATACTTGAAAGCATTAGCATAGCAGTAGCCCTGTAATCTCCCTCTCAGCTTAATTTCCAGCTCCTTATCACCTGGAAGCATCTTGGAACCTGCAGTGCAGAGTTATCAGCACAGCTCCACTCAGTGCTGGCCCCAGCAGTCCCAAAGGCTCTCTGGGCTGTGCCAGAGTCCTCACAAAGGGACAGAAATGCCTTGGCACGAGCTGACAGCCTCTGAAATGCCTTTGTTCCTGACAGCAGAAATGTTTATTTGGAAAGGGCTACTGAGATGGGGAAGAACTTACCTTGAGGAAAGAGCATCAGGATACAGGCCACCAAACCAAATTTTGTTTTTTCACCTATTGTAACAGAGGCACAGCAGTACTGAAGGTAATTTTTGGGTTTAGCCTTTGTTGTTTGCCTTACTTATCTTCTGCAAATCCCACATACATATATATATATATATGTGTGTGTGTGTATCTCCCTGCATGCATGCATGATCGCAAAGGCTCTACTTTGAAAGGTGCACATCTGCTGCTTTCATGTTCACTTGAACATGCACAGCAGCATTCCGCTACCTTTCATTTTATAAATGCACTGGGTCAGTAGATGAAAAACAAAAAGAACATACAGAGCAGAACAAAATCTCATTTTCATCAAAGTAAAAAACACAACAGCAGGTGCTGAAAATCACTGAACATCAACTCAGCAAAATACAGGAAAAAACCACCCAAATATTCCAGAGAGATGCAGCAGTACCTTATGGCACACATCTTCACGGCAGAAACCCCCAAGGTTTAAATTCCAAGAGCAGCAGGTGTGTGGGAGGCAGCGCTGGGCTTACCTGTGTCCAGCCCCCAGCAAACCACTCGACTCTGCCGGCGCAGGGGCCGTTGTCACAGGGGGTGCTGTCGGAGGGCCGGTTGTTGCCACAGCCTTCCAGGGGCAAACTGCTGACATGGTTGGTCATGCACACCACGGAGCGTGTACGGATCCCGGCCCCGCACTCGGCCGAGCACTGCGGGGCAAACACAAGCAGCTCAGTGCACAGGGGACAGGCGGCAAAGGCATCACACTGTCTGTACAGCCCAACAGCAAAGGATTATCTGAGAAAGAAACCTCTTGGACTGCAGCTTTCTAACAGCCTTCTCACCTTGCCTTCCTTCTTCCTGGCTGTGAATTCTTTCAGTTTTCGTTGTGTTAGTCTTTTTGCACACCGATTAATAGCCCTGAGAAGGGACAGTTTCAATGAACAGCTTTTCAGGCAGCAGGCCTGTTTCAGCCTTTGGTTTGTTCTCCGGGGTTCTCCCCCAGCCGTTCCAGCCAGGGGATCTCACGCTGGCTGAAAGGACAGGGCAGACACTGAGGGCTCTGGCACTGGGACTAAAATGACTGCACAGCTCATCCTGGCTGTTCCATGTAACAATCTGACGGACTATGACAGCACAATAGAGTAGAAAAATACACATTTTTTTGACAGATGGTTTCAAAAGTTTCAGGTAAATCCTCAGCAAATAACTACTAAGCACCAGCAGTTATTGTCCGACCTGTTTCAACTGTAAATTGTTAGTTTTAGAAGAGGCGGCCACAGAAACCTTTTAATGCTACAACTTTGCAGTTACTAACATTTACCATTCTCAAAGTTTCCCTGCTAAATTCTGAAAGCTCTTACTAAATAGTGACGTGCAGAGTCTTATAGCACATATTCAGGGACAGTATGCGTGTCATCCATAAATCAGACAGGATAAATTCTATTTATGCCCTTAGAGTTTGCTCTTTCTTCTACTGCGGCAGGAAAGTCTCTGATATTCCACTGTTCCAGGCAGCATCAAACTACTGACATTTAAAAACCAGAAACATGCCAAGGAAATAAATTCCTGTGTTATACAGTTCTTTTGTTGCTTAATTCCTTCTTAATTTTCCCTTTCATGTCTAGACCATTAATAGAAAGGAAAACCTACGTGCAGCTCACTGGAAGATATGTACATAATGGAATTGAAACAAAGCAATTATATTACACATGCAAAGAAAACCACAAGTAAATATACAATATATGGGAGGAAAGGATGCATTTGATTCCTGTTTCAGATTTTAACATACCATGTAATTAGGAGAAATTGTGTATTATTTCCACAATGAACACCACATTCCTTGAGGATGAATATAACTCTATGCTGGAACATTTTTTAAATTTTATTGAATTAGAATGATTCAAAAAGCTGGTAATGAGACACCGAGTTGACCACTGGCTGGATTTGGCTGCCACTGGTGATAGTGTGAGGGTTCACTGTCAGTAGCTGAGCTACAGGACAGCAGATGCCATGACAGCACCACCATTAATAACAGGAATAACCAATGCAGTCACTCATCTTCTCAGGAGAGAGCAGACTGAAAGTACAATTGGCTGTGAACTGCTCTTCACTCCCGAGGAACACTGGCTACTTGTGTGAAACATGGAGTCGGGTTACATTTATTTCACAGACACACAATAGGAAAATGTTTTTCCTATCAGCCGGTTGATTCCTTTCACAAGACGCTCAAACAGAATAGCAAAGCTTTAGTGAAATGCAATGCCTAGGAAACTAAAGAAATGATTCAACTCTTTAGAAGCAAAGTTTTTAACAAAGAAAGTACAATTTTGGAAAAACTAGAAATTCAGGTTTCTTCCTCCATCTGCAAGACCAAGTAATTAAGCTTCTCCTGAATGAAGCCTATAAGTAACATAATGAACCTTTTTTACTGGCGATTCTGTGGAGATTTTCCACTTTCACGCAGATAGGTAAAACAGACCTACCTCCTCAGCAAACCAGATTTCACGGCTAGGGAGGCCTTTTGAAAGTAAAGTGATGTCAGTTGTGGCAGCAGCGACCGTGCTGTCGCTCCGAACAGGACTCAGCTGCAGCCACTGCAGACAGCCCCCTCCCAGCACAGGGACACTGCTGGGCCCACAGGGGCCACCACTCCAACCTCCCGGGCAGGAACGCCTTTCCTGGCTGCTCACGTTTCAGCCTTGGCAAATAGGTTCGATTACATGAAGCACAGAGAACTATGAACGTACTCTGTACGTACTTCTCTTATTTCCACCTAATTTTCATTTGTCAGTCTAATTTGCTTTTCTGTTTTGCAGACCAGAGCTGGGAACAGGTTTAGCCTATAAAGTCACCCGGAAAATCTCCACCGTCCTACATTTTAAGTGATGATGTATGAACTAGGCTTACATATCGAATAACAAAGGAAACACCAAATGGGAAGGTATAGGGTTGTCCCACCCTCTGCTGCAAGATTTTACTACATTTTAACTACCCTCTAAGGATTTAGAAAGCAAACTTAAACATGAGTGTTTCGTGTTATGTATTTGTTTTTTCATGTCTTTTCTTCTTTTCAGCAAAAAGTCTTCCGTGTGAAAGCCACGAATTTCCAAAGTGCAAGGCAGGGAGGAGGGAGAGATTGGATAATGAATCCTCTCCCTTTGGTTTTCACAACTGACACACCCACTACTCTCAATTTTGTGCCATCGATTTGTTGCATTAATACATAGCAACTACCATAACTTAACATTGTGAAACATGAGGAACTTTCACAAGCTGCAGCTTTATTCTCCTATTATTAAAGATATTTTGTTTCACAGTCTTGTTTTAATTGGCACAAATTCCTCAGAAACCTCCGTCTGTGTTTTAAGGAGTCTGCCATTTTCCCTCTTCCGGAGGTCCTTCCCTCCTGAGTTCAATTTCAGAAGCTTTCCATACCCATTAAAAACTAAAAATAAAACCCCCTCATTCAGGGCTCTGATAGTTGTCGGAAAACAACTGAACAGCAGTCCAGGAAAATAAGGCTAGTTCCTGCTAACTTGGAAAACTGCAAGGGAAAGCCTGGATTTTTGTCACAGCTGCAAGACCTGGGCTGAGCAAAAAACCAGGGCCCGTTCCCCATCCCCAGCGTGCCAGCCCTACTCGCTTCCCTCAAATGGGGCAGGAGGCCACGGCCCAGTGGCAGCAGGAATTCTCCCTGGCCTCGAGGGCCCTTTCCCCCGGGTCTCAGCATCACTGCTGGCCTTAATTAAACTTTTAAAGAACCACCAATACAGCTGGAGTAACACATGCCCATTCATGCAGGGTTTCTGTCTAAAGCATTTTAACCTGCGTCATCTTAATTATTTCCCACAAGACAGTAAAGGTCATCAGTCATCCTCCTGATGTTACACTACCACAAAAAGCAGAAATTAAGATCTATGTTTCAAACACGTTTATGAAGCTCCGTAGCATTATTTGACCTGCTCTGAGAAAATCCAGTTCAGAAGGGGTTTTAGACAGATTATGTAACCTTTGTTTTCCCAATAATAAACTCAGAGCTGTGTTTCAGAAGTTCACTTCTGCCATAGTTCCAAGACTGGGGCAGATTTTCAAAGGACATAAAACCACGGAGACCTGCCATGATTTCTTAAAATAGAAAAAAAAGGGGGGAGGAGTGTAGGAATAAGTCTCCTTCTGTATTGCCAAAACATTTCCTGATACCAAGATTTGTTTCCCTTTCGAGTGCATCTACGCTCACAGTAGGTGCTGGATCAGTCCAGCCGTCCATGGCATCCTTCCACAGGAACAAACATTTTGGAACACAGTCCTTCAGCTGGATCCTGATTGCTTTTACATACACAGTTACTTTCCCTACACGTAGTAGGTTACCCTCTTGGTACTTACACAGTGCCGATGCTCTCAGGAGTAATTAACGGAGGGAACAGGCTCCCTCACTGCCCTGGCTCACAGGGTGAATGTCACTCGCCTTGAGAGCTGTAAGGACTGCTCAGCTTGGGGGCACCAGCATGGCCCTGAGCAGCCCCCGGGGGCTCCGCCACCCCCTGCTCGTGGCCCAGGGTCTGCCCTGAACCTGTCCCTGCCTGAGCCTGCTCAGAGCTGTGCCTGTCCCCAGCCACAGCCCAACTTGAGGGATCCCCACCCTCGGACTGCCTTCCCAGCTGCACCCTGCCCTGCCCCAGCACACCTGGGCTCTCTGACCCTGCCCACGGTCCCTGCAGCGACTGCCCAGCCTCACCCCAGCCTTGGCTCCTGCCTGTGGTCGTGCCCAGTAACCTGCACCCTGCCCTGCCCCTGCCGCCCACCCTGGGCACCGTGGGCTCTGCTGGGAGGGCAGCTGAACTGGGGCACGGTGGGAGCAGCTCTGAGGGGAAACACAAAGCTCTGCAGGTCTGGGCCCTGCCACCACAGCTCTCCTGGCTGGATGCTCCCCGGCGAGCCATGGGCCGTGTTACCTACTCACACATCCAGAATGCAAACCTTCTATTTCCATAGGAATCCCACACGAAATCAGTGAACAGGGGTATTTTATCTCATTTTCATTTTATACGGAAAACAAATAAAGAGTGATAATAAAAAATAATGAACTCTTGCACAAGCTCCAAGATGATTTTTTTCCCTTTTTTTTCTCCCCCCCCAGGATTCAGGAGATTTTAAGTGAACTATCCAGATTTTAACAAAAAAACAGTGAAAGAAGAGTGTAAGCTGCAATATTCAGTGGTGGTTCCACATCTGACTCTTCAGCAAACCCACTTGAACCTGTTAGGATTGCTTTAGGATTGTGAGGAATAAAACACTGATTTTTATGAAGTTCTCTTTTTACTACAGTTCTCTTATGGCAGATTATTACAGAAGCATTGCTGTTACTCCTTTTAATGAAGAGTGAAATCCAGAGCATGTGTTTGGTTTGGTTTGATTATGTTCCCTGATGTGCAGCGTTCTTTCTTTCTTCCCAAGATTTTATTTTGGCCACAGAATCTCATTAACATCTAAGAATTGTTTGTATTTTGGCTTCTTTTCTAAGTAGGCTGTAAACATAAAATGAGAAACAAATGAACAGAGGAGATGGCAATGAAGAATACGCTGCAAGAGGGGAATGCTCCAGTTAGCTGGAAGGAAACACTGGTGAGTGTCCCATTGCTGTAAATCAGGAGAATGCAGTCTCCCACTTCTGACCCACAGGAGAAGTAAACTTCCCAGCAATTAGAGCTGTCAAAGAATCAGTCATGTGAAATGTTTGCAAGAATCTCATCTGCTCCCATCAATCCCATTTTGCTGCTAAGTTCAGCAAGGTTCACCAGATTTGCTCTGCTGATTAATGGATGCTGGTCGGTGGGGCTGGGCTGTTTTAGTGCAGCGTGACATCTTTAGAGAATTATGAGACAGGAAGCCACCTTTCTACAGATGCACGTAAAAATATCACAAGTTTGTCCAGACTCTCTAAAGGCAGAAGAGGTTAAAGATCATGTAGAAGTCAAAGCCAGAAAACTATAGTTAATTCTCTTATTTATACTCAAGGTAGAGCAATAAACATAAAGACAGGCACAGACAAAGTCAGATCAGTCTCACTTTGCTACCGCAGCCTTTTAACCTGCAATCTTTCCCATGGAAATGGGGAAAAATTTCTGTTTCTCTCAAGACTGAACCTGAGGGATATCAATACATGGTGCTTAGACCTACTTCACAACCCAAGACAGAAGGGTTTGTTTCCTAAGGATGGATTGCTTTCCCTCCTCCAGTGTGCACATGGTGGCCACACACGTCATGAGCTTCGCAGGTAACAGTGTGTGACATGCACACAATGGCTCTGATACCTGCTCATGACAATGACACAGATCAAGAACTGTACTGTGCCAGGAACATGGAGCGGGGTTTAATTACACAGAGAGAGAATCAGTGTGTGCAGGAACTGAATCCAAGAAGGTCAGTGCCATGGGGGGAAACAGGTGGACCATAAAATACATAAATACATTGTGGGAAAACAAGAGTGGAGAGCATGGCAAGAAGGCAGCCAAGTGTTATTTACAGAGTAAAGCCACATCCAGCCTGCCCTGGGAAGGAAACACAACTCCTACACACAAATTTGTGTGTGTTCTGCAGGGTTTGAAGTGCATGCATGTTATATTGCCAAAGTAACATTTGGGGAAATTTAATTATATAATCTTCCACAGCAGAACCACAGAAACTATTAATGAAAATAAAGGTAACAAGCATGATTTTTTGCATCAGTTGAAACTTTGCAAATAAGAATAGCCAAAAATCTTTCCAGCATCCCTAAATTAGATCCCGGTCTTTGATTAAACCAGTGTTAAAGAATACCCTTGTCAAATTCTGCACAAATATGTACCACAGTTATCAATTCCTGAAATTTGACACCTGTCGGCAGCAAAGACAACTGTAATTTTTATGTTACTGTGTTTTTTCTTGATGTTTCACTAATTAGCCAAGGCTACATTGTCATGCCCCATGCATCACATAAATCCAGCCAGGGGGGTTGATATATCCCTTGCTGAAAGAGAAAGGACGTGTCGAACCGATCTCTGACAGCCTTCTGGAAATCTCTGCTCGCTGCATGTGCAGCACGACACATGAAGTGTTTGCAAAGTGGGGTCAGCAAAGTGCACACCAGGCCTCCTCTCATGGCTGTAACCAAGTTTGAACTCAACCATTTCAAAGCTCCAACATTCTCAAAAGTTATGATAAGTTCTTTTACCTCTTATTTCTAGCCACGGCTGAAATGTCAAAATACAATGGGAAAGACTGTTCTGTGGTATTTCCAGCTGGGACTCGAAGTAGGCATGTAATAAATCTCACAAAGAAGGTCTGTTCTTGTGAGATTTCCACCACAGTTTTGCAGACTCAAGAGGTTTGAACAAGCTTTTTTAAAGCATTTGAACTTTTGGCTGCTTATCTGAACCATTTGTGGCTGCCCATCGCTGATCTGTGCTTATTGCTGGAGTGTGGCTTGGCTTAAAGTGCTTTTTAAAGAATTGCTGGGGGAAATCACACATGCAAAACCCATACATCTGGGAATGCCCGTTTCCATTCCGTGACAGAATTCTCCTCTTGTCTTTCAACAGAAACACACTCCCCTACAAAGACAGAGACTTCTGATCCTAAAAACCAGCCCTTCAAGGGCCAGTAAGAAAGCCAATGGCCAAAGGCCTGACTTTGCACAGCTATTGACTACTCCTTTATTTCACTGACTCCCCTGGAATCTCTGCCACGGGGCACCTCTGAACATCCCTCTTACAAGGTATGTGTGAATCTTAGAAGATCCTGCATATTCCAGCTCAAATCTACTTAGCTGTTCCTTACATCCTCTTTGTGAATCCAAACCCACTGCTGGCAGAAGTGATGGTGAACAATGCCAACTACAGTAGCAAGCATTTGGAAGAAATTAATCCGTACACTTATATAAACTGAGAAGGTAACAAAATCCATTCTTTACTCTCTGGCCCTAAAATGTTTGTGGTAAGAAAAAACTCCAACATTTTCCACATTACCTGCTTCACTTCTATGTCTCATTTAACACATATAAATAAGCATAATAACATTCTATAGTCAGAACCTTCAGGTCAAAAGCTGCTTTTAATTCTGCAGAGGGCAAAATATCAGTGTGGAATAATGAAGAAAATGGTGCTGGAATCTTCACTGGAACGGCTGTGCTTGATGTGGTGGAACTGCACTAGCTGATAGCAGCTGGGCCAGCTCTGTCAGGAAAGATGTCTCTGAGGGTAGAGTGCATCTGTCTCTCTTACTTGTAAAATACCCCTCTAAACAAAAAGGCACTGCCATTTTCCCCACAGCAAAATCTCTGCCCTTTGCACCAATATGCCTGTACTTCACCTGGTAATTCTCTGTCCACTTTGTGCCAGAGCGTGCACTGGGAAAAAAGTGACAGCACACAGATTTATCAGTCTATATTTTTGTATTCTTCATAAAAGCTATTTGAGTTGTCTGGAGCCGAACATTTTGCAGGCCTTTAATTGTAACAAGAGTCTGATCAGCCCTTTTCATTGTGTTCCAGACATACCAGGTACCTGCCCTAGTTGTGAAGTTCCTGTTCCATCCCTGCACCTAAACCATGTGGGAAACGTTCTGAGTGCCCAAACTAATGTGCCCCCTATGAGCCCCACATTCCCAGCCTTCAGAGGCACTACCACAAAGTGATCTAAACAATGTAATCTTACAGCTTCAATGATAAATTACATTATCTGGCTGTCAAAGAAAAGGAAGATGCAACCAGGACTTTACAGACTGAAGGCTCAACTTGTCTACAGATGAAATTGATAGGCAAGAATCCACAAGAGGGACCAAAACATCGGGCTGAACAACTCTGAGCCCAATCACAAAACAAGGTAAATCACCACTGGTTTTATTGCTTTCATGCAGAGAATCTCACTCATTGGAATAACCCCCTGCCATGTTCACGAAGTACAAGAGCCTGAATCAAGCTTGCCTGAGTTTATGAAGTTGTTCCGCTCTTTTCACAGCTATAAGATAATTGTTTCATGGCTTGAACTTAAACCCAGACATCAGGCCTCAAATCTGCATCCCTTAAAAATCAGCACGGAAACTTTTAAGAGTCTCAATCTTGAGACTCAGGGCTAAGCAAGGCAGAATAATAAATCTCAGCACACTCAATATTTTGGGAAGTTCAGACCCAGAGCCAATTCTAAATCCAGATGTTTGGCCATATACCCACACGCTTGCCCTTTCTGTGCATTCTTGTATCTTAACACAAACTCCAGATGCCCTTGGGATCATTATGTTTTTGTTTGCTTTTGCTCGTTGGACAGATCAAGGATAAACATGGAAAAGTAAGATTACCCCTTTTATGGCTGTACAGATGCATATTTTTTAATTCTGATGCACCAACGCTTTAGAAGGCTTGGCAGCACAAAGATGATGAGAAACCTTACCCTGTCACTCCACTCTGTGAGGAACCAGCTCTTAGCACAGGGCCCCATGTCGCAGTTCTCGATATCGTTCGGCCGCAGCTTCATGTTGCATTCCTCGTCATCCACAACGTCCCCGAGGTTGCTGACACACTTCACATCCCGAGTCCTCTGCCCCACTCCACAGGGCACTGAGCACTGCAAGGAAAGGGGGTTTGCATCAGGACTCTGCAGGGACTGCCCTGTTCATCTGGGAGCTGGGAACATCAGCTCGTTCGTTCCTGCTAGGGCGTCCACAGGAGCTACAGAACTACTCTAGGCTGCCAGCAGTAGGGAATAAAAGCACATCAGCAGCTTTCAATCGTATGCTCAGAATGTAGTGTTCTACAGTGTAGCATGCTGACACATTTGGAAAACATAAGACTAAATCCTATCTTCTTATCAAAATGAACTGCTGATATTTAAGCAGCAGACTGGCAAACTCTGCATAATTTTGACCTTGA
This sequence comes from Sclerurus mexicanus, assembly GCA_013396755.1. NCBI lineage: Eukaryota > Metazoa > Chordata > Aves > Passeriformes > Furnariidae > Sclerurus > Sclerurus mexicanus. The sequence continues at coordinate 367,726 of VWZF01002930.1, forward strand.
CCTACAAGCAGATACGAAGCAAGAGAACTGCAAAGAAACACAACTTCTGAATCCCAAGGCCTCCAAGCAGAGGCCTTCTCCTCCTGCTCTCTTTTCTCCAGCCTCAGGGGACACTGACAGCTCTGGGTGTCTCTGTCAGAAGCATCGAGATCATAAAGGAACATGAATTCCTGCTGTGTACGCCTGAAATGTTTTGATGAGCTCTGTGGATGCTCTAGAATGAAAGGGGAAGGTCTCTGGGAATGTGACGATCAAGGACTGCAGTACCTGCACCCTGGGGGACACAGCAGAACTTCCAAGGGCAGCCTTACTGCTTTTCCATGTTTCAGAATGCTCAGCCACGTCTGCCACATTTACAGGTCAAACTTATTTATTGTGCAAAACACACTCCCTACAGTGAGACAGCTCACAGACTGCATCTTCAGACTGCAGCTGCTTCTTCACTGGTCACTCTGGAACACTGGCCAAAACCCAGGCTGCAAGTGTGAGCTCACTAAACAGCAAAGTCCTAATAAAAACAATCCCCCACTCCTTTTGTCATAAGGGGGGTGATTTGTCCAGAGTTACTCTCAATGTTCTCTGCTGACTCCAAACTCAAAGAGTACCACAATGTATTTTTCCTAATTAGATTTAGATCAAAGTTTTCGACATTTGCACGTCAGAAAAAATGGCAAGCACATTGAAATCTTAAGATGGGCTGACTGAAGATCACAGAGCTGACTCCAAAACGAAAACCTAACTACTTCAGTAAGCAGAAACACAAATACGTGTTCTACTGAAAGCAGTTTGCAAACTCAATTGCTCCTTTCTTTATGATGGATCTTCTTCCCTACCAAGAGCTTTTATTTTACTTCCAAGAGTAAATTAATCACAGAATTTTATTGTAATTATATTTAAATTCAACCAGCTACAATTTCTAAAGCATTTGTTGACCTTGATTCACCATATGTAGTAAACCCCTAAAGACTGTTAACTGAAATACTTCTTGAAATGCAACAACACATAAAACCAGCTCCTCTTTCTCATCATCGACACAATAAAATAATCACACAACTTTACATTTTACATCAATTTTACTGTCCTTTAACTCACGATGGATTTTAATTCTGTGGGGATGGAGAGCTGTGCTGCTCGTGCCCGTGCAGGCAGCCCGTGCACAGCACACTGAGGGCTGTGACACTCGCTCCAGCACAGGCTGGGAGGAGGAATAAGGAAGCCCTTCAGTAGAGAGAAAAGGTAGATTTAGGTTGAGGGTTTAAGCTAGAACTTTTCATAGTCTATCCACCCATACAATTCAGCAACTGTAAAATTTTTTTTTGCTTTGTTTCATGGAATACTGGGGGGGATTTGTGTATCACTACACCCAATACAGCAGAATATTTTCACTTTCACACAGTGAAAGTATCTGGGATGGTTCTCATGTTGACTGAATCTTCTGTGAGCAACACAGAAAAATTAAATCTCAAAACTGTGCCATCCACATTTATCTAAAAGTCTTGGCAGAGCTTCACACCAACTACAGTAACAGCAGCTACTGCCTCTGTCCTAAGCTGATATGTAAGGCTGGTGAACTGGAGCTGAACTCTGCATGCTGTGAGAGAGAGCAAGAGCTTTGCCACCACAGGCAAACCCACCGGGACTCACCCACTCTACCTCATGCAGCATGTCAAAAAACCCTTGCCCAGAAAGCTTGTGTACTCCTGTACACACATCTGTGTTTTGTGCTATTCAAGTGCTCTTTTGCAGCTTCCTTCTGGTTAGGAAACTTGAGTGGTCATAGCGAAGAGGGGTTTATTGAACTAAGATTTACTTATTTCCAAGGCTCTTAACGCTCCACCTCCCCGTTCTGAACAAACCCAAACCCCAGGTTGGATCAGTGATACCAGGAAGAGAACCCTTGCTCTTTTCTGAGGTTTCATGCCCCGAACGAATCGGTCATACTTACTGAGGTCCACTCTGTCCTGATCTGCCACTCACTGCAGATCTTCAGCTGGCAGGTGCTGGTGGTCTCTGGCTTCTCCAGGTGATGGCACCGGTACTGCTGCACCGTCAGCGTGCGGTTGGCGTAAATCTGCCGGCACAGGATCTGGCGGTGCTGCATCCCCAGGCCACAGGTTTTGCTGCACTCAGACCACTCCCCTATGTCCCAGCTGAAGTGACAAAACAAGAGGACACCTTTTTTTCCACCAAAGAATTCTCTGATACTTAACAGAACTCGAAGGATGTGATCCTGCGGCTGGCACAGGACCCTGTGAAATAACCCCCTTCAGCCTCTGCATGCCCCTCGTGAGACAACACTATATACCCATACACACAATCCACCTGCAGTGGTTAACAATAAGCATGGGTACAGGTGGCCCAATTTATGGTTCCAAGATGTATTACAAACACTACTTAAGCCTCCAGCAGCTGTTTAGTTTTTTTAAGACTCTGTCTAATATATATTCCTGCTCTAATGACACTTCCCAAAAGTTTAAGGTTTTCTGCAGCAAAGGCTCTAGAACAGGGCAATAGCACAAAAATCATGTAATGCATCCAGGCATTCATTCATCAGTAAAACTGAAATAGCAAAGATTAGCAATGAATAAATACAATTAATTTTATAGATGAAAAAATCCCTAGATATATTCTTCTCATTCCAAGATTTCACTGTATTTACTTAGTCATCATAGTACAAATATGTCATTTTCCCCTTTCAGTTTTCATTTCAAGCATGAAGACAGACACAAATAAGGGAAGTATCTGAACTGTTCACACATTTCATTTCAGAACCCTTGTGGAGAACAAGCAGAATCTCTGCACTCTTTAAGAATTTACATTTCTTTGTATTTTTTCTTTATATTATTTGTTTATATTCTTTCTATTATCCTGAATTAATAAGAGTTGCTAGAATGAAAAAGGTGAGAGAAGACATCTCCAAGTAAATGGATTCAGCAGCTCCCGAGTATCTAACACGCAGCAGGAAATTGCCTGTCAGGCATCTCTGACACTGTAACAGCACTTACCCCTTTGGAAATCTCAGTGGGGCAAGCAGTGGCCACTTGCTGCTCAGAAAACTGAAGAGTGTAACCACCAGAGAGATGGAAAACTGACCTAAACCAAAGCTGTTATAATGGCAGCTGGGTTTAACCCTTTTACTCTTCTTGCACACACCCTGGATGAATTGTCCTTTTGGTTGGATTTTTTTTACATTGCTATTTTTCATTTGGGAGTATTTAAAACTTAGTGTGCTGGAAACAAGGACTGCCACTCTAGAACCCAGTCTTGGAGCTGAGGAACTACTCCGTTCCAGGAGAGAGAGGGGGTATTCACAAGGGAGCTGCTGGGAGCACCATCCCATCCGTAAATATGGCACCGTGGAATGGAAAGGTGGCCACTACAGCCCATGGATCTCACGTGGGGTGAGATAACATACAGAGCCTCTTCTTCAGACAGGTATGTGCAGAAGCCTCTCCCTTGAAACAAATGTGCATGCAAAACCTCAGTGGCATTGCCCTCTTTCCCCTGACTTGAACTGTAGTGTCTTACAAGGCTGGGCATGGGAAGAGGTTGCAGGCCTCCTCTTCTGGAATGGGCTTGGTGCTGCTGTCACAGTAACCCTCGGGAACCTCCTCGTGAGTGACTCTGTTGACACAGTGGAAAATTGGGTACTGCGATCCTGAAATGGAGAAGAAAACGAATTGCAAAAGACTCTGCAGCCGTAACAGTAGCAACCAACACTGATGCAGAAAGGCAAAGCATAACTTGACAACAGCAAACACAGACTTTATCCAAAATCTCCAACTGTAAGAGCTGAATGCTGTACTTTTACATTGTGATATTATGGGAAGTATTTAGTGTGCAGAAAGTACAGCATGGCACTGTAGAAAAGGCTGAGAAAACACGTTCCTGGCTCTGCATGAGATCTTTATAGTGCAGAGAGGACACACACAAAGCATTTAGGCAATTCAAAAAACATGCAGCCAAGTGGCCACAACACAGGCTTGGCAGGAGGGGAAAATTAGCAGGCACTGTCGTGCCTCTGGAAAGAGACTGAGCCTCCCTACTCCAGAGTTATGTGCTGAGTAACTACATGGGAACACTGTCCACTTCACCTGGACTTTGAAAAGATCTAGCAGGCAAAGCTTACAGGTTAAACATCACCAGAAATGACTACTCCCCATATTTAATGCTCAGTCTTTAAATATTTAAACTTCCATGCCAGAGCAGAAGGACAGAACTCTGCTATTCCTACACAGAGCCAACCTGTCAGCTTGTGTTTGGTAAGAGAGAAGTTCAAGTGCAATAACAGCCAAGGAGAAGGGACGACCAACAACTGCCAGCTCAACCACTTGAAACCAGACCCACTGACTTCAAAACTGGGTGATTTTAATTGCTTTAGGCGATCCGACAGCAAATAACTCTGAATCGCTAATTATTTATTGGTGTTGGAGCCTTATTAGTGCAGAAACTCAGAAGGAGGCAGAGAAAGAAACCACAAACAGGAAAACTGAACTTTTCCGAAAAAGAAATATTTTTGCTTAGGTTAGAACTAACTTTCTCCCACAGAATGAAACAAGGAAAAGTGGAATGCTGTTCAACCAGAGAAGCAGATACACAGTTTACACTTCTTCCCACAAACTTCCTGGAATGTTTTCCTCCTTTTCCTGCAATGCTTTCCTTCGCAGATTCCATGTTTGTCATTTTGCCCTTGAAATGTGTGGATGATATGTGATCCTCCTAGATAAGGCTGCATTTTTAAAGTAAAACTGTACTGGCTGATCTTGGCATTGGCAAATATAGTTCAGAATTTGGGGAAATGTAGTGTCCAACAGGAAGACAGAGGCATGAGTGTCTGATTTTCAGTGTCTGCAATCAGAAATAGGATGAGATAAAAACCAAAATTCAGGTGGTTTAAGCAAGCACACAAAGGTGGCTGTAGGTGGTGGTAAATGCTGGCTGGCACACTTCACTGTCAGGGTAGAAAACTTACTGAAAATTGCACTTCTCACAGAATTTATATTTACTCAAGAACTTAACTCCATTGAAAAGTAGGGCTTTGTATCTCACCAGCTACCTTACACTACTCCTTCAGAAAAAGCGACTATATTTTCTGCAATCTAAGGAGAAATGAGCAGTTTGCACTCTTTAACCTCCTTTCTAATTCTTCTTTAAAAGAGTAACAAACTCCCTGCCATGACTGGTAACAAAGGTCCTTTTTTGAGACCTGTTTTTGAGCCTGTTTTACGGCACAGGCTGTGCTCGGAGAAGATGCAGTGGGGCACTCCTGCTGTAAGATCCTTCAGACAAAACTGGGACAGTTCCTGTGGCTCCAGGACTGTCCAACACACCAGCCCTCTCCCCTCCACACAACACAGGGGGAAGATGTGCTACTCCACTTCCCTGACAGGCTGTGGGAGCAGTTTCCACACTGTCCAAATTCGGCCAGATCTCTTTGCTCAGTCATCTTAAAAGGAAACCTGAGACAAGACTTGGTGGCAGTTCTCATGGAAAGCGTTTTCACTTTGTAAGAAAAAAGGTAATTTTTTTCCCCCAAGCTCAAGTTCTACTGAAGTGCTTTGAAGTCTCACAGCTTTCCATCAAATCTATTAATCTATCCTCCCCTTCTCCTTAGGTAGCACAAAAATAACCTTTCTTTCTTTCTTTTGACTGTGTCAATATTGCTGGATTTTTTAAAATCTGTATATATGAGTGTCCAGCTATAACATGGACACTCATCTGGCCTTGGACCAAATTTGCAAAGTGTCCTCTCAAACTAATTTGGAAGAAATGCTCTAAATGTGTATGAACTGGGACAGCTGAGCTCCCACACCGGTACCTCTCTATTTTACACCTCTGCAGTTTTTGGGTATGGGGAGGGGTGGCCATGCAGAGTACAAAAGATTTCACTTTTGCTACCACAAAACTTAATCTTCCAAATAATTGTTTGTGCTGTGCATTATTGAATGTGTGGTCACTGCGAATGTCTGACAGCACAGACTCATGCAAGCAGTGCAGGCACCACTTCCCACAAGCTCACTAATTACCAGGCCCTCCCCGTCCCTCTTCTTTCCTATTAAAACCTCCCATCTCTGAAGTCACACCATTGCTATTCCAGCAGCAGCCAATGTGGCAGAGACGTGGCTGATGAAATCCCTGTGAAACCCTCCCTTAAAGAGCAGAAAACTGCTGACAAAGACACAAAAAGCACTGAGGGTGCATCTGACAAAGCTGGAGAGATAAAGAATGCCAAAGGATGCCGAGGAAAACAGCTGTGTATCGAGGGTATGGCAGAGAGCAGCTTGCCATGAATCCAGAAATGCTTCCTTTCAGAGGCAAATGTCATACCTGTCCTTGTAACTCACATGCTTTGTCTTTTGTATTTTGTTGTTTCTACTGTTTTAAATAGAAGCACACATAATAGCACTGACACGACTTGGCTTGTTAGGTAACAGAAACCCCCGGCTCTAGCAATGCTTTGTGCACACACGAGCTGCTGAACAGTCCCACTGCCTCCCCCTCCCCGTTCCTCCTCTGCCACCTGGAACCCTGCCACGAGCCCTCCACGTCCTGTGCACGGTGCACCGGGTACTTACCTTTCCCACACGTCGTCGTGCACTCCGTTTTCCCAACCTGCTTCCAGTTGTGTTCTCGGTTCTGTCTTGGTGCTTGCATAGCAGGCACCTGGTTTTCTGGCTGGTGAGAGGGAAATCTTCCTGGCTGAATAACTGGAAAGGTTCCAGCTGACTGTCCCGTGAGAATATCTGTCTCCCTGTGCAAATCCTCATCCTCACGGCTTACACTGTCTGGCATTCCCAGCTGACCATTCAACGGCTCCCCTGATGATGGACAATAACAGAGAGGTAAAACAACGAGCCTCACATGCAAACATCAGTCTATGCTTTGATCCACTAATAGTCAGAACTGGAGCATCATTATATTTGGAAGCACCTTTAATCTCCTACGTAGAGACCCCCTAAGAGTGACCTGCAAAGATTGTGTTGTTTTAAACTAAGGTAACAAGTCTCAGCCAGCAAATACTTTAAAAACTAAAACTGAAGAATCTCCAAACACGCTGTAGAGTTAATACACCCAGGGTGTCAAAATTTCCCACAGCTTTTTGTTTTTGTACCATGCTCTGCACCCTGTGCCTCCCCATGTCCCTGCACAGCTGCTCCTCTTTACAAACAGCCTGCAAACACACGGAGAAATTTGTCAGGGCAAGTCACGAACATTAAAACCAGGACCAAATTCACTTCAGGACTTTGTAAGAGTACACACAGCACACATCCACAGCCCAGTCAGGAGCACAGGCTGCCCAGACTCCGGCTTGGGAAGGAAACACTATTCTGTTTGATCCTCTCCAGTTGGGAGAGGAAAGAGAAGCTATGAAGGGTTGTTTTAAATTATCTCAAACTCCAAAAAGAAAGATCCTGTTCTATTTAATTTCTGAGACGAGGTTACAACACTCCAGCTCATGCAAACCCATGGACAGAACTGTTACTGAAAGCAGAAATCTATGACCAGATTCCCATCCAAAGGATAAATAATCCCTGCCAGTATTAATTCACTGAAGTTACTAAATCTGTGCTGACCTCTCATTCAACACGGAGGGTGCAATCCTGGGCCTCTCCCACATCCATGTCAGCATTTACACTGAATTTAACGGTATGAATGTCTCCATTAGTTTACTGGGTAACAAAACACGTTTAACAATAGGAAATGGTGGCATTTTACCTGGCCTCCTGTGAGCCAGCAGCTGAGGACTAATGACATTGTCTCCTGGAATGATGTACTCATAATGTATGCCTGGGTTAGGCTGCTGATGTATCATCTAAAAAGAAAAACAGCCATGCATTGAGTTCTTCCATTTGTGATGTTGCTAATACCTAAAACACTGCTCAGCTACATAACATTATTCAGCACTGGTTAGGATAGAAGCAATGGTTAAATGACTGTCTCCAAAAAATGCAAAAAGAAGAAAATACAAATTACTGTTTGCAAAAAGGAATATACAAGTTACTGCGTTTGCAAACCGAGCCAGCTCACGATGGCAGAGAAACTATTTGAACCTTCCTTGAAAAAAAAAAAAAAGCCCCAGCCCCGGCTTTGCCTCTCAGCAGGGTGAGCAGCAGGGGCTCACACCAGGGCTCAGCAGAGAGGTCAACAAAACATCCTCGGAGAGCAGGAGCTCGGCAGGTGCCTGAGGAAACAAAAGCAAGGAAGAAAGCAAGCAGAGAGAAATAAATACCACGGCCCCCAAAGGACACATCTAGCCCTCTGCCTTCTCACAGGTTCACCTGGGCACCGGCACAGAGCACGAGACAGCACACACGTGTTGTTCCGTGTGAACAGCTCCCAAACCCCACTGCTCCTGCCCAGCCCATGGGGCCTCAGCAGCTGGGAGGAACCTGCAAATCCTCCTCCGTGAAGGGGCAGGTCGGGGAGGATCACAGCCATGGAGGGTACACAAGGGCAGGGAGAACCACGTTCGGAAAGGCTCCACTGCGGCCAATGTGACCAATCGGGGAGCGGGGGCAGCGTGAGGGAGAAAACCAGACTCCATTTTGTACAGCACGCAATAATGGGATTTGACTTCACAGCTGTGAATTCAGAAACCAGGAAACCCCTAACAACCCGATGTACAGCAATAAACTTCCTCTTACATGAAACAGCTCTTGCTTGTAGCTCTCCTTCTTGACACTTGGTCTCATCAAGCAGTTTCATGGTCTTTCTTCCATTTGGCATAATTTTGTACTCCTACAAGCAACCTCCCAGCTAAAAACCACTGGCACTGCCCTCACTGTGAGCCCTGCCCAGCAGGGATGGAGGGCACACAGCCCAGAGCCCTGCCCAGCAGGGATGGAGGGCACACAGCCCAGAGCCCTGCCCAGCAGGGATGGAGGGCACACGTGGCAAAGGCTCACGCTGGTGCTGCAGCAGCTGAAGAGCGCCCGTGCAATCCTCCTGCATCCTTCCACGTTCATGTGCAGCTGAATGAAGCTGTAATCTCAGTGCAGCCAGACTCCCAGTGCTTTACAGCAAGCCTCAACTCTATCGAAGTGTCCTTTATGAAACACAGGCAGGAACCAAAAGGTTTCCCCCCTTAAATGTGACAGCGAAGCCGAGTGTTTTCAGAGTGCTGCTGCACAAGCCCCCAGGTGCTGACACAAGCCAGCCTGTGAGAGTCACTGTTACTTGTTTAAGCAGATGAGACCTGAGCCAGCTTTGACCTTCTGACAGCTTTTTAAACTGTTAGCGGCACACTCCATACCCAAGTGGCTTCTGTCACGTTGCTGCTGTGAGTCTGAGCACTGCCAGGCTGGAAGTGCAGGGCTGTCAGAGCTGCTCATTTCACTGCCTCTGCTTTGATTACTTCACTACTGCTTCTACTGACACCTACGCTTTAGTCCTGAGCTCTTAGTGGGGAGTAGTCTGGGAAAAGCCTCAGCCTACACTCAAAGTACCTTTTTGGAAAAACAAGACAAACAAACCCACAAAACCCAAGCAAAGAGCAGAGCTTGCACTAGCTCTTTGGTTCTGATGATCCATGGGCCTAAAAGGAAGAAGTCATGCTATGCCAATGGCCTAATGACCCAGCAGAGCACAATTAGTGCTTCAAGGCTTCACTAAACTCGTCACAGCAATTAATACCAACTAGGGAGTCAGACCTTTGTTTTTCCTTGTGTCAAAATCACTCTTTCCTTGCCAAATGTAATAGCAGTTCCTCTCTACTCTGTCCCTCAGAGATCACTCACTTTTCTGCACCGTCTAATAATGCACTGCCTGTAGTACTTTTTTGAAAGGGTTGGTCCTTCCAATGTCACTTTGTCATCCAAAAAATGTACCCTCTTTGTGTTTGGTCCTGAGAGAACCAGTAACTGTGAGCTGACTTCAGCAGAAGAGTTCCCTCCCCCTTCCAGAACCAGGACCCTGCTCTTTAGATGGTTCCAGAAAGAACTTTCCAATGGCTTTTCCATCACATTTCTCAAAACAACTGACAGGCACATGTTATAAAGAGCTTAACTGATGAAGTCCTTAATTATTGTCCCAGCTTTCCTGCAGGAAAATACCTGCAGTGATTGAATAGCTTTGCTCTGAGTTAGTGGCCTTAAGTCTTTGCAGCAATGAATCCTTCACACTTGGACAGCACTTGCATCTCTTTATCTTGCTATTTATAACCTCCAATAAATCAGAGAGCTTTTTCCTCTGCTTTTTCAGAGCGGAAGAAAGACAGCATGATCTCAGGAAAACAGAACAGAAAGCCATTTGAAGTTCCCATCTGCAAATCTCTTCATTCTACAGAGAGCAGCAGGATCACGAGTATGGATGAAAAGGGAATGACATGATTCGGGCAAGACAAAGGCTGAAGAGAGACACCTGTATCTGCACGGCTGCACACTGCAAACCTGGGAGAGGGGCTGTGTCAGACTGATGATTGCTTTGCTTTCATCCAGCACTATCCATCTTTATCTTCCCATACTATATAAAAAAAGACATTAAACTACCATCTTGTAATGAACTGTAGTATTGCTCATCTGAACAAGAAACATCTCAGATAAGAGTGCAGTCAAATCAGATGTGGCAATCCACAGCAGCAGCCAGAGAGCAAACAAGGCTGTGCCCATCATGTCACCTTCAAACAGTCACTGCAGAAGCAGGAAAAGGAGAGACTAAGCCTAAACTAAAACATTGCACTATCATAAATTTAAACTTCAGGCTTTTTTATGGTATTGCTTTGGAAATAGCTGTTTAATCCATTTCCTGACCCTTTTCTCTCTGGGTCATTACATATTAGGCATCAATCAGCTGACAATAAAATCTCCCAGCCAAGCCTCAACTCACAAACCCTGTGGCTGCACAAGGACATGGATGTTTTAAAAGCAGAGTCTGCACTACAGAGTCTAAGAGCCCAATCACTTATTTTTCCAGGCTTTTACCAGTCATACATTGCCATCAGTTGGAAAAGGAGTTTGGATCGGCTGGACTGGATGATCTTAGAGGTCTTTTCCAACCTTAATGATTCCAATGTTAGCATAATTATTACATTGCTTTATTAAGGCACCATGTTGCAGATGGGGAGTAACTTTGCCAACATTTAACTTTTCCCAGCTTAGTAATCAGGGTAGTTACTATTAATTTTTCTATGAAATGACCCAGCACTCTCCATTTTCCACCCTATATTGCACACAAGGACAAAAAAAGCCATAGCTGGATGAAACAACCATACAATCAGTTAAACTAGCTTTTTTTCAATAAATTGATTTTACTGTGTGGGAGTTTATAATCTCAGAGCAGACCATTTATCTCTGAATAAGTTGTAATCAATTCCAGTTATATTTCTTACTTCAGTATGATGAACTGAAAACCTGCCCCCTCTGAAGTAAAAAGCTTTTTCAGTTTGTCTTCTCTCTTCCTTTCTCCAGCAGCTATTATCTACGGCCTGCCAGCACAGCCTCGTATTAAATCTGCCCTGCTTCAAATCCTACTTTCTGCAGGTTTTTTGGACATGTTTCTTTTGAAGGAAACTGAGATGGCATCCCTCTGCCCGGCTTAGGCATTTGCTTGACCACTGTAAAGTTGAACTATTTGCTTCAATTGAACAGTTTTGCTTTGATAAGAGAGTATCCGGAGGAAATCCAGCTCACAAAAAACCAACCAAACAAAAAACCAACCAAATAAAAAACCAACAAACAAAACAAAAAAAAAGTCCCAGACAACATTTGTATGATTTATCTCCATTTTGCTGAGTAAGTAAAATGGGTTTTACTGGATCAGTCAAGTCCAAGGGAAAAGGGCTTGACTTGAGATTTCCTGTGATCTGGAGTGAGATGGAAACAACAGCAAACAAGCGTAACATATCCAAAGTAACATTTCAGAACGGAAGTTAACGAGCGTTACCAATGAACCGAACATGCTGCTGTTCCAGCAGGCAGATTAACCTGAGCAGTGACTCACATAGACATCGAGGACCTCGTTGGTGGGGCCGTCAGCCAAGAAGGACTCTCCGGCGGTGCTGGAGATCTCGTTGGGGCGCCGGTAGGTGAACATGGTGCCGCCGCCCTCGTACCTGCCCGGCCGGTCGATGGCCCAGTTGCCGTTGATGATGGAGCGACCCGAGCGGCTGCGCAGGGCTGCAGGGCAGGGACACACACACACACACAGGGCTGCTGTCAGGGCACAGCTCCTCCACTCTGCCGCCCGCCCCAGCCCCAGCGGGGCAGGAATGGAACAGCCGTGGCTCCTACGCAGAGTGGGGGGCTCGATCAGCCTCCAAGCACCCACCACTCCAGTGGTGTTTGTGGTTTCAGGTCAGCTTGCACAGCCTTGCCTTGAGCACAAACAGAGGTGTGCAACACTGATATACTGTCTAATAACTAGCAACCATTTGGATTGCAGTCCCATGGGCTCCATCAATCATCCCTGCACCAAACCACTCCTGCCACACCTCTAGAGGCCAAGGATTCAGCAATCTACTTTTCCAAAGTAACCTTCCATAACAAATGAACATGAGAATACATGTACAATCTGTAAATTTAAAATATAAATGAGCTCAGTCTTTATTAATATCCCAGTTCCTGCAAGAAAAGAAAAAAAATTAAATCTGCTCTTAAAGGAAAACAAGGTAGAAACTGAATAGAATGGGTATAAAAGTAGACAATTTAATCTACAAGACTTTATATTATTGCGTTCCCTTATTTATACACTGCAAGATTTATTTTTTTTAATAGCTCTGGACAAAACGTAAGCTGTAGGAAGGGTTAAAGCAGCTGCCTGCCACCAGTTCTGAACCCATGAGAAAGAAGCCCATACTAGTGAGAGTCTTTATTTTAAAGGGAATACACTGGACTGCTCCTGGACCTCTTGTCCCTGTAAGAGCCTTGAAGGGTGAAGTTTAAGCTGCATTCACACAAACTTGGAGGGTCTAAGTCAACAGGGAGAACTTCCCACCTCCTTGGACTTCACCGACACACTAAAAACAGTCTCTACACCATGAAGCTCAGCTGAAAAATACTTTATACAGCCTCAGCCACGACAATGGTCTCACCATTGCTCATACAGTGCTGTGAGGAAAAATCATGGCTCACACACTGGTGCACAAAGGTTAAATATGAAACCCAGTCACATTATTTACTTGCTATTTATATGCTACTTACATTTGTTACTTCTTAATTAAAAAATCTGTGGATTAAACACTTCTGCAAAATTTATTGGAGACTGGTTTTACATCGGTTTATTAATGTGGAACATTTCCTTAACTTTATTATCTGAGTATTTCTGCTTAGATTGATGCTAAACAAATAAATGAATTACCAAGAGCTCAGCAGAAAGCAAGAGCTGGCTGAGATTAAATCATTCTTAATAAAGAAGCTGTAGAAAGATGGCTGTCTGAGAAGCTGAGAGCACATTAAATTTTCATTTCAAATCCAACATATGACAGATTTGAAAGAGGCCTCTCCATAAAAAGGGAAAAAGTGCCTCTTTCATGTCCTGATCACTCTGCAGCTACCACCTCAACTCTGCCCCCCCAAGAATTTTTATGGTGCTAATATTTTTTGCCAAAGCATGAAAGATTATGGAAAGCTTTACCATTAATTCCTCATGAGGAATTCCTCATGCAGGCTGTAGCTCATTTAATCCAGCTTTCATCTCGGAAACAGCTTTTTAACTCAAACAGTGTTGTTTACAGTGGCCTTCAATGATGTTTTGCAGTAGTGATACGGAGTATTTCAGGATACAAACTCTGAGCAATATTTCCATACAACCAGCCTGATATATTTTGTAGATGTCTTGCTGAATGACTCCCATTTTTCGAACCATTTCCATGTGGGGCCAGGACCTCGCTATTTGCAGTACATTTTCACCCCAAACAGGCACAGTACCAATAATAAAATGAAACCTCTCAAGTCTGGCAACAGCACTAATACTCAGAGTCATCTAGTGTATTTTTCTGTCCTAAGGCCTTTCTGTCTGGGAGAACAGTGTCCTAAGCCCTCCTTAATTGCTTTACAAACCATAACAAGACTTTAGACAGACAGAATCAAAGTCATTTCCCATATACAAGAGTTCGTAAGTGTCTGTCCTCTGTCCTGCCCCAAGCAGGGAGCAGTTCCTCCGCCAGGAAGGGGAGGCCAGTCTGGATGGTCAGTGGGAATGGAAGGCAAAGCGTGTGCTGCTGAGGTCAGCTGGGAACGTCCTGCTGGTGATTTAATCCAGGGAACCTGGACCAGCTGCAGACACGCTCGGGGTGCAAGTCACAGACTTATCAGAGAAGTTTTTACGATGCCTTATCAACATCCTCAACAGAGGCACCCACAGCAGGTGAGGGGGGACATGGGCAGGGCTCTCAAGCTGTGTTTGCTTGGCAGCTGCCAATTAATCCAAAGCATCTGACAGACAACCATCTAATTTTTACACAATTTTTACTGCACACCTCACATTTGGAGCCTATTTTTTATATGTTATTTTAATAGGGGTTTTTTGCCTTTTTTTTTTTTCCTAAATTCTGCTGCTGTTTAAGTTGAATTAAAATGCAAGAAGGTCTTGGCCATACTAGCTCTCTACAGAAACAGCACCACCTTCCCAGCATGTTTAAAGCAAGTGGCCAGACAGGCTGCAATAAGGAGTAAGATTAGTTCTGAATAAGCACTACGATGAAATAAGTGAAAAAAACCCACCCAACTTCTACTGTTTATGTTTCCTGCACAAAAATAAATTATACGGAGTTTTCAGAGACAAATCTGAACTATTCACACACTGCATTATAAAAACCAGGGCATGGTAGTGCAGCTGGTGCTCCTCACCCATACAGATACCCTCTGGTGCAACCCCCCGAGGTAAGCTGGTTTCTTGGTGCAAACTCCACAGTCAGAGAAACTTGGAAGGGAAGGGTTTGCTGGAACAGTCCAAAAGTGGGCTGCATGGAGCTGGTCATTAAGTGTGAGCAGCCAAAACGACAGGCTCTTGGTCAGCTCTCACGGATCAGCTCCTCACACCACCGCCCCGCTCAACGCCCGTGGGCTGTAACACTCTCGCGCCAAAAGTACTTGAAGACAACTTCAGACACTTAAAAAAAACCCCAAACGCAACAAAACCCAAAAAACCAGTTCAGTTCTTCAAGACACACCTTGCCTTCAGCCTGCCAGCCTTGCAGGATGGAGGACACAACACCTCTGAGGTCGGTATGGAAGGAGCACATGGAGCACAATGCAGAAATACAGAAAGCAATGAATACAACAAGCCACAGCACGCAGCTTCTGGGCTACTTAAGGCACCTCTGAAGGACAAAGAGGAAAAAAGCCAAATGCCTAGAAACTCAATAATAAACAGTGTTAAAATAGTGAAATCTGCACTAGTTCAAAGGGCTTCTCTGAAATAACTCCTTTCCAAAAGGACAGATATTTGCTGATTATCAGAACACACCTTAGTTACAGGGTATTAAGAAGAAATTTGGCACACTCCTCATGGACTGAATTATCTGTTATTTGCCTCTGAATTTTTGAATTCAAACTCCTATTGAGGTCATGGCAAAGCTCCCAAAGGACTCTCAGCTTAATTCGAGAAATATGAGTAGGGCTAAGATCTCATGATCAGTCAGAATCAAATGATTTTAACAATCTGATCCCACAAAACCCTTATTGCAGAGCCAACAGAGGATATTAGAAAATGGCCAGCAGGTCACTGACGGGGCCCTGAATTAGGATCAGATTGAAGAGAAGTCTCTGCAGGCTGAACACCTTTACCTCGGGCACTGTTTGGTTTCTTCACGGGCAGCTAACACAGGGTAAGGGTACAGAGCAGAGAGTGGGGACCTCGGCTGAGAAGGGCTGTGTCACACAGTCCTAATGCCAAGAATACTTCCTAATACAAAATTTTAGGACAATCCCCCCCTTGTGTATGCTCCACTATTGCTCAACCCAGCAAGGACCGGAAGCAAACACAAGACAAAAGCATAATGTGACTTGTCATGTGTTTTTAAGATCTGGACTGAAATCAGGAGCAAAAAGGATCTTGTGGTATTTCCAGTCCTTTTTTCAAAGCCAATCAGAACCTTCTGCACAAGTATCCAAATTTTAGAGACTTATTCATGAACAGATCTGGGAAGCATCTGAAATTTTGGGTGTGTCTTACTACAAAGCTACCCTATAACACAGACCCCTATCCTAACAAATCTTACTGATTTTTTCACCTCCTAAGAACTTCCAAATCTACTTTTTGGAAGTCCAACACAAAACTTTGAATAGCTTGGGCATATACTTAGTTTGCAAAGGTGCTGCTGCATGTTATCCATGCACTGAGTAGCAGTCATAACATTGCAAATTAAATATGAACTATAACGTTAGTATTTAAGCAAATGCTTCAATATTTTTACAGTACACACTAGATAACAGTACCAGATTTTCAACACCATTACAAGGAAATGATAAGTCAAGTATACTGTTATTTCCAAAGAAAGGCTTATGAAGTTGTTTTTCTTATCTAAAATATTAGGTAGGCTTCAGATTAACAACCTAATCCTGCTCAAGGAGTTGTTCTGATATTCTCCTTAGGGAGCCATCATATAAAAGAAATCCCACTCCACAGGGGAATAAATTTGGAACACTGAATTGCATTAAAACAATTCTGCCAAGTTTGTCCTGAGGTCCTGCTTTGGCAGGTTTTATCCTCCCACCACGATGGTGTCAAAAAAACAAGCACAAAAGTCTGCTGTTCTGCTGTGTTAGGTCTAGTTTACTGTTGTCCCATTTCTGAGGAAGCAATCATCTTCTGGATACATTCCCTGAGAGCAGCAAACCCCACTAGAGCTTTCCAAAGGCTCCTGACTTTGTTTTCTACCTCCAAAAAGAAAATACTATTTACTTGCTTAAAGGTGAAGGTTTTACAGCATAGCACTGCAAACAGAAGCGCTCACTTTCTGCACTGCAGCAAACAATCATTTTCCTTTTGGAGTCTAACTGTTGCTCTCTAATTTCCCCCTGCTGATGCAGCTTCCTCTCCACTCAGCTGTGCTGTTCCTTTTTATGCTCTGACTCCAAAAGCCATGTCGTTGCATCAGCTCAAGGAAAATGCTGGGACAACAAAGCAGAGCAGACAGTTAACTCCTAATGCAATTACCAATACGGGCTTTGAGGAAAAAACCCTGATTTGTCAAGTACCTGTACAATCCGCTCAGGCCCAGAGACTCCAGCAGGTTCCAAGTCTCTACAGCTTCAGTGAATCTCCCAACAGACTGCAGGTTCAGTCTGCGTCAGCGAGCGATGCAGGATTCCTCCCCTGCTAACAGCCTGCCCTGGTGGGGACTGGTAACAGCCAGCTGCACCAGAACCACCTGAGCCAGTCTGAGCCTCCTCCTGGGTTCCCTCTGATGAGCAGCAACAGGAAAGAACCACCCTCTCTGAGCACAGCATTCTCACTGCAGCTTCCAAGGCTGGGGATCTTGGGGCTCATTTTCAGTTCTCTTCCTATTACTTCTTCCCTTCTTTAAAACTGCTCTAATAAAAACCCCTTCTCCAGTTTTCAAGCAGGTGCTTTTGAGTGATTTATGACTTTTAACACTATTATTCATAAGTGCAAAATTAGTAACACTTACATGATTCCCAGGCTTTCCATGAGGAGAAAGTTACTCAAAGCCAACATTCCCAAATGTTGACATATGACACTAAATAGCAGAGAACTAGAGAATACTCTAAAGACAATTCTGAATACTCTAAAGAGTGTTCTCACCCAGAGCATACAATTAGTTACTAACAGCATTTATTGTAGGATATAGTAACATTTACTGGGAAAGCAAATGAAGGAACAAGAGGAAACAACTGAGATGCAGCTCATCTTTTAGTGTTATGTTTATGAGGTCTCCGGCATAAAAATAAACTTGCTTAGTCCTCTTTAGCATGACAGGCTTTCATAAAGTCAGGGAGGCGTGGAGGCATTAATGTTTATATACACATGCTGTTAACTGCATATGCAAATGCTGCACTGCCTCAGGATCTCAATAACCTCCACCAAAGATGCAACAACCCAGCTGTTCACCATGGGTGTTTTAATCCCCAGCTGGTATCCAAGCGTATGGACTGCAGTGAGTCAGAAAGTCCTGTGGGAATGACAGCACCCCCAAACCCAGCTACTGCATTTCAGGAGTACCCTGTTACAGCCCCCGTACTGGAGGGCAGAGACCAGCTGTCAGAAGGCAGCACAACCTTTGGGGGAGGCAAGAATCACTCCAACAAAACCTGAAAAGGAGCAGCTTCCATTATTGTGCAACCAAGCTAAACCAAAGGGACTTACACATGTAATCCAGACAGCGATAGTACATGATAACAATGATGAGCTTTTCATTTATTCTCACCTAGACAATCTCTATAATTACATACCTAAAATACATTTTACTAAGTACTATTAAAATAATCCATAAAAAGCTCCTTCTAACTTGCACAGCAATTTCCCCTGAGTTGGAAGGGTAACAGTGAATGACTGAATTCTCAACCCCAGCCAAGTCAGTGTAAATATTGTGCTGTTTGCAATTGTATGTAACTTTACCATTGCTCAGGTCTGTCCTGAAAATACTGCAGAGGAAGGACAGAAGGGCTGGCCCCAAAGTCGACTGAGAGAAATTAAACGTGGAGATAAAGCACAGCACCAAACCCCAGAGAACTGGAGTAAGAACCATGATGTCTTGTTGCTGTACATAAACCATGGGAAATGCATATGCTGTTGCACATCTACTGTTCTGTTTTAGGAAATGCAGCACCTCAAAGGGAACTCCTGTGGTTCAGAGGGATGCAGGAGTTCATCAGCAGACTCCAACTCATAATTGTGGGCTCTTTATTTTTTATACAGAACTTCAAAAAGCCTTTTCCCATTCATACTTACACATCCTTAATTTCAGGGCATAACTAAGGTTGCAGTTTCTAAGTGGCAGTCTCAGAACTTCAGCTCTTACTGGGAATAACCACAATTTCAATATAAACCCAGTGAAAAAACATGGCTTGAATTCTCAGCAACATCTTTCCTACCCTACCTCAGTAACATCAGGAAATACTCTCCCCTGGCAGGCTGTAAACCAGTTATTTAGAAATAACAAACAACATTCAGGACTCGGTAGTCTGCAGGAGGGACACCTTTCCAACACAGCATGTGGTATTTCAGCACGTGAACCTGCAGCTCAGAGTACCTGGCCTGGTGACACCGCTGCAGTTGGAACCTGGTTCCTGTGTTTCAGGAGTGGCTGTGCATGGCTCTGACCAGGAGAGCTGAGCCTTGTGGCACAGCCCAGCTGCACAGCACTTACCCCAGCACACGTTTGGCATAAATCCTACGGGCAGATCAATGCAATTGAATTATCTTCTAATCTAGACATTAGTTCAGTCAGAAGGGCCACATCAGTGAAGTGCACATGTGTAAATACCCCACTCTTTTCTCCAGCTGGCATAACAAAAAATGTTTTGTACCTCCTTGTGCTCCCGACAACTGCCAAGAACTGGAATAGCTGCATGACAGCTAAGCTAAAAAAGCAGACTGGGACATCTCTGCAGAAAACAGCACTGTATCTCATGAGAATCAAAAGCTAAAGGAGAAAGAATCATAACTGCCTCTTCTGTTTGCTAAATAGCTTTTAGCCCTTGCAATGAGAAACTGGAGCTAATGAAGGCTCCTAAGCTGTTTTGAATTTCAAGTGGAATTCCTCAAGAATTTTGGATGCTCTGTGTGGTAAAGTTGAACACTGTAACTCAAAACACACTGATCTGTGAGCTGCAAAGCACTGCTGGGTCCCCTAAGCTCAGACGTGAATTCCTCTGGCCCAGGGTCTGTCATTCCCACTCTCTGGAAGGCTTTCCGAGCCAGTGTCTGATTTCAGGCAAGTCGGACAAAGACACTCACGTCTCAAACCCAGTAACGTCTGAACGAGTGCCCACACCAGGACAGAGGAGACATCCAGAAGAGTCTTCTCCTCCTGAGCAGCATGTTGGAGATGAGCCCCCAGCTATCTGTGGGGCCAGAGCTCAGACCCAGGCCCAGCACACGTCAGGGCACTGGCCCGGAGAGCGAAGACCAAACAGAGATGGGTGGGAGAAGACTGGCTTTGATTATAATTCAGTATCCATTAAGGTAAGGATACAGGTGCTCTAATTAATTCAGGGGCTGTTACACTGAGGATACAGCCCACAAACCAACCCAGACAGATTTAGTTCCACTGCCCATGCTCACACCTGAAAAAACGTTCACTTCTTCAATAAAAGCTGACAATGGCATAGTAAACCTCGGCCTTCAGCTGAGAACATTAATTTATTACAGATCCTCCTGAGTATTTAGCTCCTAGCTAAGGAAAACCATATAGATTCTAATGAAAGGCTGTCTCCCTTTACCTGAGTGCACTGTGCCAGAGGAGGGACTGCTGGCACAAGAGGCTGGGTGGTCGGAGCAAGGCTGGAAATGCAGCAGCCCAGTCAGCACTGGTATCCCCCTCCCCAGGCATTATTTGCTGGCTACAAAGGCTTGCAGCAGAATGACACGTGTTATTGTTTATGGCAGTCCACACGTTCAAACACAAAAAACATGGCCGGGGATGGAAGTGATTTGATGGTTATTTGACAGAGCTATCAAACCATGTGAAACACACAACTGATACCTGGAGGTAAGCCCAGAAATCTACAGACATGACAAAACCAGAAATCATCACCTTTTATTGATGACTTTTATAGCTCCAAGAACAACAAAGACTATGACTGAAATATTTCACAAAGAGCAGCACAGGGGATTATTCCAACACAAATCATTTCAGAGTATCACTCCTCATTCTATCATTGTTCTTTATTCCCAAGCTACCTACTAAGCTAACAACAACAACTTCTTTTCTGATCAAACTTCTTCATGGAAACACAGGACAAAACTATGGATTTGCAAGCTGTGAGTCTTATCCCCAGATCACTAAATAAATCTGGCTAATTAATGGCATGGATAAAACTGTGGAGTCCAGATTCCAACCAGACAATGGGAGAAAAGGAGTTAAGAACAACCAGGACAACTAGATAATCATTTTACTATCAGGAACTAAAGTTTTTCCAAGCAAATGTTGGAAAGAATATATTAATAGCAAGAAAGCTGCTTTCTTCCTTCTTTTAG
Source organism: Sclerurus mexicanus (assembly GCA_013396755.1). Lineage (NCBI taxonomy): Eukaryota > Metazoa > Chordata > Aves > Passeriformes > Furnariidae > Sclerurus > Sclerurus mexicanus. The sequence continues at coordinate 388,825 of VWZF01002930.1, forward strand.
CAAGAAGTTCCTTATTTTCTCCCCCCTGCTCTGCTGTTGCTGGGATTTCTAAAGTTTGATCCTCTAAACCTTCTGCACCAGTCCCACAGGTCTGCTCATCAATCCACAGAACAGAGGTTCTTATATGCATGCTCTTAAACCGTGAAATATGACTGAAATTAATTTAACATTAAATATTCAACATTTCAGAAGCAAATTTCTAATATCTCCTTTACAATTCCACCTTAGAAAAGAAAAATCCTTGGCTTTATGTCTCTGACTAATTCTTATTAAAATTTGTTAAACTCTATCTTCTGCCTTTAATGGAACTTCTCCAGTACTGCTTTTCCAGAACTATAAAAAGTGATTAGCTGCAGCCATTCATTTAAACCAAAAGTAATATAATCCGTAGTGTATTTCCCCTTGAATTTCAGACAGCATTTTTCACACTGTTTGCATTAACAGTGAATTTAATTTTTTGTAAAAGTACATCCAGCACACCTGGTTTCATACTCAGCTGGGAACACTTTTTTCCATGTCTGAGATAAGTAAGTCTTTTTATGAATGCTGCCTACGAGCAAAGAGCCTGTTAAATACCTCCCCTCCCCAAAGCCATTTAAACTGGTTTCCTGTTATAAACACAAACTAAACAATTACTGCAAGGTAACAGGTTACACATGTCGAGGAACTGCTTGTGCCACTGGATGATAGCACAGATTCTTACAGAGTACAAACCCTTCAACTTCACACGACCCATTCCAGTGCAATTCCAGGCAAAAACGGGAGTTTTATCAGCGACAGAGTAAATACACAGACATCAAACTTCTTAATCCAGTGTTTTGTGGACTAGAACACAGTGACTGCCCTAGTGCAGAGGGGTTATGCTGCCAGGCCATGAATCCAAGCACTGCTGTTGCTGCTCTCCAGGGAGCAGCACCTCGGAGAACCCATCCCACCTGTGGTCTGCGGAGAGCACAGCAGGGCTGGGAGTAATGGCCAAGGTCTGCAGACTTTGGGCACCAATTTTATAATATAAAACAACTGAATTTGAGAGGCAGTCACTCAACAAAGCTATTGAGTCCCCTACATTTAACAACACGCACAAGATAAGTTTGAACAAATTAACTGAACCCAAAAGCCTGTATCAGAAATTAGTATTAGCAACCCCCAGGTACCTCCTTGACGACTTTCAACAGCTACAGGAACTCAGGTTAAACTATTCACTAGCATTTCAATGAATGCATTTGTAGAGTGAGTTTTTGTTTGAATGAGTTTTGGTATTTCCCTTTATGCTGCCTTTCAATTAGCATCTTCTTTCCTTTACTTTTCCCACCCCTTTTATTTCTACTTATTTACCTTTGTTTCTATACTAGCTGCCTAAAGAAATCTAACCTAAAACACAAACCCTGCCCACCTCATACAAAGAAACCACAACCAACTGATCCAACAACATCTCTTCCACTCAAGCCAATAAAATCATTGAAGACACCAGCACTGACAGTCTCTTCTGCTCAAAAAACCCACCAAAGCACGACTCAAAACCCCCCACACAAAACCAGCTAAAAAGGCAACAAAAAGGTCAGAGAAGTTATTCAATACTTTTCTCAACTATGTGACATAAACACACATTTTCTTCCCACTGCTAAATGCACCATGAAGAGAAAATCCCTTTTTTCAGTTGTTCCACTGCAGAATAGATATGGGAGGTGGCTCAGAAATCCGAGCTCTTCTCCCGTCTCTTGGGCTCATTTCTGCCTGTGCTAAATGGGAAGATATCACCCGGCTGATACAGTGCAAGTAACACTTCTTGTTTGAATTGGCAGACTGAAATACTGCTCACAGTCTTCAACATGATATTTATCTGTCTTTTCTTAATAAGTCACTGGTTCAGTGTTTCCAAGTTCACAACCCTCTCAATTAACAAGTATTTTACTTCCAAATTAAACATAATGCTTACGTTATTTAAGGACCATAAATCCTGGGGAAAATATCTGACCATGGATAGACAATATGAACGAGATAAAGATCCTTCTGGACAATCCTGATACTCATATATTCCAAGTCCAGTGAGTTTCAACACCGCATATTTTTCATTTATAATCCTATCACAAGTCCACAGAGTGACTTCAGTGGTTAAAAAGAGCATTTCCTGATTAACTTCAGTGAAGACAGAAACAAACCCCACCCGAAATACCAACACACAAATGGGTGCCCTTGACAAAGACCTACTGTCAGATACAGTTCAGGATAATGGTCACTTGAGAGAGAAAGGAATTTCTGGTAATCCCGTGGAGAGATAAGTATTTTCCATTTTCATATTTGGTTATACCCACAAATACCGATGACTTTATTGTGTTTTGCCTTTCTCTTCCAGTCGTTTCATGCGTCTTTCTCTTGAGTCTGTCTCACACAAAATCTATTCCATCTGTTTCCAAGTGTGTCTTCATTAGAGGTATTATTGCTATTACGATTATTAGGTTTTAAAGCTCTTTATTCAAATCAGGTGCTACTCCACGTGGCTTTACTTCCCAGTTCCAGGGGAATCAATGGCACCATTGTCACCCTCGAGCTGCCCCTGCTCGGTTCAGCAGCAGCTTTTCTATGTCCACAAGCACGTAGGCATGAAAGTGTGCTCAGAGTTCAAAAGCGGGTTTGAATTTTCTGCCCTTCTTTCCAAACACTCCTGAAGTTATTTGGGCAGCAGAAAAAGCCATTTTATCCAGCTCGGCTCCAGAATTGTCTAACAGAGTTCACTGCAGTAGGTGCTTAATGGGCATTTTCAGGCTGCTCCTTATCCTGCTCACAGGATCGTGAGGATCCAATTAATTAATGTCAGAGAAACACTTTGAAGATAAGAAGCATTCTCCGTGATGATTTTCTCAAGGAACCAAGGAGCTTTTGTTTCCACAGCCAGACTCTGGATGGAGGCATGAAATACAACCCCAAATACACGGGTGGGTTTCAGCAGAAATCGCCACCGAGCGAAGGTGAAGGAGGCGGCTCTGCACAGCAAAAAGTTGCAGCCACTGCTCCCACTTCCCCTCTGGAAAAACACACCATGCTGAAGGGATTTGAAGCCCTAAACAGCTACATTGCTATGTATTGTTAATTTTAAGTGCCTTCTGGAACATCTTAATGGTCTGTGTAAGTCTGTGAGCCTTCGAAGACAGACACCTGGGCAGCAAAGCTCCTGCTCACAGGCAGCAAACCCTGCAGGAGAGGAAAGGCCTGGCATTCCCTCAGAAGATCAGTTCTGGCATCTTTCTTCCATGGATTTGGACTGTGAGGAAGCTGGATCATCGAGACAGTTGGGAGGAGCTAAATAAATATCTAACTCCTGTCCAGCATCATTTCTGCTGGGGGTGCCAACACGCAGCACCTGTGGTGGCACCTCACTGTGATCTCCCTTGTGACACCCAATACTTCCTACAGGATTAGTGTCATTTATCTGATGCACAACACATCATAACACAACCTGCACTCCAGACTTCAGCACCTGAGACCAACTAAGCACCTTAACATTAACATTAAACATTTGCTTGAAAACCCCACTTAGAGAACGTGCTTTAAGGCTTTAAGTTGCCAGAGTCAGCACTCAGGCAGACCTAGAGAATTCCTCTCCATTACTCTGCATAACTGGTGAGAGCAGAAGCTTCACCCTTGCAAGTGAAGCTCCCTTAGAAGTAGATAAGAACAAGAGATAAAAACAGCAACCTAGACATTAAAAGCTTTTTTCCAGAAAGACACAGGAGAGTTGCTTTATACTGGAGTAGGGAAGAAAAAGCACAAGCAGGTGGTGATGCATAACAGACACCAGTCCTTGTTAAAAACTAAATCTAACAGGAATTTGACTCTACACATACAATATTGCACCAAATTTAAGACCTAAGTATGCCAGACTGCCAGAGCACCAGATGACTCAGATCTGAGCAGATGCCATAGTCAGTACTTACAGTTCAGTGTTAATTCATTCCACCTCTAAGACAGGATGAAAATTCAAACACAGTCAATTAAAATGGCACAATTCAACCAAGTGAAATGGAATTAAGGCAGGCAGAGATGCATCTCACTCGCTCTGAAGCCTCCCTGCATTCCAGCATGCCTGATCCTGGTTGGAACTCCTTGGATTCCTGACCACATTACCATTGTTTTCTGCTTAAACCAAGTGATGAAGCTAAACAAGTTCATCAATTCACCTCCAGACAGGCCTAGATCAGCAGCGTCAGCTCTCCCAGGTAGGTGACTAAAATCAAGCGCAGGATGTCCCCGTGGACGTTCTCCTGACCCAGAGCCCTGAAGCAAAGCACCCAAATGGGCAGAGTTACAGCAGCTGGATATTAAAACGGAGTCACGACCACGGGGTAAGTGCTGCTGCCACGGGTACTGGGTCTGTAAGGCTCCTAAGCACCCAAATTCTTCTGACACCAAGTGTTTGAAGTAATATTCGACAGAAAACAAAGGCACTGGGCAAGTGAAGAAATAAAGGATAAAGTTTAATCTCCCTTGACTAACTTAATCACACAGTCTATAAATCAAGTTTTAAATCCCCGTATATACTGTGTATTAGAAAAGACTTGGATTTCTTTTGGAATTTAATGCTGCAATATAAAAATATTCTCCGCAGATGAAATCTCTTTATTGGATCCAACCATGAAGCCACTAATCATGTAGAACTTCTACTGGGTGATTATTTTACTAAAAGAGATTTCAGAAAGGGTAAAAACCAAAAATGTTGAAACTGAGCAGTTCAAAGGGAAATAAGAGAAGGAACAGCAAAGAAAAAAAGGTTTTTTTACAGAATCAAAGATGTAAGAACACACTCTATCTGACTAGATCAAGGATGCTTAAGGAACAAAGAAAGGTTTTTCGCTATCCAAAAGAGAATTTTGCTCAGAATAAAACAAGATTAGGGAATCAAAGAATGCTGTACAGAAATGTCTCTGACAATTGAAACCAGGTTCTCAACCATTTTTCCTTAAGTTTTGTTGTGTAGCATTTGAACAACTATTTAAATTAGTAACAACCTCTCCTCCTGGCAAGAATGGAAAGAAAGCGTCTTTATGTGATTTGGGAATTTGCCTATGCATAGTTTATGAATTTGGACTGACACTGGTCATTCCTTACGTATAGCTAAGCCAGAGAACTAAATTAATTTTGAATTAAAATTTATAAGAAGAGGGAAAAAGTGTTGTATCAGACTAACGACTACACCTTGATAACAACTTCAAAAACCTCTGCCCCATGAGCTGCCCACCCAACACACTGCTCAGAGAGCTCAGACAGCGAAGAAGCTTTGAACAAACCATGTGTTGGCCTTCCAAACACATGGGCTGCTCAAATGAGTGTTTCATGGAAACTCTTGATGGTTTGCTCATCAGCTAGAAGACAAAAATAATGTAAAGCTTTAACATCTAAAAAGTTCACAATAATTGGGTTCAGATTAATAAAGAATGTTCAAACAGCCCTTTCCTTTAATGTTTTAATGCATTTTCTTTGAAACCGAATTGCTGGGTGCCTTACAAGGCAAAGTGCACCACCAGCCTTCCTGACTTTCCTCTTGCTATTTTGCATATTTCTCTTTCTCCCTGTCCCTTCCTTTCAAAGCAATCTTTCCATATTTCAAGGGAAGTTAAAAAAACATTCCTTTAATACAGAACTTATGAACCAAGCACCTCAGTGGGACCCACTGCTGCTGGCTGTGGTTCAGATGATGTATGTGCAGGGCAGATCATCAAAGCCCCAGCAGGCTTCAGCTGCTGTTCTGCTGCTTTTATAAGAATATTGCTTACAAACAAAGGGCAAAAAAATACACCACCACCTCTGTCAAATGACAGCAGGCGGAGGAAACACAGGAAATGAAAACATGGTGTCTGGGAGTTTGCAGGCTGGTCCTGAGCACTGTCACCAGCCAAAAAGCACAGCCAGCACAGGGTGCTGCACAGAGACACTCACGTTCTTCTCCAGGATGAGAGGGTAAAGGCCAGGGAGATGTTTAGCTGGAAAAACAGCAACAGGGACAACTCTCCTTCGGGGTCAGGGCACGTGGAAAGCCAGGAGGCTGCCAGGGGAGGCCCCAGGCTGAGCCCAGGGCTCTCTCAGCAAACAAGGAGCAACTTATGGAGAAGCTCGTTAGTGCAGATACTGCCAGCAAGCGACAGCAAGAACTTCTGCAGGACAGGGGTGCGGAGCTGTGACCCACAGGGTGACCCAGCCAGCACGGCTCCAGCACGTGGCTGAGGCACAGCAAAGAGCCCTGCCCCGCGCCCAGAGGAGCAGCAAGGTCTGCCTTTCTGTAGAATTCTTTTTAATGATTTGCCAGTTAATATAGTAAAAAGAATAAACTAGCTTTGGAGAAAGCATTTCTTTTGTATGTTTTCAAAACAAGCCTGGAACCCTACAGACCGCTATACACAGTGTTAGATACTAGCTGACTGCTTAACGAAGCCAGAAGGGAAAAGGTCACCTTGGAATTTAGTATAATAAGATAACCTTGCCAGAAACTCTAAATTCTAATTATTTAAGCAACACCAGCATTGAAAAAATATACGGTCAGCAAAGAAGAATGTCCTGGATATATTCTGTTTCAACTCCAGGTCATTACACTAAGTAAGATGCTTGTGCAACTTGAATTCACTGGAGCTGAATTCATTAACACCAGGGTTGAATTTCATCCAAAGTCTTAACAGCTTCAAGGGTTTTAGTAAGTGATCACCCCCCCAGCCAATAAATACATGTTGGCTACGCTAAGATGAACATTTATTTAGTGAAAGAAACTCTCCCTGAAGAAAAACAATTTGAAACTCTTTTAGGGACAGTAGTTCAAAGGATATGTAAGTGTGTGTGGACAGGAAGAGCCAGGCAGCTCCATCATGAGCTACAGGTAAGAGATGTTAGGAAGGCAGCTGCTGCACATTTCTGTTGATTAATATACTGTCTCCTGGCAGTTCTTAACCCTTCTGCATTGGAAGTGAACTGGTGCTGGCCTTCATTCTCCTTAGTAACTTATCCACATACACATTTGCCTCAAACCCACGCTGGCCCCCAAAGGTCAAACACTCACAGAACCTGCACTGTGTGTGCTTGTAAGGAAAGTGCCCTCCACAGGTTCAGGTCCACAGGTCCACACTGGAGTTTCATGCCTCCCACCCTATTCCTTGTGTGGAGATGTTCCACTGTGATTCTTCAGTCCTGGATTTTTCTGGTCCTCTTCTTTTAAATTTGATGATAAGCTCGTATTGTTTTCAAAACTGTAAATGCTTTTACAAGTGAAAGATCCTACGCTCTCCCTGGCTTTGTGTGTCCTAGATGTTCATCTCCATAGATCCTACCTTCCAAATCCCAGGATGAGCTCACCCCTGTGACAACACACATCCAGCTGGGGCTACAAACAGCAGCGAGCTCCACTGCCCTGTAAGCCACTGTTACCCCGTGGGGAGGAAGGGTTTAATAAACAGAATACTGCCAACAACGCAGAAGGAAGGACAAACACTAGGGAACACTTCATCCTAGCTATCCCTTTTTTAATAGGGAAAACCATGCACACTGTGACAGGAAGGGCAAGATCCAAACCCAGACTGATGCAAAACCTCTTGCCAGAAAATGCTTCTAAGATTTCTGTCACCTCCAGGCACACAGAGAGACTCCTCACGGCTCCTGAACCCTTCCTACAGAACGTGGCAGCAGGGTACCTACCGTGACCCAGAGTAAGGGCAGGCTGTGGCCACACACACGCAGAGACTGCAGCTTGCAGGGGAACACCATGGAATGAGCAAAAACCACCACGAAAACAAGTGTAGCCATAACCAACTAACCACAAACCTGCACTTCTGGGCTTGAGGGAACGCAGCCTGTGGAACATCTCAGGGCAGCAGATGTGTCTGAACAGAAATCCTGAAGGGAACCCATCAGCCATTAGTGTAATATTAACTCCCAGGGTTGTGTCCTCACACCCTGTCCCTCTGTGCATGAAATACCAGCCCTGCAAAGGCACTTTCCTGGCTGGGGCAGCAGCAGGCACTTCAGCACCAGGGCTGGTTTTAAATCCAGGGTGAGAAAGATAAACTGTGTTAGTTTTGAATTAAAGCGTGGCCACACAGAGCAATTTATTACAATTATTGTTAATTCAGATATCAATATATCTACCCAAGCAGTCAATGCTAACTGAACTGAGTTAAATGGCAAAAATCAGAACCTTCTCTGCTCATCAGGTCTCTTCTAAAACTAACATTGAATTGAAACTTGTGAGGTGCCCAGAATTTTTCAAAGCTTATTCATGGCCAGTCTTGTAGAGGCAGAAAGTATTTGGCCAAAAGTAGAATCTGAAGCACTCAAGGAGAGGACTGAAGTGGAAACAAAGAGATAAGGCAGAAGCAAATAAGCAGAGGTTATCAATTTATATTGCCAGGTTAAATATAAATAATAATAATAAATAATATAAATTTTATCTAAATTAATATAAATTACTAGGCTAATTTATATTATTTATATTTTTAAAGGAATGCCAGATCTTGCAAACATTAAAAAAAAACCCAAACCAAAACCAGCAAACCCCAGCTTGCTCCTCTTCCTGTGTAGTATTTCCTGAGTCTTCAGTTCAGTGTTCAGGAAATAAGGACACAACAGTTCCACTGGGATACCTAATCATTTCCTAGGAATATTATCCAAAATGTTCTGCTTATGTTTACCCAGAGATTCCCACCACCTCTTCAGACACCAATAATTTGTTTTGAACTTTCCTTATGGTTGGAATTTGCTGTGCTTATTTTCAGTTTATTCCAGAAGTGATCCCTTAAATCTTTTCTCCCCAGTCTGGAGCACGTTGCTGGCTGTACAAAGAAATGTCTCTGTTGTTTAACTCCAGCAGAGAACGGGCGTGAGGAACAAGGACAAGAGGTAAAAAAAATAGTTATTCTAGTTATTCCTGTCCAGATATTGTAATTACATGTTTAATACAACGTTTAAGTCCTTGTGGGGTTTCCCAAGGGCAGATGTTGGCTCTGAAAGCAAATGCTTTCAGAACTATCAGTGGTGCACTGAGCGCTCTCTGGGACAGACCCCGAGCCCCTGGAACCAGGAGTTCACTGTCCTCGCACAATGGCCAATGCACAATTCCAAGCTCTGAAAATTCAGCCAGGCATCCTCTCCTCCGTATTACTGTAGAGTATTTGTTGCCACTTCTTTGCACGGAAACTTTTAATCTTGTGTAAAACCAAAATTTAAAAAAAATATATAAAATCAGTAACGGCAATTAAAAAATAATTATATTTTGAAGTGTAATAATTGATCTACTTAGTCCTACATGAAAGAAATGAGTTTAGTCCTAATATTATAAAACTTTTCATATGGTCACACGTGATACACCAGTGCCTCTAACAATGTTTATCTGACTTCTCTGCCAGTGTTCTAAACTAACCCCTGTATTTGCTGTAATTTTGAAGCTCTAAAGTGATTTCAAAATGCTATTTTAAGCTCCAGAGCTGCTAACAATCTTTCATCATGAAATGTACTGTTTGAATGTTATTTGCTGCAGGGAATATGGAATGGAAGGGCTTTTCGAGCATCTTCTCACAGCCCCATGCATTCTCACCATCCCCTGTTGTTCCATATGGCAAATTTCTTACAACCAGATTCATATTCAGGGACACCAGTTTTCACAAGGGTGCTATTAATTAACATCTCTTGGAATTTTGGTTAAAAAATACTACTGTGGAAGTCTTATTTTCATCACAAATACCGTTCACTGGCACGTGCTAACAGAAGATGCTCGAACAGCAGAGCACCATTTTACACAAAGCGGGGAAAATGGATCAGACCCAAAGATCTCTCTGTTTCATTTACTGGCTGAAATAGCTCAATTCCATTAAAACCAAAACTGAAATACAAAACACGTTCCCTGAAGGGACTGCAACGAGCTTTGCTGTCAGCAGTGGAATAAACCTCACTGTGAAACAAACATCCTTGTGGCAAAGAGAATTCAGGTGAGACATACAATGTTGAGAGGCTGGTTAAAGCTCTGCCGTTTGTCCTTCCCTTTCCCGGGACACACAGACCCCGCTGGGGCTGGGATGGCTGGGTGATCCCAGAGCCACAGGACCCCAAACCCAGACAACTGCCCCAGGAACAAACTGCTCCCTGAGTCACGGGACATGTCCACGCTCCTGCAGTGACAGCAGGTTCACTGCAGTGGGAGTGTATTTCACATTTATAGCACATTTTCTATCTTGCACGAGGCCGAATGTGAGCCACAGGTACCTGCGCATGGATAACAACCAGCTTCTTGAAATCAGCTCCTCGAGACAACACGCCAAAAAAGCACCTTCCAAATAATCTCTTCAGATCCCTGTTATTTGGCCTAAAATTTTGCCATTAGCTCAAATCCCAGTCCCAAAGGGGATGAGGTATTTATACTCACAGCCACGTGTTCTGCAGCAGAAGTGCTGTAACAAACTGGTCCCACTGAAGGTATTACGGTGCTCTTTAATTCAGTGGCAAGCTTCCCACATCAGTGCATGAGAACTGGCCAGCTGATGATACCAGGGGGATAAAAACTATGTCTTTGTCTCCTTGCTGTGCAAGACTAGCACGTGACAGACGTGCTTTGCCAATGGAAAACCCTGGCCAAGGTCAGCAGTTCTGGTACCAAAAGGTCTAACACATCAGCCAGGAAGAAAATACTGCTGAAAACTACTTTGTGACAAAGCTGAGGGCTGCACAGGCTCTGGCCTCCTTTACACCTTAGAGAGTCCAAACCTAAACTGTAAAACAATACTAAATATACAGAGTGATGAATACATTATTGACAGCTCTGCACTGCTATTACACAGCACTCCAGAGTGGATTGCTTTCTCTCCGAACAAACACAAACCAGAACACAAACACAGGCGTTTCCTGGGGAATTTCAGATACACCTTCTGGTTCATTGTGGCTCACTAAGAAACACTAGTTAATGTTGCAGCTCATTCTCAATTTGACTGCTAACATATTTTCCTTTATCAGATCAGCACTTTTCCTACAGTAAAGATCTACAAGAAACAGAAAGCCTAAAAGGAATTGGAGCACTTGGGCAGGGGGAGAAGGAAATATGTTTGTGCTGTAGGAAATTAATCAAAACTGGGATTTTGTGAAGAGTTAATTATAAAGCTACACGAAAAACAGATGAACAACCACTGAAATGGCCCATCTCCTTTAGTCTGCCTCTTCTGACTACCCAGAGAGTGACGCCTTCCAGAAACACTTTAAAACTTTATATACCACTGTCACATTTTCAACAAAAGTTGATTGTGTTCTAGTAGCAAGAACTTAAAAAACTTGATTCTGGAATCACTCCAGCTTGTGTGCAAAAACCAAACATGTGCTGCCTAAAGTTAGCAAACCTCAGTGAGCTCCGTGACAGGCAGCAGGACCCTTAGGGCTGGGCTTTTTATGGGGGTCACAGGCTTTGCAACAGGGAGCAACAGATTTCTGCAGAGAGACTCACCAAAGCAGTTTGGAGAAGCTTTCAAAGGTTTGTGTGACTTTTAGCTGAGTGTGACACTCACATTCCTGCCTGCTTCTTCCAGCATCTCCCGCTCTTCCAGAAATACCAAACTGGGAAAACAAACTTTGCTGATTGCTCACTTGGTTAGTGCTCTTGAGAGAACAGTGAGAAGATGTGGAGCTTTGTAAAAATTGCTTAATGAAGCCACATGGAGCCAAGACAATCTCCTAAAGAGAGACAAGCAGGATAACTCCAATTCCCAGCAACATCTGCTGTCACCTTCTACAAAAAAAAAAAAAAAAAGCAGTGACCTTGAGCCAACTGATAATTTTCCACTGAAACCATGAAATGCACAAAGTGAAAGGAAAACCAAAAGCAACTTGCACCCCCTGAAACAAGGAATGTCGCTCGCAGGCAGCTCTGGTGGCTGCAACTGGATCACGACAGAGCAGGGCCCTGAAAATTCAGTTTTGCAAAGCTAAAGGAACAGCTGCTGGGCTGTTTTTCTTGTTGCTGCTGCACCTTAAGGATAAGGGGGTTTGTCATTATCGTTTTTAAAGCTCAAGACTTCTGTTTCTCACTATATAGATAAACAAACAGTAAATAGCAGATCTGAGTTCTCAAGCTTCCCAGCTCTCCCAGTGTTGCGTGCACTATAAAAATGAGCATTCCGAATGCTGTTTCACCAGTGAGAAGTTTGGGACCACCAAAATGCCAAAAACACAGCCTCACAATCACCATTTCCCCTGGCCAATAAATTGCTTGATAAACCTGTCTCCAGTTTCAGCTTTCTGATCTGCTGGAACGTGGTCACTCCTGCCCTGGTGCAACTCACCTGCCCCAATAAACCCAGTTTATTGTGTAACAATGGAAGCAGAACGGCTGGAGTCCTTGGAGCTGGAATTACATCCTCAAGAATTCCTAACAGGCGAGGGAGCTGGCAAATTTAGCAGACTAAATCCATACCAGCAGCTTTAAAATAAAACATATGAAATGGATAAAAAACAAGGCAAAAAAGAGATGATACCATAAAGCAAGAGCTCAGGGGATAAGGAGTTAAGGAGTAGCATGGGAAAGGAAAACCCTGCCACTTTCCCAGACATGCCAACAGCCTGCTTATTTTTAATCAAAAAATGTTACTTTCTTTCTGTCCTGCCCATTCCAGAAATGTTGAAGTGGCTCAGGACATTCTAACACAGTTAAAGGAATTTTTGTGCCAGCTGTTTTCACATGCTGGCACATAAATCTGACAGAAGAACTACATTCAACTCTGTGATTTTATACACCAGTAACATGACTACGTTCACTGTACTGCCAAGTTAGCTGCTTTCTCACCCATTTCTACCAAATGTACAAGTATCTGCAAGTTCTTTAGGTAGAATTATTAGTTTAGTTCATCATCTGTCAAGTTAGTGTTGATGGATGTTATATACACTATATGCATGAAGAAATGAACGCTAGGGCATAGACACATAATGTGCAAAAAACTCCCTTGGATGAAACCAGGACAAATTAGAACTGATAAGACCACCCTGCAAAAGGTCCAGACATTTGGTTTTCTTGGCCTGTGGGTAGTTTATATTATTTCTTCAATTTCTGAAGTGTCACTTTTCTTGTAAAATTACAGAGCTCACATTACAGTTCAGACCGTTCCCCACAACAAACTCCCATCCACGGGCAGCGTTCCTGTAGAACTCAGCACAGCTCCAGCAGGAATGATGGGGGGAAGCAGAAAAGAGGAGAGCAGCAGTTCCATAATGAGCATCTTCCTTTCTCCTACCTGGGCAGCAGCCGAGGCGCTCCGCAGGCACAAGGGCGAGAAAGCAGCTGCCCAGCAGGAGAACTGGCCTTGGAGCTGCCAGCACAGCCAGTCCCAGCGAAGGCTACACCAGTTTTACTCTCTGCTGGGGTCATTTTTAAGGCAGACCCAAGGGTGGACCAACAGGAGAAGAGAAATTAATGGATGAGGAGCCGGTTTTATAAATCTCTACTGACTCCCCTCTGCAGTCCACTCAGCAGAACTGTCTCCACAGCATGCACAAACGTAGACAAAGTAAGGGCTTTGCAACTTGGGAACAGGACAGGTGACAACAGGGAGAGCCACAGGTCATAAATGCACAGGAGGCTGACACAGATCTGCATAAATTGCACATCATCTTTAATTTGTAACCCACTGTACATATCTAGAAAGATACCTAAGGATGCTATGCTAATATAAATATTCCAGGATCGTTTATGGTTTTGAATTAAGGACCTGCTTCAGAATAAGCAATTGTAAAAAAGACCTTGGATTCTGTGAATGCCACCTCAGCAACAAATAATGTCAATAATATGTTTCACTTTAAAAGATCTGGAATTTTCAGGCAAGCAGAAGATGCTCTTTCCTCCTCAGGCACTCACTGAATTTACACAAACAAGCCCAGGGCTTGGCTGGATTGCTGAGTGCTCCGAGAAGGGCAGTGCCAGCTAAGAGGGAATCCCAAACCCAGGAGGGATGGACAGGGAAACAGGTGGGAACAGGCCTGTGGTGTTTGTCATCCAAGAGCAACGTACAATTACAGACAGTCAGTTAGTTCGGATCAAAACGCCCGGTTAATGATTTTGTCTCTCCCCTCTGTTCTCGCTGACCTGTTTCCCCCTGCTCAGAAGGCCTTCCTGCCTCAGCCTCCACCCAGCTGCACGAGAGCACAGAGAACACTTCATTCACTGAGATGCAACTTACCCAAATAGTTGTTGCTCTTTGACATCTCAGTGATGTTGATTTTAGTAGCTCCTTCAGGAATTTCCACTATCTTGTGGTAGCCAAGATTTGTTAGCGTGTGTTTGAACACTCCAGACACAACCTTGCAAGCAGTGTTGTCCCCTCCACATATTCCACACTTGTCAATCACCTTGTCAGAACCCAGATAGTCGTCACAGCCAATGCTCTGCAAAATAAAGTAAGAGTTCTTGTTCCAAGGTCTTACAACTGCAGACTTCGGACACAACAACCGAGGACAGTCGGACTTTCAGAGAGCAATCAATTCTGCAACCATTTTGTGAATTACCATTTCAGCAATGTCTGGTTCATCTGCATGGAAAAAGGCCACAAAAGCTGAAGGGTTCAGAGACTCGGGGCATTCAGCCTATTCTCACCACAAGAGGTTTCTAAGCAGTCTTTATGCTGCACCCAGACACAGAAGGGATCCTCCTGTTCACTGAGGAGAAAATCTTCAACCCACTCAACAACACCCACTTGGACAGGGTAATTTAAAAAAACAAATCATTTAATAGAATGGTTTGGGTTGGAAGGGACCTTGAAGATCATGAGCCAGCAGAACAGAAACCTATCACATATTTTATGAAAGGTAATTTCGAGGTTGAACTAGATGACCTTTCAGGTGCCTTCCAGCCCAACCATTCTATCATTCTGTGAATGCAGTAGTTCAAAGTAAATTAAATAAATTCAGGTCTACCCCCAAAAAAGCTTTTTTAAGCACAAAGAAATCATTCATGATCACAGTAAAGCTGAAAGTCAGGAAAGGTGTTATAATAAGCTAAAAATACAGCAACAATTCAAGAGACAAAAGGAGAAACCTAAGGGTGTTAAGAGGCAAATCAAGGGAACATGAGATCCACTTGGGCTAAAGCTGGAATGTGATAGAAGCATGTCAACAACAAGGCAACTCCTCCATCAGTTTTGGTCTGATCTACCAAGTGCTGGAGCCTTCTCTTCTTCACTAACCCATTGTTCATGGTTCTGCTGTTAAGAGAATCACCTTTAGCACTCTATCATCCTCATTTTAATCAAGTTTCCTATATCCCACCCAAATTCCCAAGCTTTTCTTGCCATATCAGGTATCCTCTCTATACCGAGCTTCATGTTTTCACTTCCCAGGCCTTTCAAACAGGATGGGAAGATGCTTCTTGATAATTCAACCAGTAAAGAAATGGACACGAGTGAAGTTGCCCACTGGAAATGCAGTGCTGTCCCAGGAGCTCGGGCATGGCAACCACTTGTACAGTCCATAAAACAGCCTCCCTCCACTCAGGTGTCACCTTGGAGTCCTCTTCACTGGCCAGGAGCACCACTGTGGTTTCCCAAACACAACACTGCTGTCTATCTCTCCTAACAGTTTCAAACCAACTGATGAGATAAATCAGCTTCTGCTTTGTGACAACACACAGAGCCCTCCAGCAGCAAGCCAAGGACGAGATGTGATGTCCTGGAATTTTGATACTGGTCATAGCCTAATTATAGCCTGGAGATAAGTAGGAATGTGATGTGCACAAGCAGTTGGAATGGTTGACAGCTGGACACCACCCAGACAAACCAATGGATTTACTCCTGGAATACAGGCTGGAATTCCAGTTGGGAAGCTCCAGATCCTCAAGAGACAGTTTTAAAACAAGCAGTAGATACTTAATATGCTTTGAATGTGATGACAATATCTTTGAGTTACTAAAGAGCAGAAAATTAGCTGCATATAATTAGAAACTCCATACTCCTCAGTATAAAATTCGGGTTTATTTGTGTAAGTGCAGAGATGCCTGAGCTGAGGTTTGCTGCTACAGGGATTGAGGTACTTGGGTACTGAAGACAAGGCATTCCCCCAAACCCTTTAAAAACATGGCACAGCTGATCTCCCCAGCAGCGGGAGATGGCACAACACAGGCAGACTGCAGCCAGGGAACACCAGGATGTCCAACAAAGAAACCCTCCAAGCCACACACACACCTCACAAACGGCATGTGCTACTCCAGGACACTGCATGGACCATTTCATCAAGGCACGTTCACACCAGGACATGGGATTACAACACAGAGAACTCATCAGAATAGCAGACATCTGGGGTCTCACTCCTGTGCTCTCCCACTGATGCCTTATTCAGGAGAAAGCTCCGAGAGTGACCAACAAAGGAGTTCCACCAAGAGCTGCAAAACCCACGGAGGAGGACTCCACAGTAAGACTAGTAGAGCTTGGCTTTACTCACAGCCATTGAAGCCAAGTTCTTCAACTGCAGCACAGCAACTAACAATACTGGGAAATAAATAAACCCCCAATCCTCAAAGAAAACCTAAATAATTTCTGTCACAGAACTTTACTATTCTACCTCATCACTGGTATCCTACCATGACATACAAGAATAACGATGTCCACAAGGTGGCACTTACAATCCTTGCGAAATCAAAATGTAGAAGTTCTTTGCAAAAAAAAAAAAAAAGTTAAGTTCTTACACCTAAACACAAAGTTTGTATTGCAGATGTTTTCAAATTAGTCTTTACCACACAAGAACAACTGCTGTGATTTTTTTATCAGTAGCAGGTTCTTAAAATTTCTCAGTCAATCCAAAGATTTCTTCTGGTTTGGAATGTATTTCAATCTGAAATAAAATGTTATACAAAATTGAAATGTAGGGGAAATTCTCCAACCGTTTTCTCTTGCATCACATGCTCTCCTTGTCTGGTGACTAGGTGGACCTCATTTATCAATAATAAATGAATATTTTAATCCAAATCCTGCTGTCTGTCCTCCAAAGGAATCCTCACTGACTTCAAAGTTGCCATCAATGGGAAATCTGCCAAGTCACAGGGGTCGGCCTCTTTATGCATGTGACAGGGCAGAATTATGGCCATTCCATGGGCTGCACGAGGCAAAACCTACTAACGAATTTAAGCGGCTTCTGGATTTCAGTGTGTCAAACAGAAGCGTGTGTATATATATATATTTCTTTTTTCCATTCACCTGAGTTTTTGTGTAAAATTAATCACACCCACCGAATCTGTGAAAATGAGAAATATCAAGTTTGGGAGCACCTGAGGGAACTTTCTGTACACAAATCTTTGGTAGCAGAGGGGACACAACCAAGGGTGCCAAAAGAGCTGGATGGTTTCCCAGTGAGGTCACAGTCAGTGGTGGGAAAGCCTCAAAAGCAACTGCCCCATCCATCTCCATTAAGGGCAAGAGGGAGGACCGGAGGCTCAGCTGCAGCCCTGGGGAGACTGCAGAGACAATCCTCCTCCTCCTGGGAGTCACTTCCAAATGCACGAAGGACCAAAAACAAAGGAAAAACAAGGGAACCACCATCACATACCATAGTCACGTCGTGCCTGAACAGGCTGCTTGTGCCCTGTGATTAATGACTAGGTCAGCAGGTAAGTGGAGCGGAGTGGATGAGCCTTGACTTCAGTGGGGCCTTCAGCATCATCTCAAGTGTTCTTAAAGCCACACTGGAGAAGCCCAGAGTGGCAAAGTTGGCAAAAAGGGGAGTGGGAGCCCAGGTGGATGGCCAGACCTAGGGGGCAGTGATCACTGCCCCAAAATCCAGCCAACAGGGAACTGCTCGAGGCCTCTCCCTGGGAGGGAATGTGGAGTCAGTGCCGTTTAGACTTCTTGTAGGACCTGGCCGGTAAGGGAGTGTGCTGGCAGCAAAGGCACGGGTGGCACCGAAGTGCAGGGAGACACTGGGAGCAGGACAGCTGCTCAGGGGTGTCTTGGCAGCCTGGAGGCAGGGACACACACGAAGTTCAAGTGGGAAGTTCTGTGTCTCGGACAGAACAAGTCCAAGCCCAGGACTGGGTAGGAAGTAGCTCTGCGGTGAAGGAGCTCAGGGTCCTGTGGCCAAGCTGAGGGTGAGCCAGCAGAGTGGCCTGGCAGCAAAGACAGCAGCTGCACACTGGACTGGACTGCAGAGGAGTGGTTAGAGGGTCAAGGAGGTCATCGTGCCCTCTGTCAGACAAGAGAAACCACAAATGGAATGCTATGGCCAGTTCTGGATTCCCAATACAAGGCATTGACTTGGAGCATGTTTTTGGAGAGAAAGTATTAAAAGCTTCTGAGTGTGTCAACGACTTTCCTCCACTTCTTTATCCTGCTTTCCTTAGCCAAGTCCCTGTTCCATCTTTGCCTCCTCCAAAAGAAGAAAAGTGAAAATACTGGGAAATGATACCAAGAAACGCAAACCCACAAAAAAATGAACTGATCATCAAAACCAAACAATACCAGTTACCAGCTTTTTCCACTGTACATCTTTTAAGATGATCTGCTTTGCTTCCTTTTCCTATTTTCTGTTCAAAGTTGCACCATGAACTTGGTGCAATAATGGTTCTTTCTAATCTCTTATTAATCCCAGTTCTGTGTCTGTAGATTTTATGAGACAGTCATCGGAGAGCAGGCTGTAAACTTGATAAAAACTGGCTAGAAGTAGACATCTACATCTATACCTTCAAGAATTAAGGTTTCGTTTATGCACTAGCGTATTGGGTCTGTCTGAGATGGAGACAATTTTCTCCCTAGTAGCCCTCACAGTGCCACCTTTATACTAACATCAAGCAAAGATCCTTTTATTGTTCTTTCAATACCAGATTTTTTTCCCTGAAAAAGAAAGCCTTGGCCATCTTTTTCAGAGCCAGATTTGTATCACAGGCATCTCACAGAAATGAACAAAGTTAAAACAATAAACTCCAAATTTTAAATAGTCAGAGAGGCCAAGGATGTTAGTCAAGAACAGCCCATTGTTCATTTTCTCCAGATGAATTTTTATGTTTAAGAACTCCTTTTATAAACAAGCAACAAATATAAAAGAAGTGTTGTTTTCCCAGAGTAATGGCTATGTAAGTAAACAGCTGAGACATAAAACTCTGAAGTGTGTCCCTTTATACCCCCAGTGCCTCTGTATTCACCAAGAACTCCAGCCTCAGGAGCTCACAGAACACCAGCTGAGCTCCCCTGTCCCACTTCAGGTTGTGCCCCAGGGAGGATCAATCCCCTCCTGCATTTGCATGGGCAACTTCACATTGGTGCATTCTGTGTCCAACAGCTCAGACTCACAGCGCGTGCTGAATACACCTTTACCATCCCCGAACACGCAAACTCACATCAGCAAATCACGCAAACGAACGGGGAGCCGTAAGGTTAGTTAAGGAAACTGCAAACCCTAACTCAGATTTCACAAAGGAGTTTCAATCCCTCTTTGAGCGACTTGAACCTTCTGTATTTCTCACTTTGATTAAAAGTACTTGACGCACAATATTGAGGAGAGAATATTAAAAACCCCCTATTTTGGCATGTAAATGATAATCTTTTTCTCAGACCAGTCACTTTCACTTAGGTAAAAAATGTAGGAAAAACGTTAACATGTCAGTAAAGTGGGATCCTAATGGGGAGTAAATCAGATCCTGCACCAGAACTGGTGAGTGCTTTGTCTCTGAAACACATTGCAGGAGTATGAGCCACACTCCAGCAGGTATTAGTTTATCCACAAACTCATTTATGACACTGGCCTGGAGGGGCTAAATAAGCCCGAAAACACTTGGTTGAGCTTGTTCACAGCCTAGGCTGCCCCTTTAGAACTTGGACAAGGAAGCCTGGACAAAGAGGGCATGGCAAGAGAAATTAAGAAAGTCCCAACTTCACTGATTCCACTCAACTGCAACTCACAGACGTGCCTCTCGTTCAGTCCCTTCCCTCCAGGCAGGAGGTACATCAGATGAGTAACAACAAAGCACATGTTGCTTTGGCATCTCAAAGCTTTGGCTCCTCATCTTTCGGAATCACAATTTGCCCTAGTGGACTTAGATTCCTCTCCCAGACACTCAGTTTCTGATACTTCCACCCCAACTCTTCTTTCTTGTCTTTGATAAATCTCTCTCCTCTCCACTAGGAAGCACACGAGTTTTTCTGGGGTTTTCCCCCAAAGCCTCAGCAGATTGGCTGGATGGCTCTCTCCTCAACGTGAGAAGAAGCTGAGGATAACAATACTACTTTTCTCTGGCCGTTGCTAAAAGTTTTGATCTTCAAATACGAACTACGTCCTACAATTAGATAAAGGTAATTCATTTCTACCTGTGTGTGACAGGTATCACAAGAGGCACCAATGAAGGTGTTATGACTGCTAGAGTGTAATAGCACGTGCCAGTACATCCCTCTCCTAAGATTCCCACCAAATGGACACCTCGCTCCCCAGAGCTATCTGAAAACGAGGAGAACACCACGAATTTCCAGGAAGTGCCTTCAGGAATTGCCATTCTCTGAGGAAGCCAAAGTGGTGGTGCTTCACAGCACTCTGAGAGCACACAGACAGGCCCTGAAGCATTTCCCCGTACAAAGAAGGGCAAGGTTTGGTGCTGCATGTCCTTCAGTGGGAACTAAACAAAAGGGTGTTCATCAGTGAGGAACGACGGCTACACCTGTAGAGCAAGAGGAACCTTCAGAAACCCTCCAAAGGCAGAGCACAACCAAGTCAGCAGGGCCTGCTCATCTCACACATCTTCAAGGTTGCAACCCAACCCTCATTTGTTTTACAACTCAAAGGAGCAAGGTTGAGAATCTACGTTCAACCACAGGATAACAAGCAACATTCTAATGGCTCTCGCTTGATTTGTGGTTAGCTATAACCGTAATTTTTACCCAAACATTTGATCCTGCTTTGGCTTTCAAATATTTCCTGCTGTCCACAGACCTAACGCTCACAAATCTTTGATGCTATTTACAGCCCTGCACCAACAGATTGTGGTCACTTCCAGATGTCGCCCACTTAATTAATCACAGATTTTCTTACCTGCACAATAGCTGGTTTCATTACCTATCTGTGCTTTATGTTGAACTTCACTTTGTCAGATAAATTTCGGACTGCAAGAAGAAGCAAGCTATTCATTTTTGACAACCTTAAGAGTGAAAATGACATTTATAGTACCTAGATATGCACCGGTTTAATGAAAAAAAGCTACTCACATAAAGACATATAAAGACTCTTTCACTAAGACACTCAATAGTTTCTTACTGGCTAGAAAATTACTTGAGAGAAAAAAAGGTTTTATTCTTGTTACAATGGAAAAAGCAAAGCCATCCAAGAAAAGTAATCATGTGAAAAGATGTCCTTAAAGATATCAACTAGTAACAGCTAATAAAAAGGGATTAAAAATGTAAAGCATGCATCTCACACTGATACCTCTGGCAGTCACCAAGACAACCTCTCTCCAGTTACTTCTGTTCTGAGGAAAGATCCTACAAATGGGACTTGTGGCTCTCCCTCACATGAGCCCAAGGTAAGGGGGATGAACCTGCTGCTGTAGACAGGGGCTCAAACAGGGACAGACCGTGGCTGGCTGTCACCTTATCAAAGGCACCACACATACTCTGCAAAGAGCTTATCAAAGCAGTCTATTGCTCAAGTGTTCTGAAGTGGCCGCGTTAGCAGCATTAAGAGTGAAGGAGGTGAAGATGCCTCATCTTACCCACTGGAGTGCACGGCTTGTGGGCCCATTTGATCCCACCCAGCTCAGCCAGCGGCTCTCATGTCTGCCTGGGTTAGTGAAGATGTCTCTGAACCAGTCCCAGGAGGCTCTGGGCGCTGAATCCAACCCTAAGGAGGAGACTGGTGTCACTGTGCTGGACCCCAGGTCAGTCTGTTCCCAAATATATCTGCTGCCAGACCATTCAGAAGCACATCCAGGGGCCTGGGGCTTCAGTTTTGGTCTTCATGCTTTCAAGTGAACCAGATCACTCACTTTCACTAAGGATGGGAATACCATGATAGAGAAAAAAACACTACCAAAAAGTACCTGGAATTGAAAGGTTGTCTCTCTTCTTCCCCCCCCCACCCCCCATTCAAACATGACTGGGGCAGCTCCGTTCCCTGAACGTTCTAATGCTTAGGAGGTTAAACAAATTCAAATGGTAAGTGCATCTCTAAAATGCACTAATTGCTTTTCCCCTTCAGAAAACTTAAAATGATGAGGACAGTAAAGCTGCTTTAGTCCAAGACCAGACTACACCTAACCTGAAAAAAATATTCCTAAATCGCCTATAACAAAGTACTCCTGGCTGCTTGACCATATTGATCTGCTGCAAATGTGCCAGGTTACTTGATGTCACAGATTCAGCAAGGGCAAGCAAACTCTCTGCTTCTGTTTATACAGCTCAGCTGGAAAAGCAGAAAACCATTTCATACCCAAGGTCAGACACCAACCCCACACACTGGAGTTCTTTAAGAAGGGTATCTTGTTCCCTACAATTCGTATACAAAGTGTATGTTTATGAGGTGGATCATAAGGTAAAGCCTCCAAAAATGCAGACAGGTCTTGGATGTACAGATGTACTGAAATTAGCACAATGCAGTGTGAAAATGCAGGACAGGGTTCTTAAAATCTAGCCTGATTTGACCTTGCTGGCAAGGACAAGAAACAGTTAAACAAAATAATACAGCTAATGTAACTGCTATTAACTCTATGCCTCTTTAAAACACCTCTTATCTGAGTGGCTAAAGCTAATATATGTCAGCACCACTCTGATCGTATCTCAGTATTATTGTTGGCAAGGAGTACCCTGCCCATTTCAGGATTAAATGAAAGGTCTCCACAACTCTCTTCAAAGCTGGATACTTCAGAGAACAAGTGTAAAACACAATCTCACCTCTCCAAAGGTACAGCTGTTTCCTGAACACAACACACCAGCTCCCCACTGGCCTCCAAATCCTGCATTTTAACTCCTCAACTCTTTCAATACATACCATTGTCACTTTCTGGTTCGTGGATGTCATAGGGAGCAGAAGCCAACAGTAAGAGCATTTGGAGACAACCTCGGGAGGAGAACACAAAGAGTTTCAGCTGTCACTGAAGCTCAGCAGAGGCTGCTGAGCACTGACAGGCACTCACCTCTCACACACAGCAGCAACAGAGGTGCTGCTTCCAGGAAAGTCCTGTGGTGTGGTGACCTGCTTTATCCTGCCCTTTAGGAACAGGAGATGGGAAAATGGCCTGGCATGCTCTCCATTTGAATACAATCCGACTGGCAAAGGAGCCACCCCACACCTCCAGTGTCACAGCCAGGAGTGGAAGCCTCCGTTCAGCACAGCTCTGTTTCCTCCATCCTTGGTGCTGAACAGCTCACCAGTATCACCCTAATTAACATCCATTTAAACAACACGGGGGATTGACCCAAATAAGCAAAATTTATACCTTTACACAAATAAAAAGGCTTGCTCTTCTTAAAGAAATTACATATTATATGCAGCTGTAACTGAGACACTTGCAAAGAAAGCTTTCAAACTTACAGGTTCAAGGTTTCTCCTTTTTAATACACAAAACAAAATAGATGTTATTTTTGCAAAGCTCTATGTTGAGATTGCAGCACTAAAGTACTAAAATACTGCCTGCCCTATAGAAAATAGCCCTTAAAGCAGAAAGGTGGAAGGAGAGTTTATTACAAAACATGTGGGATCTGAATGTTCTGCAGTTTCACATACTCCTGTTGAGCAGAATTTAGGCAAGGAGGCAGCACACCCCAGCTCTGCTACATGAATTAAGTGCAAAGTCCATTTCATACTCGGCCATCTGGATTTCTGGCTGTACATCAGTGCTGTAGGGGAAGGAAATGTGTGAAGCCAAGAGGGAGGAGACCACAAGAGCAGAGGATGTGATGGCATAAAAAGCTCCTTCCAACTGTGTGTCTGTATCACAAGGAGCAGAAACAGGAACACCCATTTCCTATGAGCACAAGTACCTGTGGAAATGTCTTTGTGGAAGACCCAACACAGCTGCAGATCCCTTCTCTTTAGGATCTCTGAGCATTTGTCAGACTTTTTGGATTGATCTTGAAAGAGATGATCCTTTGCTCTTCAGCCAGCAAGGGCTGGATTTAACTAGTGCTTGGTTCTGAACACGGTGTTGCTGTAAGATTGGTGCCAAAGTCTCATGCTGAGATTCACCATTGCACACTTCAAAACACTCTAACTGAAAGAAAAAATGACATTTACTATCAAGTGAAACAGTATGTCCAGGCACTGCTTCTGCCTTAGCTGTATAAGCTCTTCCTTGACCATTCTGCAACCAAGGTATGAAAGAGATTCCTTTGGCTCACGTTCTTCACTCTGTTTTACTGTTCCTGGCTTTAAAGGACGTTTAGCCCAAAGAACTCCTTGTCTATATAACATACTAAAACAGTGCTCTGAATGCAACTGGTTTGGACTGCAGTGGGAAGTTTCCTCTGCTAAATGATCTTCACCTACTTGTGAAAATTATTTGCAGAGACGAGTTTCCTTTTTACAACGTGATTTTGTGGTAATAGACATGGAATGAGAGAGCATCAGCACAGCATCTCTGCTTGTACAGCTCATGTTTGAACATGGACAGAACAAAGTTCTGGGAAAACACTTAACCAAAACCAGCCCTCCTTTCCACTTGTTTTAATAGACTTCTTATACGGGACTAATCAGTTGACATTAGGACATATTTTTCATGCTCCAACACCATCCTAGGATTTCCCTGTAACACAGGATTGCAGACCAAAATCCCTTTCCTGGGCTTCTAAACCCATTCAGCCAACAGTGGAGCAGCTTCTCACAGAAAACCAAAACCAAAGAGTGGTCCTTCTCTAGAGAGTGCCACTGCGCATGGCGAGTCCCTTGCTCAGGTACCTGTCTATGACTTCATGGGGTCTGCACAGATTTACAAGTTTGCATTACACAGGAGTTAGTCTTGAAACCCGAGGATTTTTGTGAAGCTGCTGCTTAACTAAGCTGTCTGAAACATCTCAAAGTAAACACAGAAAAGGTAAGAAATACCACAATTCACAGTGATGAGACCTTGCTGTCACTAAAGATCTAAAATACATTCCCTTTGAAAATTTTTAGTATTTTCTTATATTCTAGCAGTTTCTTAGTATTTGCAGGGTCAAGACTTATGGACAGGTATTAGAAATAGGTTGTATTTGGTATTTTGACATATTTCAATGCTGAAAACTTTCTAATAATTTTCCTTCTGTTAATCAGAGAGAAAACATGCAACCCATCAGTGACAAGGTCCCTGAGTAATGGAAAACTGCATGCATTTCTCTCCTTTGATTGGCATACAAATAAGGAAAGAACTGTGGCCTAACGCCTGCCTTGGAAGAGTTATGTTCAACTTCACCATCATGTCAATAGTGACTTCATCCTTCATTTGCACCAGAAATTCCTGGCTCCCAGTATTTTCTAGTCAATGTGAAGACACTCAGGTTGGCAAAGAATCTCAGAGCAGTGAATGATCAGGCCCTTGGATTGGATTTGATCACCAAAACTCTTCCTCTCTCCTCAAGAACACAGAAACAAAGTCCTTGTGCAAGCCAGACCAAAGGCATCAAAAAGGGATGCACAAGACTGATCCTAAAACCAGGAAAAATACTTGCTATTTTGACCGAATATGCTTCTGAGGTGCATTTCTAACTTGAGGCACAAAGAGTGCCCTGGTGAGATGTGATGCCTTCCTAGCACTCAGCAGTCCTTTACTGGCCATGCTCGGCTTCCTTCCCGAAGTGCAGCAGCCCAGATCACTGGGCCAGCGAGTTCCCCTCCGTGCCACAGCATCTCCTCTGAGAACAGCACCACCAACTTCTGCCCACACCCTGGAGAGCTTGCACTGAGAGACACAAAGACCATCCCTTCCTCTTCACATTCCCCATGAACTCTCAGGTTTTATGGACTTCACTCCAGCATTCTCACCCAAGTTATCGTTTTTCCAGGCTGGAATGTCACCAGGTATTTGCTATATCCTTGTATCCTCACCACTACTTTAACAAAAACCCTGGCACGAGGATTTAAACCAATTTAATTGGAGGTTCCTGTAAACACATTGCCTATGGTGGGGTCTGCACCAGGTTCCTCCAACTGCTCCACAGCAGAGGACAGAACATTAAAAAGCAGTTGTTTCTCCTACTACTGGAAAAAGAATTGTGACAACAGCATTTTCTCACTTTTCAAAAGGAAAGGCTGAAAACCAGAGATACTACAGCTGTCATTCAGTGCCTCACAGATTGCATCAGAGGGGATTGTGTGGCAAGCTTCATGACTAACTAGATGAGTGAGGAAAGATAATGGAAATGCAGCAGCTGATTTGGCCTACTTGGGGCTTTTATTTCCAAATGCTTTTTCTCATGATATCAAAAAGGGTAGGGTTGGTTTTGTTTTTTTGCATTATGTAGACACTCCCTCACCTCCTCCATACTTTGAAATCAAGAGGTCTCACTGCAGAATTATTTTATATAACTGAGGACGAGGGAAACAACTAACTGGTTATAGCCATTCAGCATTACAAGGCTTCTGACCTGGTCTAACACACAGAAAATCCAGCTCTTAGAAGAATTTTTTAGGGGGGGAAAAACCAACTGTGCCCAGTTCTGCAGGATCCAATTCCCAGGTTTTTTCTGTGTTTCAGCACTGCTCCCCATACTACAAACCTCTCAGCTTTCTAAGCCTCACAGACTTCTCGGCTGTCTTTGTTCTGGAACAGGAGATTCATGACTTTTACCTGCTTGGTATGTGTAAATAAATGTCCCTGTGTATTTAACAAACACTTGCATCTTTTGTGATTTTGAAGGTAAAAGAAATACGCAGCATTTTCTGAAAAATAGGTGACAGTATATAAAAGTGTCCCAGTGTAACATTTCTGTAAACTTCTGTTTCATGCTGCTTAATAATACAGAAGTCAAGAACAGAGACCATGTGAGGGACCCTTGAGAGGGGAGAAGTCAGATTCACCGTCTTTCTAATAATTGCCAATGTGAAAAGAACTCTGGCCATTGCCAGAAGACTAGTCCCAACTGGCTTTATACTAGGGTTGTGTTTATTCAAGTGTTCTCCTTTATGAAGGAAAAACTTGGCTTCCTTTCAAGGTAAAGAAAAAAACCTCCAAGCAGCAAAATATTTTAAGGACAGATGTCTGATCTTGAAACAGCAGCTAACACAGCCAGACTGTATCTGTGCAATAAACACTTACTCATTAGCCCTCTCTTTCAATGGCTTGTATGTCCTTTTATCCACGATGTCACTCACAAAAAGGTAGCACAGAATGCAGTGCTCTCTGTTATCTCCTGGGACAACGCTAATTAATTCCTTTAATTCTAATCAAGCTGATATCCAATAACAAGTGTTGCTCTTTCCCCCCTCCCTCCAGGGGTTTAATTCTCTCTGTCACACTTGGGACTGTGCTCTGGAGAGCCAGGAGGCCCCAGGAGCAGCAGCCAGGCCCTGGACACGTGGGGGGTGTCCCAGGAGCCCAAGGGGCACAGTGGCCTGTGCTTCACCCGCAGTGCTGCCCTTAGGGCTGTGCCCACCCTGGGGACTCCTCGCCCCGATGCAATTTCATCCCCCAGCAATATTTCAAGTTACAATTTAGCTAAAAGGAAGAAAGAAAACAAGCAGAGCTGGTAACTATAGTAATGGCTAATATTTTCAAATGCTTTCCTATAATATCCCTGTTGCTCTTAGATGGTTATAGCTCTGCCAAAACTTAACAACCCACACTGAAAATTTCCTTGCCAGGCTCTTGAAACAAGCTGAACATTTCTTTTCAAAGAAAATACACAGCAAAAATAATTTTGCTTTTTTTCCAAAAACCTAGGATTAAACAAAATTGTGTGTTTGTAAAAGAACTTACAACTGGTTTACTCAGAAATGCTTGTACTTTTCTTTTTTAAGATCAGGGGCTCAAAACTGGCAAGGAGACTGAGACAGTATCAAGGATGTGATCTTTTTTCTTCTTATGAAAAGGTGCCCATGTCTAGTCAAGATTTAAACCCCTGAGTATCACCATGGCATCCAGTCAACACACACAAGTTAAGAATTGGGCAGTGTAATACTAAAAAAACCCCAGTCATACTGTGCATGCTCCAGAATTTCAAGTAAGTTCCAGACTCAGCCTGCAATTGCTACTGTCAGGAAGGAAAGTGCATGGAAAGTGCCTGTGACAGGACAGTCAGTGGGTGATAAGGACTGAAACTGTACCGAAGAATCCTGAGCCTTAGCACTTCATCTGTTCAGCAAACAGCTGATGTCCAGCAGCTTTCTCTCTAATGACTTTTCAACACCTGCTGGCCTTTATGAGAGTCCAGGTGATGCCCTGCTGAAACCTCTGGGGAGAGCAGGGGTTTGCAGCTTTCCTTCTTTAAAAACAAAGACAGCTTATGTGATTGTTCAATACCATCTCTCTATAATAAGCTCTCAAACTCTCTTTATCCCCACCTCCTCATGTTAACCTCATTAACCCCATGTTAATTCCCCAGGTCACACAGAGCTGCAGTGACATATCCCAACCCCGCATCCCTGCCAAGTAGGTGGGGAGGTACCACCAGCAGGTCAGAAACATTCTTTCTTACTGGGACAAGGCTACACATTTTATTGAAAGGTCTGGCTTGCCACCTGGTTAGGCATTCCACAGACGCTCTTTTGGGCACGGTGAAAGGGGATGGGCAGTACCCAGCCTAGGCTGCATAACCCAGGGCAGAGTGCAGGCAGTACTCCCAGCTGCCTACTCCCTTCTCATTCTTGGCTGCTCCAAACTCACACCCACTTACAGCAGGTCCTCCTGGCCCCCCTGCACTGCCCCCAGGGCCACGTTCCTGCCCCACACCAGCACCAGCCCAGAGCCTGGGGGAGGAGGGTTCACACACTGCAGTGGCCTGACCTCAGCTCCTGAAACACCAGGCAGTGAGGGCCAGCCCATGGCAGGGAGTGGGACCTGCCTGCATATACCCAACGCCTCTGTCCTCTCCGGGGTTTAACTAAGTCACAACCTGCACTGCCAACCTGCGAAGCCATCCCAATATTCCAGAGCAAGGGAGTGAATCCAGCATTCTCGCTACCCTGAAAGTGATACCCCCCACAACCAGGCACAGTAAACACTGACAGTGTTTGGCCTTACCAAAACCTCACCAAACAATCCCTATGTCCTTTGATGGCACCCCAAAATCCAAGCTATTATGGAGCACTGATGTCCTGCAGCAACAAGACCTGAGCTGTTCTTTCAAGAAACTCACATTCAGCAGCAGGAGGTAATTTTGGAGCTGGACTCCTGCAGTGAAAACCAGCATCTATTACATTTCTCATGCTAACAGCAAAGCACACACATCTTTCGCCCAGCACTTCTGTTCCCAGAATGTCCAATCCAGCTGCTGGTAAATTAGCTTGGCCTCAGGGATTATGTAATATTCTCACTCACTCACTGTATGGCACCAATTAGACACAATTTCAGTCATATTTTAGACATTCCACAATCTCTCACTCAAAGTACCAGCAAACTCACTGATGTAATTTAATTATTACACATTGTTTGTGCCAAGGCATGACAGGTAGGATTAATCACGGTCTGCCCATGCTTGAACCCCAGCAAAATCACAAAAACAACTCTTCTGGGGCTCTTACCCTTTAGCCTTATTCGCTCCTGCCCAAGTGCCTGATAAAGTACATTAAGGAAGCCAAGGTAACACTGCATTTCTATTCAAGGCAGATCCACATTTAGGCTCTTGCTGGAAATAAATACAGTTTTTTCCTCTGGCTGTAAACTGAGGATTTTCTTTCATTTAATTCTGCCTTTTTTAAAATTTATTACCCTGCCAGTGAGTGCATTTCAAATATAAAACTGTTGATTTATTTCACTTAGCTCTATTGTACTTACTGTGGCTTGAAGGCAAAAACATTACTTTGCTAGCTGCTGTGAAGGATTTGAGTGCCATTCCTTTCTCAATCCTGCTTGCCTTTCTCCAAGCTTTTCTCTCTACTTTATCACTCAAGTATCTGTTTATTCACGGCAGGGGGGAAGGGGAGAGAAATGATGAAAAGTGTTGTGCTTAGCCTCATAAATTTGTTATCTGGGCACTGAACTCAACAGTAATTCTGCTACTTCATTTATTGGAAAAAACCCACATATTTCTCAATCAGGCAAACTCCCTGGAAAAAACGCAGCACTTTTCCATGCAGCAGTTCAGAGCTCTGATGAGCGGCAGGTCCCAGCTCCGCAGAGCCCTCGGGGTGTGATTTACGGAGCTGGGCTCACGCCGCCCGCAGGAGCTCTAACATTTGCTCTGGTGCACCGATTCCAACTGCCCAGTGCCAACACAAATGCCACCACAGTGTGAACAGGGCGCATTCTCTGACACCCAGCCACACACCCCAGACAACTGCCCCCTCCTGCCCAGGGCTGTCCTGCTTGCTCTCTCCTCTAGAAGGCCACAGCTCAAAAACTCTGCAATTACTTTTATGCTACTCATCCAAACGGAATTCAAATCGATTTTGAGCACACCTACCCATCGAAGCTTTTATGGCACGTACAGCTGATGAGAGAATTTCTGCATCCTCATCAGATTCTAATTTGCCTACGACTTCTTCTGCATTTGAAATAGCATTCGATTCTTCACGGCCAGCTGTAGCGACACGATACTCGCAGGTATGAAGAGCTGCAAGCTCTGGCTGCAGTGGGGATCTTACTCTGAATAAGGCCCTGAAGGAGGTCTCCAGGACTGAGCTATAACTCAAGAATGTGCTACAAATAAGCAGAAGTTAAAATAAAAATATCATGTGTGTATAGTACCAATAGTAACTATAAAACATCCCAGAAAAACAAGCTGACATCTACACTTAAGGGCTTCGAAATGCAATCGTCTTGCCCAAATGGATGCTCAAGGCGTCTCATATTGATATTTTATAAATAACTTAATCATTAGTTCTCATAAAAATGGGACTAGCTATAGCATCCACTCAGATGAATTTACACAACTGCAGAAAAACCCCACACCTGAATAATTTCCTCATTCCAATCCTACAATACGTCCAGATTCACTTCACACACACACAAAAAAAACCAAATAAACTTTTCCCTAACACAAAGTAGTACAAAACAAGTAACTGCAAAAGCAGGCAGCGTCAATAAAACCTCTGGCAAACTGAGGTTCTTCCAATTAGAGAAACAGCCAAAAGCTATATGAAAACAGCCAACAAAATACCAATGGCAGGCAAGGAAAGAGCCAGCCAAGCAAACACTGTTTGGTTTCCTATCTGAGGAAGGCGAGCAGGAAGAGGGCTGAATTTCCACCTGGAACAAATTCATGGAAGAGCCCAGAGCACAGACCTCTGGCCGCTGTATTTGCTGTTATACCGCCCCAATACCCTGATCAAATCTGGCAGCTCTCACTCGAGCATGTGTTTTGTGCGTTGGCCCCTGTGTGAATACTGCAGAACCCTGCTCCGTGCCAGGCAGGGCAGCAGCTCGTGGAGCTCTGCCCACAGGGGTGCCAGGGTGGGCAGGGTTTCCCAGCACAGCAAGTGCAGGGAGCCAGGTTTTCTGCCAGGCACGGAGCAGGGGCAGGGCCACTGCCCACCCCCCGGGTGCTGTCCCACCAGCTGTGTCACCGCACTGTCACACACGCACACAGCAGCAGCAGGACTGGTCACTTAAAAACATGTGCAATAGTGCAACAAAGTACTAAAATACTCAGGACAAACTGGAGATGAAATAAACAGAAGCACAAAGGAATAAAAAAGGGGAAACCATCAATAAAACCATTATCCATTTCTTTGGAAGTCACAGGATAACACGCTCCCGAGTCCTTCAAATAACCAGGGAGCTACCAAAACGTGCAATATCTACCTATGCCAAATACCTGAAGGGCCATGTAAATTGCTGTCAACAAGATGTCACGAACGTGCTGAACACCATTATTCTAATCAAAGCTCTGCTGTTACCCAGGGTGTGTCTGCACTCAGGTTATACAGGCAGATTACTGCACATGAATAAATATACCTCCATGTGAACATTCCACGCTGCATTGGTGTTGCTTACATCTGCATTTAGCATCCACATAATTAGCAAGTTAAATAAAATACATGAAAAATTTGCTCAGATGAAACTCCAGAGCTGAAATTAAAGAGTAGTAGTAAAATATTGTTTTTACTGTAATTTACTGTAGGTGGGGAACTACTTAAACAGCATACAGGATGGAAAAGGATGTTACATAACACTACCATGTTGTGTTTCTAGTGGTGACAGACTGGCTGTGAAATTACAAGAGATTGCAAAGACATCGGTGCTGGCTGAGGAAAATCAGTTTCAAGGTAAAGAGATCAGATGACAGATGGATAATCAGATTAGCAGGGGGTACAAGGAGAAAATTTAACATGTAAGCAAAGTGCGCAGACTAGTCTCCATAAGAAGCTGTAAAAAAGTCACTACATGATGTTTCTTACTATACATTTGTTAAAAATCTCTATGCACAGATTAGAATTTAGAGAAATTGGGATTTAAGTCAGACTGTTCATCCATATGTGATGATTAGCATCCAAAAGAAGGACTTCTGTTATTCTGGTTACAATACATGCAGTCTCAGTATAAGGAGAAGTCATATCGTAGAGTTTTAGAAACCTGATGCTAGAATTAAAAAAGAGCCTAACTATTCCACTTTCGACCCCAGAGCAAAATTAGCGGCGCTTTGAAGTCTGACACAAAATCTTCAAAGCCTTTGGGTGATATACACTGTTTAAGAGGAACTATGGAACCTGCGGGCCTGAATAAACCATCCCAGTTGAGGATCCAGCCCTTCCATCCCTCTCTTCCTCCTCTCCTCTGCCACGGACACACCGCAGCACTGGCATCCAGGGGCAGCTCTCGGGGTGCCAGGGGGCAGCGGGAGATCTCCTCAGCCTTTCCCCATTCTCTTCCCCACACTCCATTCTCCAGTGCTGAGCAGGACATCACAGAGCAGAGCTGCTGTGGTCCCTGATCCAACCACCAGGGAGGAGTGGAGATAAACAGAGCCTGGAAAAGCAAACAGGGCTGTGGAATTCCCACCAAGCACCCCCTTGGCCCAGGGGAACAGTTCAACAAGCCACACTGGTGGCATACCCGACCCCCACGAGCAGGAAAGCACCAAACCCAGACTGGCATGAACAGTTCCAGGCCTCACATCCTGTTGAGTAGTGAACTCCTCAATTCCACTGTACACAACCAGGAAGATGCTCCTGCTACATTTTGCTATGTAAGTACTCCTGGTTTGCTTCCCCAACATCTCACACTTTGCTTGGGCACAGGTACAAGGGGAAAGTGGGTGTGACACACCAGTATTCTGATTTGGTTGTATTTAAAACTTATTTTTCACTCTTGTTTAAAAGCTATACACTCACCTGACCTGGGCAGTAAACACTATGCTGAGGAAAACTGCTTTAACTACATTTTACTGGAGAAGCTTTTAAAACAAGTTGTTAGCAGTAGATCATTTTAAGATGCACTTCTGGTATATTTATTGTATTGGGTAAGTAAACAGAAGTAACCTGGACTTGGTTCAAGGTTTTTATATTTATGAGATATTTGCCAGTCTTTGTTTTGAACTTAGAGCAAGAAAAAGCAAGTACACTGCTCTATTTCACAGAACATCTCTTCTGTTACCACATGACAAAAACATCAGCCATACTAATACTTACTCTAATTCATTGAAGAGTCTCTTCTTAAACTTGGCAGTACAGTACAAAGAATTCCAAATGTAATTCCTAGCATCCCCAGCCCAAGACACTGGCAGAGTTTAGAAGCCAGGATTTCTCAAGAGGAATGCTTTTAACTTCAGCACTAACAGGGCTGAAATTATTGTAGAAAAAATGTGTATTTCCTTTTCCCTTCAAACACCCACTGTCTTCTGTGCAATTCAGCCCAAGGTTATAGAAAACTCTATGTTCTAAGTTCGGTGATCCAAATCCTTCAGTCTTTACTTAGGCAAAACTCCCACTGCAGGCAGTGAAGTCAGTGGGAGTTGTGCCTGGGTAAGAACCGCTGGGCTTGGCTCGGACCATGCACGGCTCTGGAAGCTGAGCAGAACGTGAGGGAAAGTCACTGCCGCATGTAAGCGGCTCATGTTTCCAGCCACGAGTATCATAAATTACTTGATAACACAAAAGCACAAAATGGATTGGGTTGGAAGGGACCTTGAGGATCATCTCATTCCAACCCCCTGCCATGGGCAGGGACACCTTCCACCAGCCCAGGTTGCTCCAAGCCCCACCTAACCTGGCCTTGGACAAATCCAGGGATGGGGCAGCCACAACTTCTCTGGGCAGCCTGTGCCAGGGCCTGCCCACCCTCCCAGGAAAGGACTTCTTCCTTTTATCTAATCTAAACCCTCATACACCAGTGAGCATCTTTATAATTCCGTGTTACATTACACTGTAAAAAAGAAAGGCTTGTATGGCCATTGGCAGGGCTCCGTGACCAGGATGACACTAACTCTGTGTGCAGTTACAGCTTTTCAGTACAACTTCTTACAAACCAATCATGAAAAAACTCGGGGACCTAAAAGAAAAACTTCTCTAAAAAAGGGCAGGCAATGATTACTTGAACAAGCAGCTCTGCTTCGAGCTGTGTATCTCAGGATGGGAAGCTCTGCTTGAAACCCCATTGTGTCTGTGTCCTGTTGTAACCCACCAGAGAACTGAGGTTCAGAGAAATGCTTCATAGGACACAGACCACTTTGCCCCTCCACAGACAGAGTGTCACTGCTGTGATGTGCCCATTCTGGGTCTCCAGGGCACCTCAGCCCTCTTGCCCTCGCCTGTGGGAGTGTACACTGTGCTGCAACTCTGCACGTGCTCTTCAGGGAAACTAACTGGCTTGTCAACTTCATTCAATCCCAAATCTGAGGAAGTAATATGCAAAGAACTCTAAAGTTTATAAAACAGCTATTGCCATTTTCAGTATACTTAAAGACTAAACCTTTCTAAGGAACAGAGGAAACAGGGTGAACTCCACATGGCACTTGTCCCATCATCCTCACAGGACTGTATGCAGTCCACCAGATACAGAAACAAGATTAAGTTTTTAGAAATCTCTCTGTAACTTCTAAGACCCACAAACCTAATTAATAATTTTCCTTCTTTATTTATTCTTTTGTTCCTCCAGGGCAGGCCTCTTTCCATCAGGGTTCAAGAGAATTTTGGGACACAATCCCGTAAGACTGAAGTTGTTGCTGGGCTTCACCAATAGAAGCCTGCGGAAGACAAGAAGGATTTGCTGCAGGAGACACACCACAGAGCTGCTCTCCAACTACCAAAAAGTTCCATTAACAGAATCCTTACCTGCACCAAAATCCTGTGCCCACGGATCAGTCAGCAAGTGTTCTCACCCTCCAAACCCACAGGGCTGCCATCTGATTGCCTTCACCTCCCATGCTATTCCTTCTGTGAGCCCTTCATGACTTGCAGGGAGGGGGGAAACTCCAGCTCTCTTAAACAAATCAAATTCTTATATCAAAATCTCAACTAACTATACTTAAGGAGGGGAAGGGGGGGAAATGGATGCAAAACAGTATTTCCAGAAAGTTCAGACCTGTAACACAAGCACAGGTTCTCATCTTCCTCACACAAAAAGTTGTTCTCAGTAAAAAGAAAACTGCCCTCTTTGCACCCCTAATATTTTCCAGGGGATTTGTAGAGTCAGTGCTCCTGCAAATGGACTGGCACGCACAAGGACCATAAACACAAGCAGTGAGGAGGGAAATTACCTCAAAGATTAAGATGGAAAGAAGGTACCACCTTGTGCCATTCACAGAGAGAGCTGGTTTAAACCTTTGTGGGCCCTTCTCTGCCCCTCTTTGTGGCAGGAGTGCTGAACTGTGCTGTGGATATTCCCATCACTTCCACCTCCTGAGCTCCCCACATTGCTGACCCAGAGCAGTGCATTTCAGAAGGGACAGAGGCAAAC
The DNA here is from genome assembly GCA_013396755.1 of Sclerurus mexicanus. Taxonomy (NCBI): domain Eukaryota; kingdom Metazoa; phylum Chordata; class Aves; order Passeriformes; family Furnariidae; genus Sclerurus; species Sclerurus mexicanus. Next base: position 424,745 of record VWZF01002930.1, read on the forward strand.
ACCTGGAGCCAAGTCAGAGGACAAATAAATATTACTACTTCAGCCTTCTACATAACTGGGAAACACTAACCCTTGCAATGAAAAATGCATGCTGTTCCACCAGCCTGCCATGACAGATCTTAGAAAGACACAGACAGTTTTATGGTCCTATAAGTGTTCTTTGCTGAAAGGGAAACTTGGAAGTAATAAAGCATTTTCTTCTAACTGGAGCCTGACCGCAACTGCTGCCAATTGAACAGTAAAGTGACTTCAAGTATGTGCAGTGAGATGGTTTCAGCCCCACCACTGCAGGGAAACCAGCCCTGTAGCCTGGCACAACCACTGCCTGGAAAGGGGCCATGACTGTGCATTGAGTTAAGCTCCAGACAGACTGTAAGGGCTGAACTTTAAACCATTTGTATTTTGAACGTACACAAATAAATTTATGGCTGCATAAAAAACTGTCATGCTTCAGGGATTAACCTCTAATAACCTCTCCTGCTATGTTAACAAAGACATTTAAAATCTGCCTCTCCAAGTTACACAGGACTCAGGTTAATGAAGGCAATTCAAAAAGAAATTTTAGGGCCTCATTATATCTAATAAGGGATTAGTGACACCAGCAATTTTTAAGACCATTTGCGGACACTTTGATGCTGCCCTGTGGTTTGGGACTCCCTCATTTTACCCCAGGATTCCCAGATGAACCTAAATTTGGGAGGGTGAATAGATCATTACAGAAGTGAGTGGCAAGGAGGACATGAAAATGGGAACAACTTCCAGGATGTCACGACATTCAGCCTTCCTTGGGGGAGAAAGGGATCCTACTCACACTTCCCCAGGAACACTGGACAGTGTAAGCTCATTTTACAGAAATTATCTGTTCAGAATGTCACAGCACCAGAAAAGCTTTATTTGAGTGTCTGATTAACTAGACAGTAAAGGATCCCTGTTCATGGCAGGGGTACAAATGTCAGCCGGCACCATCAAGACTGAAGGCATTGACAGGAAGCAACTAAAGCTGGCCAAACAATTCTGGTGACATTCCAGATCAGGAAAAATGCCTCCCAAAATATAGGAAGGTTGCTTTTACTCTCAGTTGCTATTGTAGAACTTCAGAATCTGACATATTTTTGGGGAAATTGTCAAATATTCAGACTATCCAAGTTTTGTAGGTTTATTTCCAAACAAAAGGTGTATTTCTACATTTAACTACTTATCTCGGAACCTTCAAGGACAGAAGGAAAAAGAAGAAAGATGGAAATTGTAAGGTTTAGAAGAAAAATCAGAAGATAAAGTGACCTGCAACAAAGTTGGACATCCTTACCCACACCGTTCTAATCTTGCATTCCAGTACAACTATTAAAGCTTCTATTTTTCATGTCTAGACAAAAACGATAAAAATGCTTAAAAGTGAAAAATACGATGAAGAAAATTTAGTGACACTTTTTAAAGCTTCAAGGACATGAAGTTCAGTTTGACTCCTGACCAAAATTTCCACAGTTCGTGTTTTCTGTTCTCTTGTCTCAGGGACACAATAAATACCAACAGCACCGCAAGGACACTTTGGCAATAACAAGTTGCAGAGGAATGAGTGAAAACCAGCTTTTTTTGCTGGGTCAGGAATTATTTTTTAAATGGTATGTTCTGATAAAAAGAAAAGAGACCACAAGGAGCCTTAATGATTGCATGCATTTGTACCTGCAAATACACTGGTAAGCATCTCTAATCCCCTGAAGCATCCAAGCAATGGCATCTCAGAGCTCTCTAATTATCATACAATTATTTCAGATTGGGTAAAAAATTAACTACCTCTTCATATCTCTAAGTTTCCTAATTCAGTGAGTGAATAATGTATTAAAAGTGCTAATTAGACATCTCCTGATCTCTGAGACAAAGGCTTAATAGTCTCACGGACCTGAAGTGAGTAATGGCAAAAGCCATTACAAAAATGTCATTAAAATGTTATTAAAAATGTCGTTAAAAATCTCACTATAAAAGAAGTCATTTCACAAAGGTAACACTTTACTAAGATGATGACACCACTGTTAGACAGATTCACTAAAAAAGACAAATCTTCTTGATTTTCTTTTTCTGGTCAGGCTTTAACTAATAAACACCAGAAATTACCACTGACTGAGGATCAATTAACTCGAGAACCTTCATTCTTACACGGACCAGCAGAGTTGCTTCTACCGCAGACTCAGTCAATGAATAAATAACTACCAAGCAACAAAACTCATTCATTTTTTCTTCAGTTACAACTTGGTACCTTCTGATATTTTTCATTCTGAACTCCTGAATTTTGGTTAAACAGGTTTTTTTTCTCCTGAGCGTAAAAATATGAGTCTCTCTGAGACCTTTTAAAGCTTCTTTGAGGAAGGAAAGAGGGAAGACAGCACTGCAGGGGAACTCCTCTCACAGCTGAAGGGCTGAGCCTTGGCTGAACAGGGCACGTCTCTGATGAAGGGATAGCAAAACTGAAGTGGTATCTTGTTTCATTTTTAATTAAAGATTAACATTTTTGAAAAAAAATAGTTTAAAAAAAGCTGTAAAGTTAAAAATTGTGATTTTTCACTCATTACTGTAACTGTTGTGATTGTTTGTGATTCCCTGGTGCAAGGAACACAGCTGGGAACCCCTTGAACCACACACAGACCATTCACCAGTCTCCCCTTTGGACAGTGTTTTAAAATTAATAAATAAATACCTACAAATCAGAACCTTATTAGGCCACAGGACTTTTATGAATGAGAAAGGAACAGCACTTCTGCTTAATTTTAGCACTGACACTCTAAAAGTTAAAATGGTGTGCACAGAGTTTAGTCAGCCCTTACTATTTTTAGAGATGCCCACACCAGACGTTTTTTTCATCCCCGATCTTGCAGGATAGCACGTCTGTTCCCAGCCCCTCCGAGCCCACGCACTTCCAGCTCAGCCACTGACAGACGTTAGTATAATGCACTCAGGAAAACTTGCATCTCATCAAGGCAGCAGGATCTGGCTAATGACATCTTTCCCAAATGCTCACTTGCTGCGATCAAACCCCTACTTATGACAGTTTTAAATCAGCGACCATTTGGCTTTCATCATCTTCGTCCAAGCCAAGACTTCACCTTGACATTCCCGATGCCGGTCCTCCACTCTTGCTTCCCTGCAAAGTCTCCCTAATGAAGTCTTCCAATAGTTTGCACAAGCCTGATTGTTTTTCAGGTCATTTCCTTACTTTCCTTGCCCAAATCTTCTTAAAGCAAACAATGTTTTAAGCAACAGCATTCACTTCTTACTTTGTAAAATTTTGCCAAACTACTTATGATCAAGTACAAATTTCCTTCTGACTTGAAGCAGAACTATTAACATGTTTTAGCAACATTGGTTTGTTATCCAAGAATTTATTTATCCTTTACAGGGACATGTGAAGTTCTGCAAATTTTAACTTCCTTGCTGGGCATTCCCACCTTTTCTTTCAACAGGGAGAAGAACCCAGTGCTGAAACTTGAGCAAGAACAGTGCTGGGGTACTAAAAGCACTGAAATTTGTACTTGCAGGTTCTGAAGTGTTTATCTTTCACTAAAATACAGCTTCACCAGGTTCCTAATGCTTATTTAGCAGCCAGAAACAGCTGCAGATGTTAACTTTTGATCTCATCTGCTCTCAATCAATTCCTAAAAGGAATGGCTGCATATACAGCTGGAGCTACACTGACTGTCACTCCTTCCAAGGACTAATGGACTTCTGTGCATCAACACTGCCTTTGACAACACAGGAAAACGTGTTGGACTTCTTCAAGTAAATCCTGCTTCTTCAGCACACTGTATCTTGTCTTGTAAACAGATATTTACTGATTCTTCTCTCCTAAAACTGCTTCTGGGAAATTGATAGAAGAATTAAGCTGGCTCGTTTCTCACAAGCAGAGTCTGCTGCAGTGAGAATGACAAAACTGAAATATGCCTAATGACTCAACGTACCACTACTAAAGCAAAACTGATGGACAGAAAAAGGCCACACTGAAGAAATAACATTTACCAGCACCTTTATAATAGTGTGATGTTTAGGTAGTTTGTTAGGAGTGAGAAAAAGAAGAAACCAGAACTGTACTTGATACATTCCTGGCCTGATTCTCACTGAGGTGAAGGTTCCTTTAAAGCCTCTCAGTGTTGACACAGCTACGTGAAGGGAAGTTAGAACCCCTAAAAACAAGACTACTAATATTTCTAATTTATTCTGAACAAATTATTATTATGACTGTTTACCTTAAACTGAATCCTAAGCATGGTTTTACTTAGTTACCCTAAGCATGGTTTTACTTAGTTACTGACATGGTTAGAAACCGATTTCTAGGATTACAAATAAAGCACCACGACATTAGTTGTCACTTCTTGTATTTCTCACTCTCATCTGAAATTCAGAGGTGGTGATCACTGAGAAGGAAAATTCAGGACAAGCCCAGCCTCTGGAGACAATCCCCAAGAGCCACACGGGGAGAGCTGGATGCATTAGGTATTTTCTTACTTCCACTATCAGAATGGTGCAGTGGAGCAGTTACTTATCCCTTTGGTCATTTCCTGAACCATAATAAAGCAGCACAAGAAATATCTCTGTTTCTTACGCTGACCATTCCCAGTTCCTGGTTTCTTTGGGAACACAGAGCTCATCCCAGTGCCATCCCATCACAAGCCCCTCTAGGGATGGAACAGGTTTGCTGTGTGCTCATCCAGGGATCCCCAGGACAACACTGAGTGGTTAACCTCGACATCACCTGAGATTTTCCAAAGGGTGAGATGCAGTCCCAGAGCAAATGATACTCTAATTACCTCATGTCCCGAGCAGGGGATGTGTGTGCTCCCCTCAGTGCCGTGGGGTTACTGTGCCCCTATCACTGATTGTCTTCTATTTCCTCCACAGCACTGTGGAAAATCTGCTCCTGAGTTTCTCACTATCAAAATACATAAGGAAATATTTAACAAAACCGTCTTCAGTTCAAATAAGATAATTCTGCCATTTCAGCAAGAATTTTCCATTTAACGAGGAAACAAGAAAAGTAATTTATACAGTTATTCTGTGTCCTTGCGCTTTTCCAGAGAATATTTGCTCATAGCTAAAACATCAAAACAGTTGGTGCCCCTGGCTAGAATACTTCACTATCACCTGCTCACTGGAGCACTAAATAAATCTCAGTTTTCAAGTACTTACAAGCAGGAGTGCAGCACGTGTTTCAGGCGTTCTGTCAGATGTTAAGACACCCTCCACGCACTGAGTGTGAGCAAAGGTGGCTTTGTCGTCTCTGCAGCAGTTACTTAGAACTCGGCGCAAATGTACAGTGAAATTACTACATTAAGAGCAAGAAGAGATCTTTCCTCAGAGCGGGTGACTTTTTTATGGTAAATCTATTAAGTGTTTGGGATCCAAACGCAGCATTTCAACATGTTTTAGCACTGTTCCTATAACTTCGACTTCCAAGGAGCAAGGAGGCAAGTTTGTATTAAACTACTGAGCTTCCTACTGCTGTTATCATTTACCTGTGATGACTTATATATTAGTATCTCTTTAAGAAACAGGTTTGAAAAACCTTTTAAATCTTTGATTAAAAATTTTAACAACAAAAGGATTTTTCTTTGAAGTAAAAAATGTTTAAGGATTTATTCCCAGCACCGTGACATTTTGGGAAAAAAATCTCATGAAAAATGAAACTAACATCATGCTTCAGTCAAGAAGCAGTTATGGTTGGAAGGATTAATTTATTGACTCCTAATTCACCTCATTCTCCTGTGACTGCCAAGTAGGCGGGAGTGGAAATTTGTCAAAAACTTCTGCCTCTTGATAAAACCTTCCTCACAGGCCACATGCTGGGAAAATAATACCTGTAACCCATGAAGAAACAGATCGACAGCTCCGGGCAATGACATACACAGGCAAAGCTTTAATTGAATACTCTCTCATGCTCCACTTTCATGTGTCTCATTTAGAAGGGCTCTTTAAAGAGAAGCAGTGTAGCTGCTGTCAGTGATATAATTGCTGTGCTGGTGCCCTTGGGTCCTGAACACTCCAGTGACTGCTGTTTGATCCCTGCTATCCTGGCCACGAGCAACACTTGGTGACACTGAAGGAACAGTGAAGGAAGCTGCAGAGCAAGTAAGGACGGGGAGATGTGTCACACACCAGTCCCCTTCCACCCACGGTGCTTCAGCCGAGCAGTGAAAAGGTGCTTTCTGTTCCTGGTGACTGAATAATGCCCCCAGGTCTCGGCTCCCGGGCTGGGGCAGCAGCTCAGTGAGCACTGCTGGTAACCCAGCCGCAGCACATCACCTGCAGGAAAGCTGCCACCAAAGCGATGCTTTGACTTCTCCCAGCAAAGCACTTGTCTAGGCACTCAGCACAGTCTCTTCTGTGTGCCAGGAAGGCTGGGGAATTCCAACAGTGGATTTGCTGCCCTAAAACGTGTCCATCATGCCCAGACAGAATGCAGCAGTGCTGGACACAGAACGGGAGATCATCTCACAGAGCTGGGTAGCGGGAAGTGTTTTAAGAAGTGATATTACTTAAAGGCAACCACCAGGAGTTTACAAGAACTTCCATTCTTTTAATTAAAGATTTTATGAGTCTTGGAACACATTCCTGTGCCCTATTATACATCAGAGCACTTGAAAATTCAGAGCCTTATTACACTGCCATGAAGAGATAGGAAACCCAACGAAGTCTTTAGAAGAAAGACCTATTTATACAATGACATTTATGATTAAAAAAATAATCACAGGGACTAGATCTTTATTCTCTCCTCTTCTGTTTGTGAATACCTTTCACTACAACCTAATATAAACTATCTGCCTTCTAAATTCATTGCTCCATTTATAAGCTCAACATGTTTGCAACAAGTATTAAAATCCCAAGAAATTCAAGCTAAACTCACTGTGCCAGGGAAAAAAAAGCCTTTACATTACAGTGATAAAAACACATTCATTAGAATTCAATTTTAAGAGAATTATTGCTTCAAAAAGCAAGGATGGGGGAAAAAGGCAAATCAAAAGAACGGATACTGATAATGGAATATGATAAAGAAAGTATTTTGCAAACTGTTAGTTTCTAGGGAAAATAGCATTTCCATGTGCAAAATTCATGGTACATTTAAACATATGTCTATCTAATAAGTAATCCAACAAGCTTCTAGAACAGCTTTCCAGAAAATGGCCTGTGAACCCTGTCTCAGAAACAAATGAGCTCATCCATCACCCGCAACCATTTATTTGGTAATGCCTTAATGAATTCAGCTTGACTACGGTGGGGCCGAGCACGACGCTGCGATGGCTGTGGGAACTGCTGCGGCCCTCAGCCTGTCTTTCAGATGTTTATGGCACGGAACAAGAACCTCCGTACAGGCTGAACCAGAGCCCGAGGTCCAAGGGCTTCGGATGCAGGAGGATGACCTGAGAGCTATTAAGGAAGTCTCCTTACAGGCCCTGGTCAGTACGCAGCACTCTGCTGGCATTTCAGTCCCACAACAACTGGCGTGGATGCCCTGGATGGGAAAAACTAAACACCATACAGAAATCTTGAGAATAAAACTGGAAGAACATCCATTCTGCCTGATCACAAAGGGCGATAGAACACATTTTGGGTCGTTTTGCTAGAGTGTAATTAACTTTCAACTGAACATCCTACTACACAAAGTTTACATCAGAGCTTTTAAAGCAAAATAGGGTTGTATTATTAATGCTGCGGTTGAGACAGAATAAAGCCAGGAGGAGTGAGGCAGGAGTGCCAGGGGTCAAATAAACTTATACTATAGTATTTACAGCAATGCAGAGCATATTCTTATAATTTGGCCAGGGCTGAGGATATTTACTTGACAGGATTATTTTTCAACAGTGGTATGTCTCACTTTCAGATGTTTTACTGGTGATGTCAGCAGTTACTGCCATATGTAAATTACCATCTGTTTTTTTCTAACTCAGAAGAGGGTAATTCTAAAGCAAATCCAAATAACTTTCTTTTATGTATGCTAAATAAATAAATAGCTCAATCCCTCCTTAGTTACCAGTCCACATAGGTTCTCAAACATTCTCATGCTTCATAAACAGAAGGGTTAAGGGTGATGTTTTATGGGAAAATAATAGTCAAGGTGATATATCAATTTCTCGGGAGAATCAATGGAAACCCCATTAACCCTGGCTTGCAGATGGGAATACTCAGGTACAGAGATGAGAAATTATTTTGTTACTATGTCAGTGGGAGAAATTATGTTTTATTATATGGCCCTGTGGAAGTCAGAGATGGAAATGCTTGCTTTATTGGGCTGCATCACGTGCTCCTGCCCAGAAGTGAAGGAGCGGCATCGGCCAAACTGCAGCCTGGTGACTGAGCAAGGTTAACTAGTTCATTTCCTGGCTGTACCGAGCTTGGATACAACACTGTTTATGTGCCGGAAAGGCTCATTTGTCAAGCACATATAAAAGCCACTCTTTGGCATTTTGGGTTTCCTTTCCTCTTGTTCCAGCAGTCTGTTCCTGAGATCAGCCAGGGAAAGCTCCGTTCCTACTGTACCACATGGGAACAAGTCACAGTGCTAAGGGTGAACACTGACGTGTTTCTTGCAACGGGCTGCCTTTGTGTAGTGAGGGCTGTGACCCCTGAACCTGTTCGGGACTGAAGGACCTTTTAAGATGCTGACAAGTTCACTTTGCCTCTCTGGCTCCTGTGGACACACTGCACAGAGGGTGGAAATGACCGGGAGCTCAGAGCAAGGGGCCCCTCTGCATTCCTGGCTGGGTCCTCCTGGTCCTGCAGTTTGGGACACTCTGCACAAGCACCACTCCACACGCTGGCCCACGAGCTCCTGAGGGCACCCAGCAGTGTCTGTAGCACACCAAGAGCCACCCTCAAAGTTGCTCAGACTCCCCTGACATATTTTACCAGGTAGAAGGTGATCTTTTCACCCTCTTTATGCCCAAATTCCAAAGAGAAGCATTTCACATCTGTGAAATTTATTTATAATACAAAATGTATTAAAAGAACTCTTGAGGACATTGTTTAGTATCTTCTACACTTCACGATCAACTACTTTACGAAAAAAGCCGAACAGCATCTAGTATTCAGATATTCTTAAGCTAAATAGTATCTACATATTTCCATAAAACTTCTGGTCTATAAACAGCTTGATTAACTGTAGCAAAGATCCCGTCACCTGACCAAATACTACTCAAGAACTGAAAACTATAAGGTTTAAATCTTACAAACCTGTTCCTATTCACTTAAATAGACTGTAAGTTCTGTGCTAAGTCACGGATCATGTATTTTTATGATTAGTCAGATTATGATTACTTGCCACATTAAAATACAGATCAAATCATGACTGAAGTTACAGGTGAGGCTTATTCCCTTTGTCCACATGTTTTGTGAGCTAGGCTGAATTTTTTTAGATGCCAATAGAAAACAAGGCAAACAAAACTCAGAATGGTGCCATTTGCTTTTGCTTTACTGCTGAGAAGGCCAGGCTGGCAACTTCAGTACGTTTGCACAGTTCACTGACAGCTGCACTGAGGCAGGCAGGGCTGGTGGTTCTCACTGAGGGTCAGCACGGTTAAGGAAGCTCCTAAAATGGGGGAATTCAGCTGACATGACTGAAATTCTCAAGGATTATGGAATTCTCTTCTCCAATACAAATAGCTACCAAGTATACTGAGAAAACTATTTACAAGGCTACCTACTTGTGAGTGAGAAATAATGACAGGCTTTGGAATACTTGAAAGCGTGGGGATGGGCTATTCCTCAGGAGAACTGCCTACTTGCTCAAAGATTTCTCAAGCCCAATATACGGTTAAACCAACAATTTTCGTGAGAGAGATGATTCCAAACCACCAGATTAAAGAGGTGTGAAAGAGGAAACCTTGATTAAGTATTGTTTTCAAACGAGGAGTTCAACATTCTCATTTTCTAAGAAGAACATACACAAAAAAGCTTTGGGCTTGGCCACTACAAATGTGGTGCAAGTTGAAAGCTCTACAACCTTATTTCCCTCCTGGATGGAAAAGTGATGCAATGCAGTTTCACTGACTGCAGGCCAAGTCGTGCCTTAAATCAACAACAAATGAAAAGCAGAACATAATCATATACACACTAGAACAAGTGCTAGGGGTTCCTCAAGATTTATAAGGGAAAAAACATAACACTTGGATTTTTGTAATTTTCTGTTTCTTTAACAGTCAAAGCTCTGCAGCATTAAAATACAGAGAAAGCAACTGGCAAGTCAAGCAACTTCCCATTGACTTTATAATCTATCAAAAACTGACACTTTTATGAGCAGAACTTTAAAAAATACATACCTATAAATCAATTAAAATATTCAGAGAAGTGTATGAAACAGTTCAAAAGAGCACAAAACTACAGTGCAGGTTCCTTTAAAAAATGGCTTCTCACTTATATTTTGTGTCTTCAATTCACTGTCTTTAGTGAGCAATTTTCTAGAGAAATAATATTTATGTAGCCAAGGTTCTGCAGCTAGAGCAGGGAAGTGCACAAGATTATTGGGTGGTATCTCACAAGACAAGACAAAGAAATATTATATTAATAACAGCAGACACAGTATGTTTTTCATTATGGATTTTCAAACTTAGCCACATGAACATAATAAAGGAGAAAGTTTCTCACCACCTACACTAAAAACTACAAGCTAAGGTTCATTGATAAAGTAACAGGCCATTTTTCATACTCTGTCTGCTGTATTAGCTGAAAAACTAAGAACAGTAGTACAGTTTAAAGTACTTGGCATATGGATCACAGTGCTAAAACATTCCACATTGCACTTTTACAGCAGAAATTCATTTCCAGGTAAGAACACAGCATTGCTTTTATTTCACTCGCTAACGAGGATAATTGGCAGACACCACTGCTGCTGCTCTAGATTTGGGCTTTATATGGATCTCTGAAGGCCACATGTGCCTGCAGTGGTGACAGAAATATTTTCCATGTGAGCCACCACAGACTTTGAGGTCCCTCAGTCTGGACAGGGTGAGCCCATCTATCACTTTCTGTGCTCAGTAACAATCAGCCAGGGAGTTCAAAACTGCTGTGACAACTAGAGGGCAATGATCAGCTTCCACTTGCTCTGATCATCAAACCATTTAAATTTGTTGAGACTGCTGAAAACTTTTCCCTGCTTTAACCAGATCAAAGGCAACACAAGATTTCACTAAGAGACGTTTTCTTGAACCAAACCCTTCCAGCTTCTCTTATTAAAACACCCTGGAAGCAAAATAAAGTTTAAATCTAGACATATGAGCTACAGAGTGTCAACCACACACTGTTGGACAAGGTGCTTTTTCCAGTTCACTTCCACTTTCTTCCACCAGGAAAGTAATTGCTCTGGACATCATTAGCCTACTAGAAAGTTATGACAGGGCTAAAAAAAGACAAGGCTCTAAAGCAGAATCACTGTTGTCAGAAGGTTTACTTAAGGAAGGCATATTTATGGAACAAAACTACCCAATGGTTCCTTTAAAAGGCACAGCTACACATCACATTTGAGTTAGAGCAAGGGAGAATGAGTATCAAGTGTGTTTTCTGCTAGTAATTTCATTAGATGGAATATTTCATATCTAATAGTACTGTGCTTGCTGAATTATTTCCTAAATGGCAAACGAGTAGCTGAAAATCTCTGCTTTGCTATGAAATAGGAACCTGACGACAAAAATCTAGAAAACGGCTCTTCATAAATCAAGCAGCAACTTCTTAAAGCATAGCAAGAGTTGTTCTATTCCACTGTTCAAGACCGAGGGATTAGGAATATTAGGAATGCATAAAGTCCCTCTTTAATGATATGAGATGCATTTTTAAAAGATCAAGTTCTTTCTGCCCTGCCACACACTAAACATTACACACATTAGCACAAAGAGAATGTTATTAATGAAGCCCAAAGCTTTGACATGCTCCCATCCCCAAAATACATCCTGTATAAAAACTTTTTCAATAGTGCACCTTTTTTTTGCAGAAAATACGAACAACACACTACCATGTACTGCTGCAGAGTATTGTATTCCGCTGCGCATTAGCAAAGAAAACTTCACAAATTAGTGATCTCTCTCAGAAGGCGTGCCGGTGAGAAAAGTTAACTTTCGAACTCATTTAGCACCTACAGACTTTTTTAAAAGAAACGAAGCCCCGCAGCAAAACGCACACAAAAGCCCCCCGAACCGAACCCAACCCAACCCAACCCACAGCCAGTGTAAGAGGTCCAGGAGCCCAACCCCGCCGCGCTCCGCGTGAGCAGCTCCGAGGCAGCGGCAGCAGCGCCGGGAGCGCTCCCGGCCGGCCGGCGGCGGTGCTGACCCCCGCACCGCA
>VWZF01002930.1:437493-540782 GCA_013396755.1 Sclerurus mexicanus
GCGCCGCCGCGGGCGGCCAGAGCGGCGCCAGCCGCAGGCGGCCGGCAGACATCGTCCCGCGCCGAGCACCAAGAGCGGGCAGACGGGCCGGTGCCGCAGGTCCCGGTGCCGCAGGTCCCAGCCCCGCTCCGCAGACAACTGGAAAGCGGAGCTCTTCATGTAATGAGTGCTCGCCGCTGGGGGAGGGGGCTCGGCCGGCCCGGGCTGGGGGGCTCGGCTCCGGTGGAGGCGAGGAGGGGAGGGACGCGAGTGGCCACTGCCAAGTTCTGCATCTGCTGTGATTCATGGAACAAGCTGCGCGGTAACCTTTAATGCACGAGGAGGTTTGGCAAAGCCTTATTGACTTAGGCAGGCATGATTGGAGAAACAGGCTGAAGCTGCTGCAAGAGATGCCTGTTGATGGTTAGGCGGCATGTGCTGCTTAAAGCTACAGCAGCTCCTTTTCTTGGAGGGGTTTGTAAGACATGAATCCTAAAGCAAATCTAACCGGGAGGCAGCCCGTGGTTTGCGGTCAGCGCTGCACGGGCACAGCCCTGCGACCCCAATGGCCTGAACCTATCAGCTCCGGAAGGGTAAGGGGAGCCCAAGTGCCCCCTCGCTCTCTGGAATGTCACAACTGTCACTGGGATGGAGCCCCATCCTTTAGGATAATCCCAGAGCAGGATATGGAAGTAATCTCTCTCTTTTTCATATTATAGCTGAATAAAGGAAATTTTGATTTATAGCGATCCAACTCATCAAATAACCTGCTTTGACTAAGCAAGCAGAAGTGCAAGCCTTTCTTAGAGTTCCAACTCCTGAAGTCAAGAAAACACACTATATTCTCATTTTTCATGTAAATACATACTACTTATCCTCATGGTTCCAGGGGAAATCTCAAAAATATGACCCAGCAGTAACCTGGTCTCGTATGTCAAATGGTAAACCACATGAACTCAGAATACAGGTACTTTAAAACATCTCAACATTTTAGGAGGCAGGAAGTAAAAATGTTGGTGAAATTGAGAAGCACACCATTACTATGTATTAGATTTCTTTTTGTAATTTGGGAAGCTTTGTGTTCACAGCTGAATATGTCAGACTCCTCGGGCTATTTTTAAACTAGCTTCACCAACCATTCTTTTCCTCTCCTACAAGAGGTGAAAGATAAAACAGTTTTCCTCAGCATTGCAATTAAATACAGCCTAAACCTGTTTAGCAAATTAGCATTCCCACTGCTGCTAAAAGCCCAGATTCTGCTGTAGTGGCTCTTGAATACTGGGTTCCCCAGCACAGTAAAATCTGACCTCTTTGAGCTGGACACCATTGTCACTGCGGCTCTTGCCCCTCAGTGTGTTCCCCTTTTACACACTCCTCCTGTTGCCCATAAAGAGCCCTCCTTTCTCTTCTCCTGCCTAACCTGACTCTCAGTGCTGTGTCTCTCCCACCCCTACACAAAATCCTGCCCTTTTGGAGCCTCTCACATCAGCAGAACACCTTTCATGGGTCACCCTTTTCCTCCCCTCCTGCCTTCAGCTCCACGGTTCTGGAACCCCCCATGTCCAGGAGGAGGCCGGGCTGGGGGTCTCCATGGCAAAGGAATCCTCCTCAGCTGCCGCCCCTGGAGGGAGCAGCAAAAGCTTCAGAAGGTTTGAAAAGCCAGAAGAAGGAGAGTTTCAGCGTGGGGCTCCTGAGTGGTTCTTCCAAAAGGTCTCAGTGATCACAGGCAGGCGGCCACAGAGCTGTGGGAATGGCGACTGACAGCCAAATCTGCAGCTTTTGAAAGCTTGACACAAAACTTAATGGTGCTTTCTGACAAAAAAATCATCCAGAACTCTCTCTGACTGTGTTGATCTCACAAATACGACACCTCCCTTCAAGACCTAAACGAAAGAGGGATTTGGTCCCCTTTTACGGCCAGCTGAAGGTTTGCAGATTATGCCGTGGTGCTGACAGCTCAGTGTAGAGCTGCCATTACAGGGACTCTCTACGCTGGTAGCCTATGGCAAAGTCTGCAGACTGAAAATGCAAAGCCAAATAAACTTAAGGAAATTTTCCATCAAAACCTTGTCAGGAAGCCAACTTGTCCTTCCATATTTTTTTGAAATATCCAGATATACCACAAGAGGAAAAAGGATAGTGAGCAAACTGCCAACTAAACCGGAGTTCAAAACTCTTCCAACAGGAGGGCTCCAACTACTGAAAACACAGTCTCAGAGCTTGAAAGAGCTTTAAGAGAACACCCCACTTCAGATGGTGCAGTGTGTAACAAAACAGACCTCCAGGGGTGAAAGGTGCTTCGTGCAGATTGCCCACTGCTTCCACAAAATTAAGCTTTATCTTGTTTTGCTGTTTCTCACAAAGTTTTTGTGATTAAATGTATAGCATAGGCTCAGAATTGCCAAGCCTTTCTTAATGGCAGGTAGAAAAGCAAATTATAAAAAATGAAGAGTAACCGTGATTTTAGACTTCTCCCTGCTGATCATTCCAGAAAGCAGGATATTCTCTGTGTAATCATGAGCAACCTTATTGAAGCCTAACTAGATATTATTAGGATGAGTTTCTGAGCACAGAAAACTGTATTACATTTCCATTTAATAAGTCATATAACTAATTCTTTCCATATGCATTTAATTTTTCCTCTACAGAAAAAACACAGGCAAAATTCCCTGAATTTCAGAAGCTGGTGCTCTGTTCTCCATATTAAGACAAGAGATCTGTTCATACCTGCCGTTATGCCTTCGAGCTCTATCCCACTGAAGTGGATGGAATTGTGCACATTCACAAGCACAACCAGAGCCCTTCTCTGCAGCACGGAGTAACCTGACACTCAACGCTGTGCCAAACCTGCGCTGCTGCAGCCAAAGCAGAACCTCTCTGCAGACCTCTGCAATCACCACGCTGCAGATTAAAAAACTACTGGGGCAATAGACAAAAAAATCAGTTGATGACTGATGAGCTATTCCAGATACAAAGTTCTGCAGCAGTGGATAGAGAAAGAGTAAGATGGAAGAAATAAAATATCTCTAATTTCAACACAAAAACGTCCTTGTTTTTACCGAGAAACATACAAACACAGCAAAGTTAACACCAGAACTATTTTAGGTATATGAATTGACATAGAAAATCCAAAATAATACTTTTTTTTTAAAGCAGAAAAAGCCATCAGAATCTTTTGGGGAAAAGCTCCTCTCGTCTACTCTCAGAAACAAAAATACACCAACCAAACAATGGATGTTTGCACAGTGCAGTTCTCCTTAAAACAGGGCTGACTTTGACCTGTGAACAAATTCCCTGTCAGTCTGGAGGGGTTTGCAAACCTCAGTTGATGAAGTTTGCTGACCAGCTTCTCCTGAGGCAATTGCACCCCAATCTCAAACCAGGACAAGGGTGTTAAACTTATCCAAAGCACGCAATTTCTGTCCCAGGTCTCTCAGCCTTGCAGTAATTCCAGGTGAAATCATGAGCAGTAAGCTCAGGTAATAACACTCACACCTACTGCTAAAGGTAGATTAGCTTGCAAAGTTGACCAAATTCCTAATATAGAAGTAATAATACAGGAAAACATGAGTCAAAACAAGATTTTAAAGACTTCCCTTCCATTTCTTACAGCCCTCATGTTTGTAGAGCTAAACTCGTAAAGCAAGCTAACATGGAGGATAACTATATATTTCAGGCTGCATTGTTTTAGACCCAGACAATGACAATTTCTGTGTATTGCAAAGTATTAGTAAGTGAAAGCAGCTAGCCTAATTCACATTTTGTCACTACAGGTGCAACACCAATGCCACTGACCCTGCCAAGAAACAGAAGGTTGGCTGGAGGGTCTGATGGTGCTCAGCATGGAAAGCAGAGAACCGTTTAAAGGGAGATAAAGCCAAAACAAGTTTGCTGCTACAGCACAACCCATAAGCTATTGCTTAAAACAAGTATTTAAAATAGCATTAATTTTCTTTGGACAGGCACCATCTTCCAGGAATCACTAACAGGACAAGCAATAGACACTGCATATTCTACTACTATTTAAGAAAAGGTGTTGGGTTTTTAGCTTCAGGTTCTGTCTAAAAATTTAACAGAGGAGAAAAAAGGTTGAATGCACAAGAAATTCAGCACAAATTACATGAGATGTTGATGAATAACAAAAGGAAAATCAAGTGGGGATAGCTATGTCTCTAAAAGAATTCCTTGAAAACTGAAGGATGGATTGGCTTCCAGAACACTCCATTGCACGGGGCAGCACGTATTGCACTGTTACTTCCCATAATGATGCTGCAGGTATTCTTACCTATCTATATACTTCATCATTTTTTGATCCCACTGTACAGGTATGGAAAAGACAAAGGGATGCTGTGGAAAAAAAGATCTTTAAAGATTTTTTAATAAGTTATTCCATACAGCCACTTTTCGTCCTTACTAATGCTTTTATTAGTTAACTACTTTCCACTTTAACTTTAAACTGCTATTCCTGCTTATTTCCTTTCCAAAGCTGAACAATCCTCATTTTTCCGCTTGTTTGCCATCTAAAGTCACTCCAAGTTTTGACTTTTCCCCTGTTTCTCATCTTCTTGTTTCTCTTTTGTGAGGAAAGAGAGATCACTTTAGAAAGTACACACACCTAAAAAGGTGTAGTTGCATCCTGTGCCAGTGGCATTACAAAGGAAGTTTCCAATAGGAACTGGTGCCTGATGGGGCCAGCCCTGCTCGGGTTGTGTCCCTGGGAGTTTGCCACTCCAATAGTAACCTGTGAGCCTTCACGACCATCCCCTTCCCCTCCTCTTGCTGCCCCAGCACTGGCAGTGCACGGTGCTTTGAAACTACTCAAACCCTGCAAAGGAAATCTGAGTGTTTCCTTCCTCCTCTCTCTACTCTTGACTTCTCAAGGCTCAGACTTCTGATTACAAAGCCAGACTTCACTGAAAAGGTCCCGCTTCAAAGAGCTGAGTATTACCCTCAAATTGATTTATCAGCTCGAATCTTTCCTTCGGTACTAAATCTATTATCCCTTTCTCTTTTCTGGCATTAGAGGGAGGAAAAGACCCTCGGTTATCACCTGCTCAGGGCTGGGCCAGAATGTGTGTTTTTCATGGCCATATTCCAGTTTTCGGTATTTTGATGATAGAATTCTGGTTTATATCCCAAGTTCTCCCAGCACCTCTTTGCCTCCCCAGACAGCAGTTGCATAGTGCAAGTGGAGTAAGATGACATTTATGAGGCACTCCTTCCTCTGACCAACACTGCATTTTGACTGCACAACAAGTGGACACCATGCTTTGAACATCTAATTTTTACGACCACCATTCATCTTGTGACAAAAATTCTTCTCTCTACGTTTGTTAATCAATGTTTTTGCTTTGCTAATAAGGCAACAAGATTTTTAGCACCATATTCTGGTTCTCCTCACGCTTAAGCTTTAACATTATTTTCTTTTTCTCTACTTTCATAACACTTTACCCAACATTAGTCACGCTGTCTTCTACCTCTTCCTATACAGAAAAGAGTGGTGAAACCAAAAGAAAAAGAGATCTTTGATGGATCCTACTTAATCTCTTTCTTTGTGTGCATAAAGAAAAGGACACATTTCTAGAAAACTACCTCTCATCACCCCAGTTCCACACAAGGCGTTTTGATGTTTCATGTTGAAGTGTGGCAAATGAGCAGCCACTAAAAATAGGACCCAAAGGCAAAGACCTGCCTTACCCTTTGAAATATTTGAACCCATTCCTTTGCAACTGGAACAAACCTACTCAGTACCACTGCTATATTTGGATACTTCACCTAAAATAAGAGATGAGACTAAGCCTGTTTGTCCTTTGAAAAAAATAAATCCCCATGAAAAACTCTAAATAATCTGTAACTATATCAGATTAATTATAAATTATAGAAATAATGCATATCTATTCTCTGAGAAAAGTAAGCCTTCTCCTGGATAAAACATTCTAAATATAAACTTGAGTCATGGTAATTTCAAATCTTTCGCTTCTTCATGAGGGAAAAAGGTTGATACTTCTATGTAGAAAGCATTTTAAAGATACAAGAAAAAAGTTGAGTTATAAAGGAGTCTTTCTTCAGGCCCAAAAGTACAAACTTGGAAACCAGATTTTAGTGGTAACACACATTTGCCCAAGTGACAGCCACCTCCAACATGCCACCACAGAACGATGGGAACAAACTGTCTTCAAGGGAAAACCAGCCAGGATTGCAAATGTCATAATCATTTTCGGTTTTGCTTGGAAAAATTCTTGAAATTCTTTGAGAGAAGGAAGCCCCAGGAGACCATGTTTTCATGCCTTTCCTTTCCCTGTCCTGTTATTTTCCATATTGGTAAAAGTCTCAAAGCCAGAAGGATGTTCCTTTAGACTGGGAAAACCAGACCTTTAAAGGTCAGTGAGTCCTCCGCGGGAGTGGCTCAAGCACAGCACACCGCAGTCCAACATGCAGGCAGGAATGTGTAAAAACAGTGCAGGGAAACCTCCTCTTGCAGGAAATGAGCATCACCTGCCAGCTAAAGGAGAAAAGAGAGCTCTCCAAAAGTTGGCCAACATTTTTTATGCTTCCTACTTTACTGAAGGACTAAACCAGTGTCAGGACAATTCCCTAGCACAGGCTGCCACAGAGGCACTGAACCAGAGCTTACTTAAGATCCAAAGGATGGACAGGAAAAAAGTCTTGGAAGACTTGTATTCATAATCCAATTGCATTTTTTGTGGTCTAGGGGAATGCCAGGTTTCTGCCCTCTTCTGACAGGACAAAACAATGAAAACAGCCAAAGGAAATGTGTGTGCTCCACTGAAGACTTGGGATTTAATTGCAATAGTGGCATAAACACACTGGATAAAACACCCACCCAGAACCCAAACACAGGAGGAAAGAGGAGGAGGATTTCCCAAGGAATTTCCTTACGCAACCCGGTTACCTGAAGTGAGCACAGAGAACCAATGTCACAGTCATGTAAATCATCGGCCAGAAACCACATCCCGACCTCTCCCATCTAGTTACAAAACTCAAAGTCAAAGGTGCAATTATTCCTTCCCAAAGATCTCTCCATATTCTGCCCAATTCACCACTTCTACCAATAAGCCTGTCTGATCTCAGCACACTCCCTGCCCCTAATTGCATGGCAAATTACACGAATTAACACCAGCTTAGGTCAAAATGCGGCCCATTAGGAGACCAGAGGCTCATTGTCCATCACTGGGGGTCCATGGCAGGTCAAAAGCACAGCACCAACAGATCAGTTACACTGCTGGTGCAAATTAGGTACAAATTAGAAGCAAAGCTGCAATGCAAGAACAAGGCTCCTCTTTCTCTGCAGATGTGCAGCACATAAAAATGAAGCAGCTCTGTAATTACAGAGGAACTGTGTATCTTTACTGCCTCGATAAAAACCAAATTATGGGGAAATCTGATTATTTACGTAATAGATTTTTTGATAGTTTATCTTATAAATGTGCTTGCTTTCAAAGTAATCCCATTAAACACATGTTGCCCATTAGAACCAAATGAACCATCAGTGTACATGGATTTTTCCAGCTGCCTGGACTCTGGACAGTGATCCCACATGCTGAAAAGCTTGGGAAGCACACAGGTAGGGCAGGCACGTGGGCTTTATTCCCTTTTTCAAGGTGTCTTGCAAGTACCAATGCCATTTACAAAGAGAAAACGACCAATTCTTCTGCATGGCTGATTTCAGGAAAGTGGAATTATGTTAAATCTCGAGTTAAATGTCATGTATATGAATTCTGAAATTTATATGCAGCTCAAAGCAGATGAGGAGCATCTTAAAATAATTCTGCATCCTTGTGTCTCAAATATTTAATTTGCCATCGGATCAGCAACTCGCAGAACTGATAAATACTTGAATAAACAGCTGATAAGTCTCTGAGTACCCAGTATAATTTAATTTGAAATTTGCCTTCCTGAAGCAGACAACTGAAACAAGTCCAGTACTATCGCATTTTCTCACGGGACAAACGGCTTGGCTAAATTCAGGAACACTTCTCTACTATATAAGGAGGAAATTCAAGTCCAAAATGACTGCATGAAGTAGTAGTTCAATACTCTGAAAACATTTTTAAGAAGGTCCTTAGCATGCCATTTTATTTTTAAGCAGTAAAATGATTAACCTTTGGTATATTAAACCCAGTGTATCTATCTCCATATATTAAAACCTTCAGTATCCAGTGTAAAATCTCTACACAACGGCACAAAATCTGGACACACTGTTTGCTGACAGCAAGGTGTAAATAAATCCAGTATGAACACTCAGAAAAGAAATCCCTTCTTCAAAGGCCCCACAGAACAAAGGAAGCAAAGAAATGTTCTCTCTGCATCCTTTGAAAGACACAAACGGTGCTGATTTCTTTATCCCCACCTCCGCCTGCCTACGTGGGTTAAAGCGAGCAGTAACACCAGTTCTAATCTTAAAGGCCCGTGGAGAGACATAAACCCAGACTGCTGGAGAAACCTGGTTGTAAAAGCACATCTGTGCAGCCAACCCATCGCAGGGCTGCGAAACAATCACAATTCCAACACGAGGCAAGTGAATAAAACCCTCAGAAAATTCCTTCCCTGTGGAAGGAAGGTTTCCTGCTCAGTTCCAAGGCTTTCCAATGCAGGGATCATTTGCATGGATCGTGCACCAAATAACGTTCTGACAGTGTTTCAGAGCAGACTTCTCCACGATGACTAGTTTCTCCACGGATGCATCCCACAGTTTTTATGGGCAGTCCCATGTGCTGGCTCATGGAACAGCACCCACCAGGCCCACCGTGGCCAGGGGGAACATCGTTTCACCCTGCCAGGCCAGTGGTGCCAGACTTGGTTTATATTCCACTTGCCTTTTTTTACATATATTTTGCAAATCACTTATCCCTGCTGGCTTAGATACGCTGTCAAGGGGTAGTGCAAGCATCCAAAACAGTTACAAAATTATGATTATTAAAAAATACATATATATGTTTATCCCATCTTTAACTTTTTTTCTGCTTGGAGTTTTTTGGGGTTTGTTTAGCTCACTCATTTCACTGCTGTTATTACTGTAAGAAAAGATGATTTCTGAAAGATGATGATCCTCAAGCCTGCCATAGGAAGGCAACTCTGGCAGAAAATAGTGTCACATAATAGCCAATATCCTACAACACAGATTTGTGGGTCATCCCAATGGAGCTTTCACAACTTCAGCAGTTAAAAAAGAACTTCCCAAGAGAACTGATGTACTTCACGAGGACACAGATTTCGAAGGTGTCCTGATCCAAACCGTTAGCGAGAGAAGTTTGTCCGAGGGACATTAACCTGAGATGAGTCATGACTTACCCAGAATTACCACTACACACCTCCAGACACCTCAAAAGAAAAAAAAGGGAAAACAAAACCAAAAAAGGCAACTTTTATTTACTGCCTTCAACTGCAAACCTTTCTGGCACTCAGGGGCCTGCACATCACCAAGTGGCCTGACGCAGAGGTGCATTTTCTTTCAGCCACGGCCCTCCCTTCCAAGGCCAGCAGCCTGCCGTGGATCCCCTGGCCGCGGCGTGCCCAGAAACATAACCCAGCATGATTTACTCCAAGCTGGGAGCAGCCCAGTGGCGTGGGCTGGTGACGGGTGGCAAGTGTGGCTGAGGCTGTGCTGAAGGCTCTGGGAGCCACTGGAAGCTCCAGCTGTTGGCCCCGGTGCCAGACAGCTGCCCCAGGAATGCTGCTGATCAGTAATCCTCATCATCTGCAGAAAGCACACCCAGATACAGAAAATCTCCAAATGACAAATCACCGAGCAAAGCCGGCCACCATTTCCACACGGGTGGTTTTATTTTGTCTATTTAACTCTGCATATTTGTCATTGCTTGTTTTAGAAACGAGTTTACAACTGAGCATGGTCATTTTATCCCCTTCCAAGAAAATACATCAAATTGCAACGATAAGGTTTTCAGCATGAGTTCTTAACCACAAATATCCAAATAATTTTTGAACTGTTGAGTCTAGAATCTTTTGTTTTTTTCCTCAAGCCTGCGAAGAAAGCAGCTGCTTTACAGTGTCTTAGTTAATTTTTAACCAGAAAAGGTGGGATTCATTAGAAATTGCTTCTCTTTCAACCTCAGCAACCATTTCTTTCACTTTTCTATAGACAGATTTTTCCCTTTTTATTTTCACTCAAAATGAGAGATATTCTTCTCTCTTATGAAAAGTTTCATAGATAAAAATTTGCAGTGCAAAATTCTGCCCAATATGCTCGACTAGAAGCCCAGTCCATACAAAATAGGTATTGTTTCACATTTCTAAACACGTTATATGCAAGGGGATTGAGCCAATGCTTCAGCAGGCATGCTAAAATGTGGGGGAAAATGGCATTAACCAATTCAATGTGCCACGGACCCCTAATGACTACTTATCCAAAGCCAAAACAGACAAAGATTAAATCAGCCGCTAATCTAGGCATGAAAATATTTATTATGAAGTAGTATCACGGAAGACTAAGCATTTATCTTAAAAAGGCTTTTAAAACCTCATTCTTTAACTTCCCAAGCACTCTTTGACATCAAACAGATGAATGTTAATCCAAGCGTAGTATAATCAAGGTACCCTTTGGCAGCTTTTCCAACCCCACGTCCACGTTCTCAGCCACTTGAGTCACTTGCAGGTGGACTCCTCTGTAATGCCCATTATTAGCCCCTGTTTCCTCACCATCCCTCAGCTTGATTGCCACCATCAAATAACAAACCAGATGCTTTGCCAGTATCTCAGAGACAACTAGGTATTACTGCTTCTTCAGCATGATTTGTAAGCAGCCTGGCTCCTCAGGGCATGATCTTAGAGGTAAATATGACCTTAAAATGTAAAACATTTTATCCAAGTATCACATATGGCTTAAGTTTCTCCAGTTTTCATGTCTTGTGACATTGGCATAGTAGAATCAGGAGGTTCTACATGAACTAATTAGGACATAAAATGTACTGCAACATACCAGGATTTTTTGCAACCTAGAGACATTAAAGGAAGTGTTTAGTAAAGACTGGATTTCAATTTGCAACCTTAATTTCAAGACCTTTTCCTTTCCTCTTAAAAACTTCAACTGTGAAGGATTCAAAGTCAGATACTATACTTAGTTTTCCTTACTAAAGTAAATACTCTCATGTCCACACCTAGAACATCATCAATTTATTTAAGAAGAAAGGTTTCCTAGAACTCCCTATCCAAGATCATCTGTTATGTGTATTATTAGGGAGAGCACAAACAACTTTTGAGAGTGTTAAGAGATTACCAATGAGGCTCTTCAGTACATCTGTCCCACAACCCTAACACCTTCGATGACAGCCTTTAAATCCGAGGAGGAGTCACAGCCCATATTCCCTTCATTGTGGGGAGGAATCCAGTGCACATCCACAATTCCCCATCCAGCCAGTGCTCCTCTGCCAAGGCGGCTTGGCAGGCGCTGAAGATATTTCAAAGGAAAACACAGAGGGCCTCACTCAGTCATATTAATGCTGCCTCACATTCCTCCTGCAATCCTATACTGCCCATAAGGCTGAGTTAAGGATAAGAACATCTTTGGCAGGCAGGGCTTTCAAAATAAAGACCCATGTGGAGAATCCAACACCAGTACTTCGTTTTCGTCTTCACACAATAGCCACAATAGTCTGCTGATGTCACCTGGGCATTCTACATAAAAGTTACAAGAAAAAAATGAAAAAACCCTACAGAAATATACAAGCAAGTAGCCCACAACAAAGAGTAACTCTAGACCCCAAAAATCTGTGGTCTTTAATGGGCACAACAGTGGGGAAGTGAGAACTGCCCAGTATACGGCTGCAAAAAGCAACAGAGACACCCCTTCCTCAACAACCTCGAGGATCTGTATCTTGTTCCACTCCAGCCTGTTGACACACTCCTGAACAGCATCTGCCAATTCAAAGAGGGTCTGACCTGACTGACTTGATGTAATCTGGCAGCTTTAATCATCCTAAGCTGTCCTCTGGAATACCTGCTCTGCATCTCCAAGTGCCTTGCCCGGACACAAAGAAAACTTTGTAGAAATTCCCTGGTTTGCAACACCGGATGATGTTACACAGCTGGATAGCCTGGCCAAATACACCAAAAATCCCTTTTATTCACCCAGGCCAACATTTCCAGGAACAATTTCGAGGAAGAGATGAGGCCTGAACACGTGGGTGCTGTACCCAGTGCAGTGTAAGTTAATAGAAGGAGATCTCCAAGTGCTATTCACCAACACACCTCAGACGCACCCACAGATACAAACTGGAGTACCACACACATAACAGCCTTAAAGCTAAGGAGAAAGAGAAGGCCTTTTGCTAATTTTCTAGGTAGCAGCAAGTGTGATTTCTCCCCTTGGAAAGGGAGTTGGAAGCCAGTGGCAACAAGAGAACAAATCAGCTATATTGGCCCGGGAAGTTTATGATTATCACGGGAGGTCTGAAGGCTGCTGATCATACAAAAATAACATTTCACTTTGATGCACGTCTATCAACTCTCACTATATTAAACTGTTTTCTTTTCTAAATGTGGATTTCAGCTGCTCTGTCTGGCCACCATGTGACATGAAAGTAAAGATTTTTATGTCACACATAGTTTTTCTAATCAGTATTTCATATAACAGAAGTTAGCAAATGCTGAATACTCTGTGTGCTTTTGTGCTTGTAGTGATTTAAAGACTTCAACCTAACGCAAAATACTCATTCCTGAAGACTGGAATAAAAAGCACAGGTTTACCACTAGAACCAAAACTGGACAGTTGTGAATTTTTAAAAATGAAGCCACAGAACTGCATAGATCAAGATGAAAAGTGCACAGTAAAAGCACAGAACTACCAGAACACTGACCATACATCCTCCACCAAACATCCCGGACAGAATGCACTTGTGTGTTGGCACAAGTACAGCACCCTGAGCCCTTGTGCAACGAAGCCATCAGACACAGGCAGTGTGAAACAGCGTTCCTCAGAAGGATTTTCGTATCTGTGATAAATAAACTCATGGATTATGTAGGTTAAATCTTGCTTTGCAGCTACCTGCAGTATTTTTTCAGCCAGAGGCCAACAAGTCTCTACAAATGTGCCACCTCAGCCCCTGACGTGAGGATCTGGGACTGGGTCACTAAACACAGGTTGACTGAAGTCAGGTGCACAGTAAGAAAGAACTGCAGTGGTAGTGGGGAGCAGCGAAGGAACGTGTGTCTGGAGGAGGAGGCGAAGCTGCTGCAACTCACAGCTCTGTGTTTTGTTGCTGTGCAGCGTGAGAAGCTCCCTCTGTCCTTTCACTGTGCAACATGAGGAGAGTTAGTGGGGCCTTGTGTTGATGGCATGGGGCAGGGACTCTGAAAAGTCACAGTCTCACACCAGAGCACAAGTGAAATGAGCTGTCTGTGCTCCTAGGTGGGCATCCACATAGAAACACAATTCAAAATCAGGTTTAAATTTTAAGAGCAGCGTTGAAGGAAGACAAGAGTTCCACAATTTTGGAGAAATAAGTGAATTTAGAGAATTAGAGAAACGAAGAGAAATCTGACACAGACAGAAAAACCACCAGGCTGTGATGGTTTGATTTGAAGATGCAGTTCCAATCATCCCCTCCAAAGCTGCAGTGATTTCACATTCAACATTCCTTCTGGCTGATCCCTGAATGAAGTGAGAAATGAGAACCAGAAGTATTAAAAGTTTCCTAGATCCCACATCCACAGTGACAGCTTCCCTCTTTCCCAGTCTCTGTGCAGTCGTTGCCAAGGAAATCCCAGAAAGGCCTCTATTGGTCTTTGCTGCCTGTGTGTCTGTTTTCCTCTTAGAGAGCCCTTGTGACTCTTGTGCAATGTCCTTTCAGCTCATGGGCCCTGCTTATTTCTGCAAGATTTTTCTTCTGGCCCAATAGTTATTTGCAGGCAAAGTTGAATGCTGGCTGTCTACACCATTCTCAGTAAGTTCTTTACTAAAACACTTCTGGTGATGCCCAGTTCTCTTAAGCAGACACATTTTGAGTCCTGCACAGAAGCTGACACAGATCCCAAACATTCAAAGCTGACAGCTTATATGTGCACAATAATATATGTTGATGAGAGCATGAACTCCACAAACCAAGAAAACTGAAGAGATTGATTTAAAATTCACATTGCACAGCTTGAGATAAGCTTCTGTGTGAACTATTTGTCAAGGACAGCCACATGATTCTGTGATCAATAGCTGGTGACACCAGGGAAATTTAATATACATATGCAAGTAAGCTGGAAATTATTTTAGACTGCTGTCACTGCAAGCAAACCAAAATGAAAGCTAAACAGAATGTAATAGCTGAAAAAAGGAAGGGCACAATTCAGACAGCTATGTCACTGAATGTCTATTGAACACGCTTCTACAAAGATAATATTAATTTTGCCTGTGACTTTAATGGGTAATTAAGTGGCTGATGTGAACTCATTAATAGCTTTTTGTTTTCCTCGCTTCCTTCTTTCCTGTCTTTTGTTCTACATTCTTTTATCCAACTAACAGAACGAAATCTGGCACAAACATCAGTCTCTGATCAACTGAAGAACCCAAACCAGGCAACCTTTCAACCGAAATCTCCCTGATTACACAACACTGGGGGAGCTGCTGATTTAATGGAAGAAGCACAACATTGCATATTTAAGATACTCAGCTTTACCTCATGCAAGATTAAATTCAGTTGACTTATCAAGGAGCAAAGAGCCCAGGCGTGATGAGACTTCAAGTACTGTGAATAATTTAGCATCTATTAACAGTTTAAGAGAGATGCACTGATGACATTCATGTTGTCACGCTGAGGGAGCAAATGGTTAACTCAGCCACACAGCTTTGTCTGTTCTAACCCACAACTAAACATTTTTATGAGCATTTTCCTCACCATGCTTTCAAAACTTCGACTTTTCACCACATTGTTTTTAAGGTGTGGGCTAGTGCTTATAATCTGTGGTTTCATACCAGAGTTCTGCTTCTGGCCACACAGCTTTAAGAGCTGACTGTAGTTCAGTTCAGATTGCAGACTACAAGTCAGAATTAGTATGGAAGATACACAGCGCAGGAGAGGAACTTGTAACAGCAATTAATGCCAGAAATTAATTCAGGCTGACATCTTATGCCATTACTGCCCATTTAAGCATAGAAAGAGTGTGACAAATGGTAGATATGTTAAAATATTTTAAACTGAACTTTTAAACATTGGGGAAGTTATTGCTGGTCTGAGCTGGTCGCAAACTAGTAAAAATTTTGCATTTTAATTAGACGCTCCATCAAAAAAACAAATGTTTTTTCCTTCCCAAAGCCAGGCTAGCTTTGGGTATTTTACAGATTATTCCCAATGTTGTTTTCATAAATGAACAGTCTAGCTGTCTATAGAGTAATAACTTTTTAACCAATATTACTACATAAAAATATGACCACGCAGGTGTCCACTACCCATGCTCTGGCAGAGCAGACTGAAACAGAGAGCAGGGAATAAAGGGTGCCTGGGAACTCTGGAAAGGCAAGAAGGCAGCATTAGTAAGTTTGCAAATACGAACATTCCAGCCGGATCGAACTGTGCACAGAAAAGGGCCATTAAAAATGGCAAAACAAAGGATTAGAGTCTTTCTGCACTATGTTCTTATTCCCTGTGCAGAGTTTCTTTCTAGCTGTGTGGTCCCTTGGCTAAAATGAAAAACATTCCTGGAGGACTTTCAAGGCTGTAGTGATGAGGGGTAAGGAATAAGAAGAGGTGAAAGAACGGCTCCTGAAGCAGGACCTGACTTTGGGAGGAACCACAGCACGAGCTGATGAGGGAGTGCAGGGAGCCGATAACGGGAGGAGTGGGAGTCTGAATAATACTCATGATTAACTGAGAGGAGAAAATGGAAGTTTGATGATTAAAAAAAGTGCAGGAACTAAATGGTTTAGAGGTAGAGTGTCAGTGCTTTGGTGTGAGCCCACGGGAAATGCCTCTTCCCGGGATCCTGTGAAACAGGAACGTAACATCCCTTCAGTTGCATTTACTAGCACTGTGTGTCCAAGCAAAGACATTGGGAATACTACCTTTGAAGTGATTAGCTCAGGAAATACTGAAACAGATTATATGAAATTATTCAAATGATATATAATGCTTGCCAAATGGGCAACAAGGACAAAATGAAAGTGAAAACCATCTTAGAAAAGATAATGAACAGCAACTAAAAATATGCTGTATTAAAAAAACAAACACTTTCTGGCAAGACACAAACAACAGCTGATCAAGAAAAAGTTCAAAATACCATGGATTTCTTTTGTAGAACACCTTCCTGAGGAGCAGCAAAAACCTACGCCAGCACCAAAAACACTGTCTAAGAAAGGATGACCAAATCCATTTAGTCAAGAAGCCACTTTGCCCTTGGGGAAATTTTCAAAAGCACCTGAAGCACAAAATAACCCCAGAGCAAGTCAGCACATCTCCTGTGTTTATCTTTCCCCAGTGCTTTGAGAAAATCTACCCCATAAAGCAACGCGAATGCAGAAACATCTTTCAGTCCTTCTTCTCCCTGAAATGACTGTTCTCTTATTCAGCATTAGACTTCCCATGTGCTTCTGAGAGTGCTACTCTTCAGTGGGTAAGAACTTCTTTATTTATTTGGAAAATAAACTTGGCATTTCAAATTACAAATGTATTTTTAAACTACTTTACTAGAAAGCATTTTAGTTCAATATTTCAAAATCAGAACAAAGCATCCATGAGTAATTAATTGAAACACTTGTTTTAAAAAAGGCCACAGTGCCTTCAGGACCCAGCAGCTCTCGTGC
Source organism: Sclerurus mexicanus (assembly GCA_013396755.1). NCBI lineage: Eukaryota > Metazoa > Chordata > Aves > Passeriformes > Furnariidae > Sclerurus > Sclerurus mexicanus. The sequence continues at coordinate 454,235 of VWZF01002930.1, forward strand.
ATTGCTGGGCAAGGCAGAGACACTCAAGGTGGCCTTCGAGAGCTCTGCTCCAAATACAGAACGTAATTTAGGTATGACAGGGTGAACCAACAACCACCAAGTTGGTTCCGCTGGTGTTCCAAAAAGAACATCTCCCAGAATCTCCAGCCTTTTACCCGTGCTGTGCCCAGAGCTATTAGGGCTGGCACAGCGCTGTGAAAGAAACGCTCCGGAGGATTGACAGAGGAGAGTTTGTGCAGGAAGTCTGCAACTGTTTTTAAAATGCACTCCCGATTACATTTTACATTTTGTTTGTCGTTGAATTCTCATTCTTTGCCTCTCAACAAGAGCTTCAAAGACAAAAGAACAACTATCAATTAAAAAAAAAAGGCAGAAAATTATACAAGGTCAAAAGTGAAAAACCTCTGGCTTTCTATTTTCCACATCCCCACCCTACAAGTAGATTTCATCGCTTTCCTTAACGCTGTTTTTAAACCTGAGGAGAACACACGAGCCAATTTCCTGCTGCTCTGGGGTGCCTGTACCCCTGGAGGGTTTCGGGCTGGCCCCGCAAACAGCCACGGAGGTCACCCATGCTGGAAGAGCTGGAATTGCTCAGCCTGAGCTCTGGGCAGCTGTGCCAGCTCTGGGACACACAGGCCCCCTGTGCCAGGAGTCAGGTTTCTCCACACAAGGTTCACTGGCACCGGTGCCAAGGAATTAACCAGAGACTCAAGTCACTGGGGAGTTCATATGATTCCAAAAAGCCAATCTGCGCACAGTAAACTGTAAATACTAACTAAGCCTTCTAAAACCTTATTAATTAATTACTCCTGAGCAGAAGGCAGGCATGTTAAAATGCTTTCAGAACCATAATATTCTCTAGCTGATAGCCCCAGGCACAGCTGCTGAAATAATCGTCCACCATGTGAAAACTGAGGTTTCCTGGGAAAAACTTCCCCCAAAGATTTGCATAAATCAATGCACCCACTCAGCACAAACACCACGGAGCAACACCCAGAGGTTCCTGCTGCCGGTTCCCCACGGAGTACAGAGCTGCCCTGCAGCCAAAGATGGCACATTTTGCTATTTTTCCATAGTTATTTCTAAAGAAACGCCCTACTTGATACTTTGCCGGCAGATGCCACTCACTCTGTCCTCCTTCAGCCTTGCCAGATGCCAACCTGCCCTGTACAGACATAAAGATTTAACAGGGTGACTGTATGCCTTTGAGACAGAGTACCAGGCACACTCAGGAGCAGCATCATGTGGCTACAAAGCCTCTGGATGGCAAGGAGCAAGAGCCAAGAAACCTCCTACCCATCTGCCAAAAAACATGGCAAAGCACCACTTCAAAGCAGCTGCAAATAGATTATTGGAGCGCATGAGGGTCTTGGCTGCAAAGCTTTGACTGGATGTCATATGCATACCTCAGGCTCAGCAGTGCCACTTCAGTATCTTACAAGAGAAGAAAACAAAGGGGAAAAAAAAGGAAAGTAAAAATAAAGGTACACAGAGGAGAGAAAGCTGCTGAATAAAATCTCTGCTGAGACACCACATCATCTTCTGGATCAGGACAGGGAAATACAGTCAACGCTCGCTGGGTCAGACCCGCAGTACAATACTATGGTTAATGTAGGAAAAGCACTGCAGAAAATGGACCTGGATCCCTGACTTCTGCCTTCCACAGCATCCACTAAGTTCTGGAGGGTTTTAAAACAGAAGCTTGTTATGAAGCCTACCACTCTTGCAGGTCTGTCAGTCCTCCCTCTTCTTCCACCCCAAAATGTCCTTGGAGTCAGCAATGTCGTACTGGGGGCTCCACCACACTAGCTAAGACCAACAGGCAGTACACTTCTCCAGTGATGACTCTGAACTGAAGCTGATTACAACACACACATTGATCACAGACATGCTGGTTTCCATCAAAATCATTAGCAATGATACAGCAGGAAGCCTAAATATGCCAGTCCGAGAGAAAAGGCTGCAGTTATTAAATCTAAAGTACTGAAAAACTCAACAGTCAGAATACTAGGACAGAAGACATTTACAAACACCAAAGAGCAACACCAACATCAAATTACTCAGCTATTGGGCCCAAACTATCAAGTTAAATTACATTGTACTAAAAATACTACCAGAAATATACTGCCAAAATAGTAATAAAAAAGCTCCAAGCAACAGGAAAGGCTTAAAATGAAAAAGAGTGGTATACACATGCTAGCCTCAGACAGTAGAAAAAAACCACAGACGTAATTTTATCTGCTCTACTTGTTTTGCAGCACAAATACAAGACACAAAGTACTTAGAAAAACACAGTTGGGTCTATCAGCTATACCAGAGCACTGAAACCTGATGCTCCTTTTGCAGGTAACATTTGCAAACCCCACTGTTTTAGATCAATCTCTGGCGGTAACCTGGGGGGAGTATGTGAAGGGATTAATATCTGCCTATGTTCTCTTACTTACACCTTTAAAACTCCACAAATACAAAGAAGTACAATCCAGAAATTTGTAAGACACACAAGTTATTCTTTGCTGAACAGAGAATTCATTAAATCCCAAAACTTAAATTTATGCATTTCCCTGAACTTCTCAAGTGCCCAATTTGAAACAAGAAAACACAAATATGCACACACACACAAAAAACCAAAAACCCTTGTGATTCCAACACACTTCTTCATTCTCATAAGCCTTAGTACTAACCTATTTATTCCCTAAAGGAATATTTATTTCCTAAAGGAAAAATTCAGTCAGAAACAGCAGCAGAGAGCAATTAAACAGTATCACAGCACTCAGTCCTTTTGGGCTTGTTATTTCTTACTTTCAACAAATTTGTAACTGTTATTTGAAGTCTGAAACCAACTCGACCTTACAGCTGGAATAAAACACTTGACAGTCTGGCATCTGCAAAGCATTCAATTATATAATACCTGATACTGTGTACAGCAGATGTTCTCCAGCTAGAGCCCACTGCCCCCGTGAGACCAGTAAAGACCTTCTAGGGCTCGGCAGAGTTCCTTGATTTTGCTCGTAAAGCCTGTGCAGTTCCCTAACCGGGCTTGTCGGAGGCAGGAAAGGGTCTCCAGAAAAACCAACTCTTCAAAGATGAGGAGAAGTTCCTCTGACTTCACAGCACACACACAAGTGCCAACTGAAGGTTTAAAATGCTCCTATGAGTTAAGACCTGGACAGTATTTATCTTGATCGTCGCACGGCAGTGGAAAAAATATGGATATGGAAGCACATATTTTATGCCCTTCTTCAGGGAGTTATTTGGGCAACCTGGATGGCCTGGGCTTGTTGCTGTGCTGCCCACAGAGCCCCTGCTGTATTCCCAGAGACAGCAGCGAATGCAGGGACCCAGCAGGTTTTCCTGTCCTGCCATGGCTTTTGGCCTCCCCCTCCCCAGCAGAGCCAGACACTTCTCTGCCACTTGGAGAGCCAGAAGGACCACGTGGAACTGTTTGGAGGTCAGGAGACAAAGGTCAGCTCCCACAGCTGGGAGGGCTGTGGGTTCACTGGCAGCAGGTCCTCAGTGCAGAGAAGACCCAAGCACGGGTTTGGCTCTGCAAGTGAAGGCAGGCCGGGTAAGTCCATCTCACTCTCACAGCACATGCTGATCACCAGGTCCCAAACAGATTTATTTGCTCCTTAGTTTGCATGAATTCTCTGTGTGATGGAAAACAGTCACAGAACTGCTTTGTTTGCCTGAATGCAGATTTCTGCTCAGGAACCACCGAAAAGCCAAAGAAAATTTTACATTCAGAAGCAAGGTCACTAAAGGAAATTGCTAGTTTGCAGTAGCCCAGTAAAAACACAGAGCTGAAAGTCCCATGTGAGTAATTGCCAGATTTCAGAATGATGCTGTCCAAGATACGATAAGATACTGCCACCGTAACTCTGTATTAGGTTGACTGCAATTAAGTCCCACCAAAATAAACTAAAAGACACAGCATGTGCTGGGCTTCCTATTTCAGTAAAACAGCAAAGCTCACTATTCCCAGAGGATTTTTGTGTCATTAATTACTTTTTTGTCATCTACTGCAAGTTCTTTCCCTATTAAATATGTATTTGTGATTCTACCCATGCAAGATATATTAGGTAAGCATTTTTATTAGTGTATCTGTGCTTAGAAACGCTTTCTTGTGTTCCAAGACTCAGTCAGTCAGTAAAGCTTCAATGCATCAAAGCACTTAAGCCTGCACCTAACTCCAAGTATGCACGTAATCCCATTGACTTTAATGGCACTGCTTATTTGCTTAGTTAGGCATGCATTTAAAAATGAAGGTCCATGTAAGCATAATTGTGCTCTTTGGCCTGGACCCAAGCCCCTAAAAAAGGGGAAAGCAGAATGGAGAACCAATGTTCAGCAAAGCTGTAAGAGGGCACAGCAGCTTTCTAGGGAATATGCACAAATAATTCATTTAACTATCTTTACAACAATCACAGTTGGCTGGCAAGCCAGCTATTGAATTCCACCAAGATATTTCCAAACCCAAACTGAGCACTTTTAGGAGCACTTATTCAATACAGGTGTTGGAAACCATAACTAAAGGAACAAGCATTTCCTCCAGGTGTGTTTATGCTGCTTCTCACCACTCACCCAGTTACTCAGGAACATTTGCCCAAAGCTGCTGAGCAATGACACCTTCCCCTCTTGTCACATTACTTTTCCCCCATTTCTTAAAAAAAAAAAAACCCAAAACAAACCAAAAAACCCCACACAATGAACTGAGGACTCCTGACTTCTTCCCTTCGCATCACTGATGTTCAAAAGCGAGAAGTGGCAAAGGTAGGAGAAGCCTCTAGGACATGAAGTGGCAATGGTTTCACTCATATTATAAAGATTATTTAAAAATACCTGAGGAGGGAGGTTTTTCTGACAGGAGACTGACAAGCCCTCCTGATGCTTTCTAACAGTCAGGGCAGATAAAGATGACATAGTTGTGACAAAAACAAACCCAAAAGCTTTCAATTTCCCAAGGCTGGAATAGTTCTCTCTCAGAACAGCACCTACACATCTGACAGTCCAAAGGACCAAACACCCGACAGATGAGACTTTTATACCCTTTTATACAATAGTTACCAAAAAGTTTAACATGAGAAGAACAACTGCACATTTTCTGAGGGATCAAGTTTCAGTTCTACTTCTATTTTGCTCAGCAAAGCTGCCTTGCAGGAGAAAACAAGACAAAGCCATTCTTTTAACAATGACTCACAGAGCAAAAATATGCCTGAAGCTTTTCTTGAGTACTGCTTTCACTAATATAACTAGAAAAACACAAGACTTGAAACTCCTATTACATTAAATTCACAGAAAGTACATCAAGGTTTGCTTGTACTGGCTCCTGAAGAGACAGACATATATGCTGCTATAAGTATCTGGTACAATTTAAAGGTTAAGCAACAATCTTAAAAAGCTCTGCATTTTACAGTGCAGAAAGACCCAGTTAGTTATCACTGCTGTCTGTGATCTCCTCTTGGACTGTTTTAATTGGTTCTGACCACTACCTGGTCTTTATTAGAAAAATCAGCAGCAGGAAAGCATCCATGATGTATATTTTCCACCAAGCTGATTTTTAAATCTAAAACCCCTGTAGCTCCACAATGAATCTGTTAGAGCACCTTCATATTTTGTTACTGATGGACGAAACACTGCACAGGCAAGATTAATCGTTCTGGAAAATCATATGAAACAAGCAATGACATTTACATAGAAATTTTATTCCAAAAATTCTTAATCCTACCCTTTTTTGATATATATAGATTTACTACTTCATTTATCACTGAAATGGGGCAGTACTCAAACAAAGACTAGAATAAAGGATGAGCAACTAATACCTAAGGAAAACAGAAACAATGGTATCTGAATCTGTTTCATCCCACTTGATTTTGCTGCTGAAAACAGCCGTGACCTCAGAGCTGTAGGGAAAATCACCATGTGCAAGTATTACTTGCAAAAGAGCAACCTTCTTGTAAAATGTCTTGCTCTCTTGCAAAATGGAAATTTAAGCCTTCTAAGTATACCAGAGGGGGAAACCAAGCCTACAAAAGCAATTCCAAGCTCCAGCCTGGCCTCAGTAGCTGTACAAATGCATTAGTGTCCATAACAGAGGTGAAGGACCCTGGAGCAGTGAAAGTCCACCCCAAACACTGCGGAGTTCAGAGGTCGTGTCCGTCACACCGACTGTGTGTTGGCAAGGGGGCTCAGCACGCTCCGGGCACGGAAGATAAACTGCATCTGCCACATCCAGCCCACTCTAAACAAACAAAGCTCGCAGCAATAAAATTTATTTGTTTTAATAAAGCTCTGTGGGCTGTAAAACAATATCCTCGCGCAGGTAGGATTTCCACAGGTCAAAGACTTTCAAGTCGTGCCCTGTTTCTTGAAATGTGAGCGTAAACTGCAGCAATCCCTTTAAAATGAAGGCTTGCCATGGTAGGAGACACATCCAATTATGACAACTATTTTCCCGTTTCACAGAGTATTTTAGGCTGCCTCCACACAGGCCACTGTCCCTCCTTAAGGTTTAAATGCTGGATGGTCAGACATTAATGCAGTTTCAATACAGATTTCTCCCATTCGATACAACAATAATGAGATGGAAAGATTGTGCTTCCTTGTGACACTCAAGGGTTGTGCAAGGCCCCCTGAATCTATCTGAGGAGTTGTTTCCTCCCTCTCAACCAACACTGAGAGGAATGTTTTAAAATTAAGACTCAGTTTAGGGTCTAACTTGCCTGTGTTCATATTTTATTTAACAAACTTTAATGAATGTGTATTTCCTCAAATGTCTCAATATTTCACATTCCTTCTGCAATTTTACTGCTGAAGATAAACTTTTCCCTACGTGCACTGTTTATGAGAACCTTAAATCATGAAACAACTGCATAAGTGTGAGACTTATTTTTTTAAAAGTGGGACAGATTAGCCAAGTTCTTCTTCAGCTTTAACCACATACACAACAACAAAGAAAAGAGATTTGGTCCATCAACACAACCCCAAAGAGATGTTGTGCAATGGCTAAGAGACATTCACACACAGTGGCCTTCGCACTTCAGTACTGAAAATCATGAAAACCCCAATATCCATTGCTACTTCACATAAAGCCCTACCTGTATGTGTGTATGGTACCTCTGGCTTGAACCACCTAAAGAAAAATGTTTAAGAAGACAAAAATCTAGAATTTTTACCTCAAGATGATTGAAGTGTTGATCAAAATTGCTTCATTTAGCCCCTAAAATACAGAAATATGCCTGAGCAATGTGGAATCATTAAAGAAACAAGAAGATGGTTTTCCAATATTATTAAATGGTTGCCATGAGTATTCTTACTGAAGTGACAACTTCCTCAGGAACAGAAAGGATCTCCTGAACCCCTGATGGACCAGCTGGAGGAATCAGAGGCCCAAGCTACCCTTCTGGTGCTCTCCAGGTCAGTAACTCAACCTCCAGCACAAAAGTGTACAGACCTAATTAATTTTACCCTAAAATAGCTTTTGGCAGCAATGAAATTGCTAAAAATTGATCAGTTTGCTGCAGGATTTGTTGCGATGCAGGCCTGGGCTCCCTTTTAATAAGTATGTTTACTCCATTTTCCTTTATCAGCTGCTGCTGTTCCCCAAGGGAACAGTGTCCCTGCCTCGTGCTCCTGCTGCTGGCTTTGGATCATGAGAGCTGCTAGGAAAATTCAAAGAGGTGTTCTAAAAGATCCCATTTTTTCAGAACATTGCCTTCTTTTAGGAAATGTCATTTCTCATTATGAGTAAAATGAATACTCAAGCTCCAGCTCGTACTGCAATTGAACGTTAATGCAGAGGAGCAGAGCTGCAGTAACTGTAGGCCCCTTCACCCCCAGCAACAAAAGGCAAACCTGTTATCTCAAGTGTTGAGCTGCAGCAGTTCCAGCCCGCAGTATTTCCTACTTGACAAGAGCCAGCACCACAGTCACAGGTGGGCCCTGTTTCCTGGGCAAGCTGCAATAACGTGGCCTCACATCCAACCCCAAAGTCCCTTCACATCTTGGCAAACACCAGCTGATTTAAAACTATGTTTTCAAGGTATTTGTTGCACTGCACAGATATGTGAAATGTGAACATTTCTAAGACTACAAAGTCCTCCATCATCTCCTCTACCAAGTGCTCCTTCTTACCTGTGGGACACCAAATTTGTGGCAGAACTGTCTAGGTTTTGTTCTGCTCTCATTGTCACCAACCAAAGCACCAAGTAAATTACAGCTAAAGAATCCCAGTTCTTCCTTTTGTCACACCTTCCACTCTGCTAAACTGGGTAAAACTGTGTGCGCTAAAGGGGAAAAACACCAGTCATACAGATGTGGTGGGAAACAGCCCTTTTAGGAAAGGGTTTCATTCTCTCATTCATTTACTGAAATTTTAGGTCAACGTGGTGTTGAAGCAGCAGCATCTGCTTTGTAAGAACACATATTTAACACCATGGCAGGAACTTAGTCGCCTTCAAAAATGTTCTGCTAAGCAGTTCTTCCACTTGATGTTTTATAAGGTATCGCCAATGCACACTTGGAACATCTACAGAAATTCATTTTCCTTGTGTGTAAGGGCTCAGAGTCCTCTACAGAAACCAGCTTGGGGTGCAGGGAATAAACATGGACAGGAAGGCAGAGAAAGAGCCTGTCACGGAAAAGCTTCGGGCTAGAAGAGTGATTTTACTCCCAACTAATTTTTAAGTTGCTTGCTAGGATTCTGCAGATATTCTTCATATTTGCACAGGGACTAAACAGATATGCACATTCCCCCCTCTGTCCCCACAGTTCCTTGTCCATGACCTCGATAAGAACAAGCCACACTCCACATAAATAGCATCACCAGCAGCCCAGTATCAGTGAGTAACAAGCCTCTGACATTTCTGATTTCTGGAAGGTCAACATCCCAGCACATGACTTATTACAATTACAGGCACAGCTCTAGCATGGAAAGGGAAAGGCAATGTCTGTCAAAATATTTTCTATTTTATAAGCGAAAACAGATCTTTGTTTCAAAGTCATCTTTGCCTGCTATGAGATACATAATTCCTAATTTCCACCACACAGGATTTGTTAAAACTGCACACAAGCCAAAGCACACTAAAGCACTGCCAGCGGAGCGTTCGGATTGCTGGACTGGGGGCACAACTTCCACCTCGGCCAAGCGTTCACTTCATGAATTGCACTTGGATGCCACATCAGGCTGCCTCAAACTAGAAAGCTGACAATGTCACGTGGCAAACATTATTGATACATTTAAATGCACCGTAATTTAAAAATAAAACCAATCCCGTAGGTTTTTACAAGAGGCTTTGAAGAGATCAGGTGCCTTTGTTACAAAGAGGGCAAGGAGGTCATTCACAAGTGTTCTGGTGCCTCTGCTGAGCAAGGTATGAATGCTCTGTGGCCATAGAAAGGATTCAATATGTCAGTCATCTGTAATAATATCCCATTTCTTCTGTTTTGTTCAAGTTCTGACGCTATTTCTGCCCATGTGAAAAATCTGTTGCCAGGGAGATAAAATGTCTGAGACCCCCAAATAATCTTGTAAATCAATAGACTCTGGTTGGGGTTTGCACTCACCGCACTGGTTTTGTGAAGTCTGAACCATTAAGTGCATGATCCTGTGAGTCTGTGACTGCTCTCAGGAACCACGGAGGCTGGAGATTTACATTACTTTAAATTAAAAGCTAAATTATCTTACGTTCCTGTGACTCCAGCCTGTAGGACTTTAAAAGTCAAACACCATGGCACTTCCAGGGAGAAAAAAGAGAACTGTCAATACATAGAGGCGGTTTCACTGCAGAGCCACATGAAAATGTGGCCAGTGGCAGGTTCTGTTAAAAAATCCATTTCAACAAACCCATTTTGATCTAGCTGTGTGCCATTTTACAGTCTCTGCTCTAATCTCATTAAACTTCACAAACTGAGGTGGTACCAGATGGCATCCAGAAGAGCTTTTCATTTTGAGCTTTAGAGAAAAGCTCAAAACCCTTTTGGGAAAACTTACCCAATGTGAAATTTAAACTGAAGGGAACTCTGTATAGTCTCCTGTGAAACTGAATTGTATCTTGTAAACAACTTGTAAATGTGAGCTCCTGCATCAGAATTGCAGCTCTGGTCTCAGCAAGGGGTTAAAACTCAAATTCTTGCTCTCCCTGAGAATATTCTCCCATACCTTGTTCTGGTTGAAGACCAAACGCAGCTTTCTGCAGACCAATGTGTTCAACACATACAGAAAGTATACAGAAAACAGTTTGTTCAAATGAAGCACAACACTGCTGTTAATTCACCAATGGGGCTCACGAATAATAATCCTATGAAACAAGGATTTGCCTCGCTATTCCCATTTTGACATGGAGAATTCAGGCATTAAAAGCACATTTGGGATGAAGATGCTTCATGTGGAAGCCACGAGAAGCAGTTCCCATCAGGCCACCCAAAGAAGGGCAGTCACAACACCACTGGGCTCCACCCTGGTTAAAAACCCCAGGGTTTAACGTGGCCTGAAAAAGAGCTTTGGGCGCAGTCTGCACACCCAGGCACGCTCACACAGCGCAGCAGTAACTAACCAAGGAGGTGAAAGGGAGCGTGGCAGGTCACCCAGGAGCAGCCCTGCCGCTGTGGTGGAGCAGGGACCCGCACCCACAGCGGCCCTGGACGCAAACCAGAGCCACTCTGCTCTCCCAGGATTCCTCCCCAACAGCACCTCCCAGCGCAGCGGTACCTTCTCCACGCTTCCATTAGCACAGTCCCACCGCACCTCAGGCATCTTTTAAAAGAGAACAGCTCCCCAGCCCTCTGCTCTGGGCGCATCTCTGTGTGTGCAGGTGCTGCGTGAAACCAAAAACACACGCGCAACAGAACCACTGTCTGCATGTACCTCCCTCCCCAGGATTCAGTGATTCATGTGACAAATGCGCCCATCTCAGCCTATCAAAATTGTAATTCTTGTTTCAGCAGAAGTGCCTAAAAACATACTGGACCATTTCCAGGCTCTAAAATAATATTATAATACAGTTAAACAAAAACAAAGGCTAAATACTTAATTTCCTGTAGACCAGATTTCCAAGATTGCCATTCCAGTTTCCTGATTAAATAATAGATATTCTGGAATATTCTGTTATTAGCATTTTCAATTTGCTCCTAAAAATCAACAAAACAAAATTAAGCATTTACTTACTCTCTGGCTCCTTAGTAAATATCAGCTTAGGTCAGACAGCATTTTGCTGCACTGTCATCACTTTCTAAAAATTCCTCAACTTCCATTAAGACCTCTGGGTTATTGACTTCTGACAGTACATCTCGATTAATAAAAAAAATACATGAGAATCCTACAGAATGTAAATTCTGAAGTTTCTGAAATGACTAAATTGTAATAAAATGTTCATGAAATCAGTGATTCATCAGTAGTAACAGTAACTAAAACATTGGTAATGCTCACATGTCACCAGGTGGTACATCAGTACGACAAAAAAAAAAAAGATGAGCAAACCTTTAGCAATAAATGTACTTTCACACTGTAATTCTAAGAATTCTGACTTGAAGAGGAGGTCTGATGTATCACACAGCACAATCACTACCACAAAGGAGCACAGGGTTCTCCAACTGCAAACAAGGAAAAACCCGGATCTCCAGACCATGGACATCATGGGAGACAGCACAGGTTGAACTGACAGAGAAAGCAACAAATCACATCAAAATTAAACACTAATTCCATTTACTGTTTCAGTTATTGTTTTGGCACTCACCTCATAAATCCTCACACATGCAAGCCTTTATTTCCCCCACAAATGTTCATAAACAGCCTCCCTTCTCCTTCATGGCCCCGCCTGCCATGAGAACACATCACTGCTGATGAGCTCCTCCAGCATCCATGCATTGTCTTTTAATTGATTTGGAATAAATTACAGTCATTGCACACTTACTGCACATTCCAGCCCCACTGCAGGTTGAACTCTACTGACAGCAAAGTTTACTGACAGCACACAAGCAAGCAGAGGGAAAGAGCACAACCAAATGAGAACGGCCATAAAATATGTGGTACCATACCAAGCCTGCTCTAACACTCTACAATCCTTTTTCATTCTCCTTGCTTTTCCTGGGCTTATCAGGACAAAATTGTGACTGTTTACACTGACAGTCTTCTAGTACAAACATTAGCAGACAGCAATAATTTCAAGAACAGTTTCTTCATTTTAATTTTTGTGAATTACAGAACAAATGAAGTGAAATCAAGTTCCCCTATGCAGCATTTCCCTGGGACAATGGCACAGAACTGAGGCTGCCCACTCAGAGCCTCTGCTGACACACAGCACCTGGGGAAAAGCCTTTTTGGGAGTCCCAACCTTATCACCACAGGGAGATGCTCCAAGTCAAATGGCTTGAACATTTCCATGTCCTGATCTCTAGCACAAGAAACATAATTCAGCCAATTAACAGCAAAAAAATCCTGTAACTAAAAGCACAGATTTATTTTTTTTTAATGTTATCATTTATAATTTAGGACTGTGAAGTTTTCACCCATGTTCTAAACAGGAGAACAAGAATGAACACTTATGCAGCCAGTCCTCACTAGCTTTGTGCCCACTGCTTGCTAGTCCAGGTGTTTAACAGACCGCTTCCATCTGAGTTTCAGAGCCTTGCTTCTGCTGCACCTCTTTGTTTCTCTGCAATAAAACTGAAATTACTGTGTTGCCTTTTGCTATTTAGCCTCCTAAGAGGGGTCTTGCACCAGCTAGGTGATTTTCTTTTACAATTGCTTTCCCATGCATTCACTGAAATCAAATGAATTTCAACGGGTTGAAATTTCTTTGGTTTTTTTTTTCTTTGAACTGCTGCGATGTAACACAAACCAGATTTGGTTCTATGGTTACTTAAAAGGCATTAACTACAAATTAGTGATTTCTGCATAAGAGATGTGGCATAAAACCCTTCACTCAACCATGATACAGAGCCCACAGTTCCTCACCATGAGTGCAGGACCACGCTGCAAAATATCTTATTACGGTCTAATATGGCTTGCTTTGCTCAAGTGCCTTCCTGAACACTTTGGAAAGGGACTGAGGAAAAAAAGAATAGTTTTGAGATCACATTTCATTTCTATTTTTATCCATATCACTTTTTTCTTTTCTTACACAATTTCCATACCACGGCAGAACCCCAGTCTGTCAGAGGCAAAGCCAGGGATGAGGAGTTCAGGTTGGTTTATGACTGGTGTGTTACTGGGAGTCTCTTAATAAACACTCCCAGCACCCTTTTATAGTATCAGGTCAGAGGCCTTTATCTAGTTGTTTAAAAGCAAACCAGGTGCAGATCATGGCTCTCCTGGGAGGAGAAAACTAGAAACAATCCAGTTCATCTCTCTCACCTCCTACCCAGCAAACAGTTGTAAGTAAGAAAGACACTTAAAATTACTATTAACAGCTTAAAGCAAAAAGAAACTTCTAAAAATAAAGTCAGACTTAAAAGGTTTGTCATTAAAAGAGATATACCAGACTGAAATGCTGGGAAAAGGTCTAAAAGAACAGGGAGAAACAAGGACTGGGAGGGAGTTATAGAGGCTGGTTGGAATCACCAGCTGACTTGGGAGTCTCACACTGAGCAAGAGAATAAATATTAAATCTAGACCCAAAGAAAGTCAGCAGCAGCCCAGAGTGATCATTGGATTATTCTAACCTAGGGAATAATTAATTATTCCCAAACAAACCCGGCTTCATTTGTAGCCTGACACACATCAACCTGTCTAATTAGAGGAAAAAACAAGGCCCAACAACACACAATATTTTATTTTCTGTTCTGTTAGTGTCCCCAGCATTCTTGAAAACTTTAATTTTTTCTTAGCTTTACTTTGGATTTTTCAAAAATACATCATTTTGAAACTAGTTCAGAGAGAGCACCTCAAACAGAATCAGATTTCCTGACTGTGTCACTTTTTCATCAGAGATAACAGCATTTGCCTTCAGAACCACTTTGACAGTGCTACAATTAAGCTCATTTAATTCTCTAACACTCTTATCCAACCCAGGAAGGCAAATACACACCGCACACTAAGGATTACATTCTGCCTTTTTATAAGGACATCCAACTCTGAAAAATAATTGTTAAAAACCCTGCAGGAATAAGAAAATAAAGCTACACACAACTATGCAGAATATTTAAAAGCAGTTAAAACCATTTTAGAACGGGGGTACTTTGTAAAGCCATTTTAGGTTTGCCTGTGTTTTATTTGGTGTTTTTTCAAATGTTACTGATTTTTAACTTCTATAATTGATAATACTATAGCAGTAAGATGTAATATGATTGGAAGTTCTAACATTTTAAATCTTCAGAGTTACATAAAGAACTTGTTTTCTCTCTGCTGTTTAGGAAAATTACCTAGATCAAAAATAAGGAATATATTTCATACAAATATAACCATCAGTTAACCTTAATTACACGTTCTCTTGATAGACTACGGAACTTAAAATGATAAAAATATTTTACAAAGTATTTACTTTTTTGAATTCTTATTAGGACACTTTTCAAGACTGAGATTTTTACCTTAGGTAATCAACACTAGAACTTGTTATCACTTAAGAAGAAAGCACGCTTAATCAGACTTTTTATAATACACGTATTGTATTTTCTTTTACTTCTGTGCAGCTCTGGGGAAAAAAATGTTAACATGGAGTGATAACATTTTTCTCCAGTACTTGGAGCTGTAATTTGCGAGCCACATTTTAATGTTACTGAACTCTGTTGTGTCTTTTCAAAGTTTCTAGTCAGGCTGTAGTTCAACACAACAATGAAATCTCTCTGGCATTTCAAGTGTCGGAGTTAAAAAAAAAGTTATGCACACAATTATGACATTCTGCTCTTATATAAATTCACTTTCATTAAATTTATTAAAAATGTTCCTGCCTGCTTGTGGTTATTTCAGTGGGTTTTATTCCACACACACTGTATTAACTACAGCGCGTGAAGAACAGCTTCACCCCCAGAACTGGATTAAACTGGGAGGGGGTTAAAACCAAACCAACAAAATCCAGCATTAGCATAAATGCTGTGTTCTAAGGGCTGGCTAAATATGTTAAATGCCTTTGCAAGCAGGATCTGCCCCAATAACATCCGTGCTGCTCATCATGAAACCCAAGATGCGGCACCAGAGACTCGGACTCTCCATGGGAGAGGAAGGAGCTCCATCCTTGGCATGACGAGGTCCCTCTCAGGACCAGGGGCTGGCAGACCATGGGGACAGCACCAAATACGTGCCCAGGGCTCACTCGCTGCATTGCAGCTCAATCACTTGCATGTCCTGACCCCACGAGTGCCCAGCCCAGGTTTCACAGCAGCTGAGCTCAGGTCACAGGCAGCGAAGTCGCCCTTCGACTGTCTCTTACAGGCAGGGATTGCACCTGCCGTGCGTCGGCATCAGAAACAACCCAAACTGGGTCACAGCCAAAAGAAATGTTAGTGCTGCTTTATGAATTGAGGGAGGCTGAAAGACTTTATAGACAGAGGGATCAAGAAATCTCACAGAGGCTCACTCTGTAAAACATTTCACAAAACCCGTGCAAACAGAGGGAAGAAGTGGCAAAGAGCAGTTATTTCATGGCTCCCAGGAACCTGTTCCTTCCATTAACACTCTATCAATGCCCAGCAGGTGTTTCACAATGCAAAGCTTGGCATTAGTGAGCCGCTCTGCAGAGAAACAATGAGGAGTCCTATTTCCAAGAGCCAAGAAATCATCATGGTGTATCTGAAAAGGCAGAGAGAAGGAGAGAGCATTCCAAGGTAGTTATAATTTGGCACGTTTATGGTATATTTTACAGATCAACCATTTTTCCTTAGAACAAGAAGCCTCAAACAGAGACTACATACACAATCTGAGCAAAACTAAATAAAGATGTAAAAGATGTGGCAAAATGTCAAACGTTTGCCTCTTTGAACACATCCCACCTCTTATCGCATGACATAAAGCTTTACAAGGTTCCTGCTCACTAAAGAGCAGCCAAGTGAGGTGACCAAGGAGCTACAAACAATTTCTGTAGATCAGGTGAAGGACAGATAAAGGTACTGGTGTGCCCTTGATTCTGCTTTACTCATCCAGATAGTGGGTTCTTCCTTAAGTTATTACTGATAAAAGAAGAACACAGAGAAGGAAAAAGGAGGAAAGCTTCACAGAAGCACTGTAGGGAGTACTCAGAAGAACCTACAAACCAAACCCAGGAGGACAGAGAGAGGAAAGAAATTTGGCTCCAACTCTAAGAAAGCCCACGGAGAACAAACTCCAAACCACCCCAGCCTTTTCTCAGTGTAAGCAATCAACATTACACCAGCAAGTTGAGATTCCTACAGGAAACAGGTTATTTACCCTTACAAGAACAACTATAGGACTACTCTATATCCCAACACGTACCAGTTATGAGAATAACCCTAATTTATGGAAGTACAAGCTTCCCACCATTCTGACCCATCATTAAGAGTTCCCTAACTTAAAACAATAACGCCACCTATAGTTCTCTTACCTGGACACACAAGCACAGTTCCAAATGGCAGCTCCCTGCCTAAGCATGTTTTCCTGACGGAGACTTAGCATGCTTGGCTATGCTTCCTACAGCTGACATGAGTTACCTCCCTAGAAAGTTTGCAAGGATTTCAATATCCGACCCAATTATTTTTTTTAATAAATAAAATCTTTATTACCAGTCACTTTGTTACTGAAGTAACTCAGTGTGCATTTTAAAACTGCTTAGATATTTTTCAGTTCACTTCAGAAGTTAACTAGGAGATGAAAATAAAATACAACGCAAGAGAAAAAGCAGTAGAAAAATCAGGAGACAAAATAGTTGTTTCAGGTACCTCTAAAAGGTGTCTCACCCAAACGAATTTTTAGGTGAAACGCTAACTAATACTTTTGCCAAGTGCGCCCCTGCGTGGTAACCAAGATCTCTGCAAACCCAATCTGCTTCAGCTCACAGGGAGCTTTCCTGCCTGCAACACTCCAAGGAGGCAGCGCTGACAAAGAATTCTCCTGGCAGAAGAGTCCTGGGAGTGAGAAATAACACGCCCAAACACCGCCCTAGGGGCACATTTCAGAAACTATGGCCAAGGGCAAATTTTTTAAGAGCATGCCTTGCTTGCTTTATTAAAACGTCCTCGATATTCTACCTGCGCTTCCCTTCTAAACGTAAAAGTTACTGATCAGTAAGACCATCCCACTGGCTCCAAAAGAAATGTAAGGACACCATAATTTAAAATACACCCAAAAAATACTTCAAAGGCAGAAAACAGACACTTCTGGCTAAAGAGCAGCTTGAAGGAGCCCCATCTGTACAGTGTTTAACAGCACTGCCAAAATTTGGGGCTAGAAGAGAGGTAACAAATGTTTAAATGTATAAAATAGCAAGTGTATTAAAGCAAACAAGACACACCCAACAATACTTAAACTTACTCCAAGTATGTATGGTAGCAATAACCAGCTGTGGCACCACGTAAAAATTATTAAAAACCAACAGTGGAACTCAATAGGACTGTCAGTGAAAATGTTTGTTCACTTTCCAAAATTCATCAGGAAGAATATTGTTCAAACGCGCATTAAAACCAATTTACACAGAAATTATGCAACTGCTATTCCAGATCATTGCCATGCTTCTTTCTTCTGCGCAGGTAGAATATCACCTCCCTTCTTCCTATTTTGCCAATTTTTTTTAATTATTTAATTGCTCTAAAAAGTTTTAATTCCATTGGGATTCAGAGTCTAGTCCACACCAGGATGTCCAAAATAATTTCAATGATGAGTGAGTTTTTATTGTAGGACTTCCATTATTGCATGTGCCAGTTACTGCAATGTCACAGATAAGAAAGTGAAAAAAAAAATCAGTCAAAATTAGGGTGTTTCACCATAAGAACATATGAAGTTTTGTTAAAGGACTATTCCTGAGAATGAGCTTCTACAGATCACCTCTTGGACAAATTATAAAGGTTTTATCTCCACTGCTGGGGTCAGCTGAACACAAGAACATGAAACAGAGAACAAAGACACCCTCTGGAAGAAAGGAAATGGTTACTGGGTAATGTTCAGAGGTTTGTCTTTCCTGGAAAGATTGAAAAACACTTCAGTTTTATAAAAAGGGTATTATATCTAACACTGGCTTTCAACTAAAAAAAAGAGAATTAACATCACATTTTTATACTGAGACAAAACTTCTCTTTAACATATTTTCAGTGTTAACAAGCATGACTCCATTTTAGATACCGAGAACTTTTTAATGCTTAAAATGAGAAATACCTTTACTACACACAGGTTAAATTTTTATTTCCATGAAGGTAAATCAGTCCCTATCGTATTCTTTAATCTTTTTTATGAGTTATTTTTATTATAGAAACATTTTCCAGCTTTCTTTTTTTTATTTCCCCTAAGAATAAGGTAAATACTAACCAAAACCAATGGGCCTGGGAACAAAACAGATGTTTTGTAAGCCAAGGATATTATTGTTCTGGTAATGCAGAAAAACGCCCAACAGAGGGTGATAGAGACCATAAATTAATCATTAGACACTTCATTATCTATCCTCAAACAAAATTAAAATCATGTGCAGCTAAGGAAGAGCTCCCCATTACAAAGGTTTGAATGATTTCCATTATTTCATTGGAATAATTTCCATTACTTCAGGAACATTTCCAGTTCACTGTAAATGCTGACAGCTTTTCAGAAAAATGCTCTCAAGCATCTGACAATACAAAACTTCAATTCTTTGATTCACTAATTATTACACCTTGCAGCTGCATCCATGTTCACTCCACAGTGTGCAAACCACTGTTAAAATGAAAATTTTGCTTAACAGTGTTGCAGAAGTGGAATACAATGCCTTAGAGTCCAAGGAGACAGACAATATATGCACCTTAAGGCTCATTGCTGTATCAGAATTATTAATCTTTAAATCAAAGGGAACACAAGATTTTATATATGGAACAGATAAAAAAGTAATTTCAATAAGGATGAAACTACCCCAAAACTTGAAGTACTTTTAAGAAGAATGAAGGACATCTCATCTAATATCCACTTTTCTCAAATGCGTTATTGACAGTTAAGAGGTAAAGTCCCACAAAATCTGTAGCCCTGATTTTCCAGACTTGAACTGTGTTTTCCTTTTGCTTCACACATTTCATCTGTTTCTCTGAATATTCCCTCAAACACCACCTCAATACTTCAAAAGAAAAAAAAGCTGAGTGTGGTTTACATGCACAGAAAGATCAGCATAACTTCTGTGGCCCAACTGGACACGTCTCTCAGCTGACTCACCCTCACCTCACTGAGCTTGCAAGCAATGAACAATGAGTGAATCACCACAGATCAAAAGAACTAATTGCAAAAGACTGGAAAAGGCCTAAACTAAGTTCCTTTCAAAAAGAAAATAAAAAACTCTTAATATTTTACCTCCCAAAGCCTCCAATGTTCAGCCTCCTGCCCAAGGAGTTAATACCACTCTGTGTGAGGGCTCTGCCAACGCCCCCAACTTCTCCCAGCTCAGGCTCTCCTTCCACTGTGCTGTGTCAGAAGCATTTCCAAGTGCACAGAGTAAGAAGTGCCTTTACCTGCCTTATCGTGGTAATCTCTTGCTTTTGAGGCACTGGGCACCAGTACAGAACTGGTTCATTAACCCTCTGAGAACGACAGACTACAGCACTGAGCAATAAGCAAGCACCACTGAGGAACAGCTTAAATAAAAACTCAAATCTGCATGTCTACATCTATTTTCAACATCACAGGATAAAAAAAATGGAAAAAAGAAAAGTGGGGAGCTGAACAAACACTGACCCAAAAAACCACCAGGAATTGCTGGCCTTCCAAGAAGAGTGTGGGGAGATCTCCCTGTGAGCACATTAATGGGAGGGTGACAGAGCAGCACACACTGAGGGACCAGGGGCACAAGCTGCAACAGGGGGAATTCCAATGGAATTTCTAGCCCAGATCTCCAATACAAATGTAACAGTTTATGCTTTAGTAATTGCACAGTACTGGGAAATACAACAGCTGGTATTCTAAATCTGTTCTCCAGTTTTCCGGGTCGTAGATCAGAACTGTAATTAAAACAAATTTCTGGCCCTTTCTGAGTTGGTTTGAGATCAAGGAAGGTTTTAAAGCACAGTCCACTTCACATGGATCTATTGTGTACGAAGGGAATTCAAAGCTATGGCTTTGCTTGCACTAAGAAATACAGCACAGAAACAAACATGGCATTGTCCAGATGTGCACATAAGAGCAACCTGGACATGCAGAGGACAAGGCTGTATTCATAAGTGATTTCCCCTGGCAAACCAACCATTTAAACTGAGCTTGCCCTTCAGTATTTGAGTTCATGAGTCACATCTGACCCACTTTTCCTTCTTTTGCCAACATATATAGGAAACATCAGCCAAGCGCCAAATGCCCCTTGCTAGGAGTTTATTTCTTTTGCTAACCTTCCTTGAAAGATTACAAACTTCTTTTTGTTTTCTAAACACTGCAACATTTTGTTTAAGATTGCTACCATCTTGCAGAAAGCCTATTTATTCATTGCAAAGGGAACCTACACAGCAAACTGCAAAAAGTCAACATTCTGCATCCGTGAAAAGGAACCATTCACTCAAGTATTTCCTAAGAGAACATCACTGCCGAGGAAATGGGGAGCCACTAAGACCTGAGGGAAACGTGGACAGAGCAGAGAAGTCAGACTGGCAGCAGCTGGAAACCAATCAAGAGAAACCATTCTGTTGCAGAGTGAGAAAAATCTCTCCACCCTAAAATTGAATCAAAGAAAGATACCGTATTTCTTTAAGCTTCCAATCTTTTAGTTTTGATTCTTTCATAGAATCTCTTCTGTAGAAAATGAAAAGCTCACTGGAAGCCACCTTAACTGTGGCTAGAACATCTCCTGAACCCATCCTTTCAGCATTCCATAGTTTGTTCTCGGAAACATTAGTTAAGGAAAAAGCCAAACCTGTGGTAATGAAAGTCAACATTTTTCACATGTACTTAGAAAAAAAGGTAGGTTGAAGGCAGCACTTCCCAGGTTTGGACAGTGCAGAGCAGAGGTGGCAGAGGGAGCAGCCTTACCTTGCACTGCCCGGCCACGCAGATGGAGGTCCCGTTCTGGTCGCAGGGTGTGCCATCGATCACCTTCTCTGCCTGCCTCACGTAGAAGCGGTACCCGATGGCTCGGCAGTTCAGCTCGCACTTCTGGCTGCCCTTCACTGTGGAGACACACAAAAGTGGTCAAGACAAAGACCACGGCAGTGGATTTTAAAAGGAAAAGCTCCTTAAAACAACAGGTTGAGAGGAAGAAACAAATAGGCCAACTGGGAGCAACCACATCGAACGAATGTGATTAAAAACCAACTCAGAGTAAGGTTCCAACATCCCAGAACTGTTAATATTTTTAAAAAATATATAAAATGAGTCATTATTCAAGCCCCCGAGATTTCTGCTGACATGCAAGGACCAAGAACTCTGAACTCTGGGCGAGAGGAACAGAGAAGACCAGAAGCAATAAGCGTTATCTTTTCCTGTGGAAATCCGTTCCTTGAACGGACACAGCCCAACACTGCGCACACCTTGTGCTGCCGGGTTTGTCACCACACCTGGGTAGCCCTGCTATTGCAAATCATGTTGCAGTTGCTTATTTACCTGTTTGCTGACTGGAACAACAACCCCTTCAGCTGCTCCCCAGCAGGAGCGGCACCGCTGCACAGTGGCAGCGAGGTACAAACACAAAGCCTCCTTCTTTTGACAATACTTTCCTTGCTGCCATAATAAAACCTGACATTCCCCTCCCTTCAAGCTTCAGATCACGCCCTGTACTGAACTATTTAATCTGTCAAAGGAGGTGCTGCACACCCCAGGTAATTGCTACAACATTGTATTCACAGCATTTTCTACTTGACCTCAGCATAGTTTTGAATCCTCAGCCGAGACATAACAAAAAGCCAAAACAAATAAATGCAATTATATCAAATACATATTTAACATCTGTTCCCTGTAAAAGTACCAAACTTGCAGCTCAGCTTCAGTCACCCCCTGTGCAGGCACGGGATTAGGGCAGACCAGTTCTGAAATCTGCCACTCATATACCTCATCTGTGTCTGGCAATCTTCTGGTCAAATCCTTAAAAACCCCTATGGGTTTTAAGTGAGGTCAAAGATCTGTTCACCTGGTTCCCGTTTTTCTGTTGTAGAACCTGGGCTTGCCATGTTCAACTAGGTAATTTTTCCACTGGCTACTTTTTTTTTTTAAGATTCACTAGCTTATAATTCCAAGGACTTCACTTAATTATTTGGAAAATAAAACTAAAACAAAACAAAAACCCTGAGGTATTTCCTGCAGTTCAATCTCCAAGTGTTAGTTAGGTTTAATGACACACTGAGCATTATTCTTAGCAGCTTCATCACTTCACACATAACTGTATTCAGAATTCTCAAATAAATACCATCCAGTTTCAGTGACTTATTACAATTTAAGTCAACTTTTCCTTTTCTGTGTCTGAAAGTGTCCTATTTTTATAACATGCAACACCAGCAATCAAGCAGCACCTCTGAAGTGTATATTTTCTTATCTTCCAACACCCTAAAATCAAGTCAAACAAGCCATTTAGGGTTTCTGAAATGCCCTTATCTTCTATGTTGATTCCCTTTAGTTCAAAGTGTCCTGAAGCCTCACATTCCCATACTCTTCCTCTCCTAATTGTCTCCCATTTGGTTTTGATACTTCAAAATTTTTTTAAATTACCAGCTGGCCTTCCAGATCCCAATAAAAGTTTTGTGCTGCTCAAAGATGAAGGAATTCACTGCTGAAAAGGACAGCATTTTTGCCTGGACCCATCTCCTCCTTCCCTGCTGCTGGGGCAGCACCTACTGCAACACACCAACAACCCCAACTATGCTGAGATTACTTTCTCTGTGAAAAACTACTCCCATTTCACAGTTTCTGTGTTTCATTCTTTCTCATTAGGAACTGTTCCTGCTCATACAAAAAGAAATAGTTGAACAGTCACTGGTTTTGACCTCAAATAAATGAATGAATAAATAAATGAACCAGGCTTTAACAACAAACATACCCTATAACCCTTTGATATTCAGATTATTTTGATGAGCTGCTGTAAGGTCCTACCTTGGTTAGGGACACACCAATTACTACTCCCTAAAGACAATGTTCCCAGACATGAAAGATCTGAAAAAAAACTTGTCTACAAAGAGCACACACTGTTAACTGAATTGCCCCTGCTGAACGAGAGGCATTTCCCACAGGATTTGATGTCAGCATTATGTATTTCTTTGTACAATGCAGAAATTACAGCAGAACAAACATATTTTAGAATTCCCATGGCAAACACGACACCACAGCAGTAAAAAGTACCCCACTGCCTGTGAACCTCCCCCATCCCCTGACAGCCTCCCTCACCCTGGGTCTTGCCACATCTCTTGAGGTTTTATGGTTTGAGCAGCAGGTCAGGCTGCACTATTGGCCTGGCAACTGGACATCAAATGCCAATTAAATGAGGAGCTGTGAAGGGATTGATTCCACACAGGCAACGTTTTTGGGTACCATGTCATGCGATCCCAGACCTCACAAAAGGATCTGTCTGACCTCTGGGAGCACAGGAAGGCCTCTGGGTGAACCCCTTCCAAACCAGCTGGCAGCAAGACACACTTCCACACAAGAAATGGGCTCTTTTTAAGTGTGACACATTTACCAGGACAGTTCAATACGCAGGTACTGTTTAACAGGTCCTCCTAATGTATTTGCTTTTCATTCCCATGCCCACCTCAGCACAAGCAAGTCTTTGTGGCAATTCTCACCTTATCCTACTTTATTAAACAGTGAACTTGGGTGAAATTTAATGCTACCACACAGGTTCTGCCAGAAGCATTCATTATTGATTTTGCTGAAGGAGGTGCCTTTGGTAAATAATCCTGATAATATGTAATGATTGGGTTTCATTTTACAGACTAAAAAGTATCTCAATCAAAAAAATCAGTACTTTTCTTACAATATCCCCCCCAAACCAGCCTTAAGTACCTCAGGGATATCCTGGTCTTCTCTAAACGGCAGAACTTGGGAGGTTTTTTTTCCAAACACTCAGTTGAAACTTACCTTCCACCTTTCCTTATGAGAGCCAAGACCCAGACATGCTAAAATAGGGCCAAGGAACAGCTCCATCACCTTCCACTTCCCCAGTAAGGACACTGAGACCTCACGTTTCCTTACAGACCTGCGTCCCAGAGCAGACACCACAGGGAAAACCTTCCACTCATCAAACTTAAATCACAATGAAATATCAACAAGTTTCATTCCCCTAAACCTTGTGCTTAGATCCAGATTGCAGAAGTTTGAGAAGAAAAACACATCCACACTTTTTCTTTTAGGGGCTAAAAGAGGAATTTAGGTGTTACCACACTACAGCCAGTGGCTGGAGTTCAGACCGGGTCTCCAGCCTTGTTCCAGGCTGAGCCAGCACGGGGACAGCAGCAGGCAAGGGACAGGCTGTTCCCCACCAGGATTCACAGCCTGACACTCACAGAACAAGCCTTATGTTTTAATCCCAGTACTGAGAAAGCACAGGCTTGTCCAAGCCCATGACAGGCTCCCTGAAGGGGCAGGACAGAGCAGTGCTGTGGGCAGGTCCGGCCGCCTCAGGGTGAGAGCAGAAGGAGCACGGACCAAACACAGCAGGTGCTGACGGAGAAAACTCCCGGGGAGGCACCGAAACCAGCAGGAGCAGAACCACGAACTCCCTACAACTGAACACGCTCGCCCTTCCCTGTGTCCAGATAATTCCCGGGAGCCAGCCCTCCCTGCGCTGCCTCCGAGAAGGCTCCTGGTGGCCACAGCGAGGCCGCCGAGGGCCGGGCAGTGCCGGCGGAGATCGTGGCCACGAGTGGGGCGTGAATCGGCCTCTCTGTGGGCTCGCTCTCATCCCACACCCCTTCTGGCCCTCACTGCTTCCATAAACACAAGTGCAATAAGTTAGCGACCTCACAAAACGCCCAACCCGAACCTCAAACCCGGGCACGGTTGAAAACTCACCCCTCGGAAACATTCCTGCCCACAGGAGCTTGTGAACAGCCCTGTCTGCATTTCACCGAGACACAGCGTTTCCAAACGTGGGGCTGCCCCGGTGAGGGCACAGGCCCCAATTACAGGCACCGGCCTGCTGGAATGCAGCCATGCAGCAAATGGAAAGGAGACCCCTAAGGACATTAACACGACCCGATAAAGAAGAAGAGACGCAAGAGCAAGGACTGTTCTCGACGACAAGCTCAATCCCTAGCACTTCGAGCCGCCATGAGCTCCCTGGTCCTTAGTGTTCCCACTGTGAAATCAGAATAAGGAGAGCGGTTCGTGTCGCACAAAATGGAGGCTCCCCACACCCCGATTGGCCAACGCCGCCTTTCGCGGCCATTCCCACCTTCTGTGGGTACGGCCCTCCCGCTCCCCTCACACCTCAGAGGCCGCGCGCCCTGTTCCGCCACTCCGCCCCTCTTCCAGCAGGTTCCACGGCCGCCCCTGTAATGGGTGGCCATTCCACCTGCACCCCAGTTGCAGTGCGCCTCTCTTCCCCGCATGGCTCACGTCACTGTCCCCGGCACAGCCAGGGCAGGTCACGGAGCGAGGCTGCACATCACCCGCCACAGCCCCCGTGCCCAGGCACCTGCACACCGTGGCACGGGTGGGGAGGGCAGCTGGACTTCACGTCAGCCCTTCCCGTCCCTCAGCTTCCCCTGCCCCCTGCACCGAGCCCAGCCGAGGGGAGGCTGCGGGGACACACGGGTGCGGGGGATAAGGAGGCCCAGCTGTGGGGGAGCTCGGGGAGATGCAGAGAGCGCTGGGCGGGCGGCTTGCCAACGCACCGAGTCTCAGGCTAATGGTATTCTTACGAAAAAATGCTACAAGAAAAAGCATCCCAACTGCAATACCTTTGATAAATAACTTACTCGGCTGTTCAAAGGGAAATCAAAAATAAATAGCCACAGACCAAAAAAAACCCAAATCACCCAGGAAATAATGCCTAGAGTGCAACTGGTCAGTAAATTACTGACAGCATGCACAGCCACACACTGGCTGCCCTTACAGAACACACCTGGTGCCTCCTTTGTGTCAGCTCACACACCAGACCTCCTGCCACGGGCTGTAGGTGCAACTGGAATAAATGGAGCAACCAAGGAATTTCACGTTCCCCGTGCCGTGAGTAGGGACTGGAATGTACAAAACCCCCTTGATCCCCCTTGGACTGGTTCCTCAGTCCAAATCATAATTTAATGTGAGATCCAGACTCCTCATTGTTATCTACATAGCAGCTCTAGTTCTCCATAGAACATTACGGAATGCTTTTACCATTTGTCAGTTTTTGTAAGTTTGCCTGAACATCTTAAAATAGTTAATAACAAGCTCTGCAATTTGAGAAACATGCCTTGAGGGTGCCCACAGAGAAGTGGCATGCATGCTCTTGGCAAGCAAACATCACATTCATGTTAAAACTACATTATAGGATTAAGGAAATTTAAATTAGGCTTCGTTCTGTGTGCACACTGCCTTGTAAAGTCAACTTCAGTGCTTCTCCATAACGAGCCAAGATACACTTATCCACGATGTGTCAGAAACAATTGTTCCAGGAACAAGCTGTCTCTGCAATAGCTCAGTTATTTTCATGGCCCAGCTTGCCATGGGCTGTAATTCAGTATTTACTCACGATAAAAGCAATGAATCTGCTTTACAGGAAGTGTAATGGGGCATAGCAGACACTGGGAAAACTTTTAAGAGATGTGCTCATGTCTATCCCTGTAACATCTCCTTCAGTTAAAGCCTATCAGTGCTGTGGGATTTCAGGGACAGACTTGCAGGTGCTGGAAACCCTTCCCTGTGAGGGTGGGCAGGCCCTGGCACAGGCTGCCCAGAGAAGCTGGGGCTGCCCCATCCCTGCAAGTGCCCAAGGCTGGGTTGGATGGGGTTTGGAGCAACCTGGGCTGGTGGAAGGTGTCAGAGGGTTGGAATGAGACGGTTCCTAAGGCCCCCTTAAAGGTTTTTTATGTTCATATAGGAAGTGCTTCAAGACACACGTACCTACAGGAAAACAAAGGCAGGTCCAGCACAGTTCTCAAAGAAGTCCAGTCCTTTTGCTCACTGCTGTGGCTGTGAGCTGACAGCGCCACCGTAGCCCGAGAGTGGCACACCAGCCCTGACACACCTAAACATGACAACTCACACCGAGGAGTGTCCAGCAGTGCCCGCCTGTGCGGCTCAGCAGGGGTGACAAGGGCTGCTGTACTACTGGCTGCAGGTGACCCAGTCTCTGCAGCTTCCTATACAGAGAAGGAAAACTGTAGGAAACACAGGAAGCACATTCCCTAAAAAGCTCTGGAGAAAGCAGAACTGCTCTAAGGTTTCCCTGCTCGGGGTGTGCCACCTTCGTTACCAGCACTGCGATGTTAGCTCAGGCTCTGCAGTTTGGGAGCCTGGAAGGTCCATCAGAGAAAAGTGACCCCAAATCAGGCTGGTTTTCCACTGATGGACAGTTACAAGTGTTTGAAGTGGCCAAAAAGAATAAAGCTTTTCACAGCAATTACCTGTTGCCAGATTTCTAAATAACAATATGCAAACGTTTTCCAGGAAATAATTAGCATGTAACAACATTTGGTCTCTCCAACAGAAATAGTAATGCGATGTGGTCTGTTTTATTTGAGTCTCTTTTGATACTTTGTCCTTATTAGGCTTGGGAACATCTCTTGACAAGAACCAGAAGGGGTTGTGTTTATTTCTTTTTCTTTGTCCCTTTCAGGTTTTTTTTAACTTCTTATAAACTTTTATTACTCTGGCTCAGATTTCTTTTTTCAAAAACCATTTTCCATTCTTCATTCCAGTGATGAAGGAATCTTTCCCTTTTTTCCCTACTTTCACTTTTCATTTTCTCATTTAGTAAAGATGTTTATTACTTCACCTTGTCTCAACAACTTAATAGATAACTGAAATATTGTCTGCACAGGGGTTCTAAGTGAAAAAAATAAATCAAGCTTGCATAATGAAACTGCATGTACATTTTAACAAATATGAAGCCAAAAAGGAATTTATCACTCAAACAAATTCTTCACCGTCACCTGAATATTCCATAGTTTGTTCTACTCTTCACTGAACAGAAAGTTCAAAGACAGTGAAAAGCCCCAACGTTCCATGATCTTGTCCTCATAGTTAGTGTTTATGGCAGTACGAAACTTCTAAATGGTGTCATTTATTTCAATTTTCCTGGTACCTCCATTCCTCCGTCATTAAAAAGCTGTTAATAATGCCTTATAGATTTGCTCTCATGCTTTAAAAATAGCTAGAAAATTATTCAATAAAATTAAAAGTAGCCAACTAGAAACAAGTAGTTCATAAAAACACACACATCTGAGAGTCTCTTGACCAGCTGGACATCTGGAAATCAGCAAAATATCTAAGTTTGATGTGCTTTTATGAAATTTCTTTTTGTTTTAGCTGTCTAAAAATTTGTTTTCACATAGTATCAGTGTTCTACCTGGGTCCCCCTGGAAAAGGAGAGGAATGTAGACATTTGGGAAGTTGTGATGTTTAATAAAAGCTTCTGAATTGCCCACAATGAGCTCAGTCATGTCTGCATTTTGAATTACTTCTCCTAGAGTGAGAAGTCCACAGGGCTGGGCTGCCTCTAGAGCCTTTAAAGCTGGGTTTTTACCAGCATGCAGAAATGGAGATAACTGGTACAGCAGGGATTGAGCACAGCAGTAGCATGAGTCTCTGTGGCAGCAATCAGGCATTTTCCCTGGGAATGGCAGAGGACCCTTACCTGCACAGGCACTCTCTGCTCTGGTTACAGCTTTTACAGCACTGGGGAAACAATCCTACAAATGTAATTACTGAGCCATAATTAAATAAAGCATTATAAATATCTGTGCCTCCTTCAAATCACTGTATATTGCAAGGTGGCCACTCTTTCCCAGGTGAGGGTATTTCTGTACCCTCTGATCCCTGCACAGCCCAGTCCAAGGCTTTGGGAACCACAGCACAGCTCTCAATTCCTTGCGCCTTTGCTGTTTCTTTGTTACCAATGATTTCCTCAACCACTGCTCAAAACTGAGTTTTTCATTTGAAGGTTAAATCGATACATACACATTTTTCCACCAACACTTACTTTAAGACGCAATTTAAATCTAAACTGTAGATGTCAATGTGCTGCTGGCCCGAGTGCAGCAAAGCCCATTCAGTGTTCAATGAGCACCTGCCTGGTAAGCACTGTTGGCTTCACCACAACTGCCACAGGTTATATGTTTAACAGAGGCTCAAGGCCAGCACCCCTTTAAATGACATGACCAGGGGATGTAATTTCTTCTACAGACCTCAGTTTTTACTGTGTTGCATCTGGAACTCTTTTCTGAATTTAAAGGAAAAAAAAAACCAAACCAAAACCCAACTCCTAAAAATGCCTGTTTTCACATCAGCCTTTCAGGTGTCTGGCAATCAGATTCCAGAGACACCCATTTGTCAGGCACTGGCCACTGGATGTCTCCACTGCCCTGTACAAACAGAGATTAAAGTTCTCTATCGGTGAAAAAGAGAAGCTTTTTCACAAGGTGTTTATCTTCATTTACAAGCCATCACTGGCACGTTACACAGTGCACAGCAGCCTCACTCTGCCCCCAGCACAGCCAGGGGGTGGCAGCTTCACCTGCCCTGCACCTCTGTGAGGCTTTTCCTGACAGCTCCCAGTTTGGGAAATTGGAACAATGAAGAATAAAATCCAAGAGCAGCTGCTTAAGCTCAAACCCTTTTGCTTTAATTCATACTCAGCAAGAGCTAAAACTGTATCAATAAAACCCTCCTAAGGTGGGGGGTGAAGAAGTGTCCCAAGTGCCCAACAAGGGTCCTCCTCACAGCAGGGAAGTTTTCTCCTCACCAGTTCACTCTTTTGCTTCTGTAACTGGCTACTTCATAGAAATCTGATTAAATCAACCACTTAGATATTGGATGGTCTAACATTCCCTAGAAACTGTGTGTAGAAGATAGACTATTAGGATTTCATGGAAGATGCCTTTTCTTGCAGTGTTATTATACAGAATTTATTTAAAATTAAATTTAAATATTTAGGAAACATTATTAAAGCCTAAACTACTGAGGAAAAAAAATTACAACTAATCTAAACAATCTTCCAGACATTTATATATTTATTTATCCTGGCACTAATCTGAGACAAAAACCTGCTGCATGCAGTGCAATTGCTCATCTGGAACAATACCATAAAATGCTCCATCCCCTGAAGTGCTGCCCACTTCCTGAGGGAGGCTGAGAGCTGTCATTCCCACCGGCTCTCAGCTTGGGACGTTCTGCAAGGAGCTTCATCCTGCTTTCTGTCTGTCCTTAAGATTGGAAAGGACTGACTATTCTCTGTCTCTGTTAGAATATCTTACCAGCCTCTGGAATCTCAGCTTGCATCCAGATCCATACTCTGAAATAGGATTCTGTCTCCATCAGCACATTAGCGGCCCCAAAAATGTGCAAAGTTGATTAATGTTAAATTATATAAATCAATACTTGGGCAACTTTAATACATATACCTTCAAATGCTGTCTTCAGACTTTGCACAGCGAGCTCGGTCAGTTCTGTTCAAATCGGTCCTGCTGGAGGAGGACGTGAGGTCACACTTCAGGGTAACAAATGCCAAAGGTAGAGGGGAGGGAAGGAGAGTCAAGCCCGGGCCTGTGAAGCCCCAGCAGCATTCCAGACAAAAGCTCGCGGCCATCTCTTAAGGAAGCGCATTTATGCTCACAAAGCTGAGTGCCTTACAAGTCTCTCTCTCTCTCCCCTATTAAAACATGAACACTAAAAATTCCGAGTGATGCCTGCCATGAAAAGGCCGGGAGTGTAACACCCAGAGTTCTGGTATTCCATAAACTCCCAGAGGGAGCCAGAGGAACTCTTGCCTCACGTGAACTCACAGCCCCTTTTACAGGTAGGGGCTCCCCTCACTGAAGGGCAGCCTAACACCCCTCTTTGATCTGAGGGTAAAAAGGGCCAGCAGCCAAATGGGAGCGAACACAGCGATGCTGCTTCTCCCTGCCAAGCCTCAGGTCCTTACATGACTGGCAGCAAACCTTTATTTTCTTTCTTAAACAGAACTTGCTCTGAGCATTACAGCTTGCACTGAACCCAAAATGCTTGCTGAAGTGATGCTTCTCTGACTTATTTAGTGTGGGGGAAGGAAGAAACCTACGGCTTTATTTTTAAATATAAAATTTTTCACATTATTACTAATAAGAAATGATAACACAATTCTTTTAAAATTTTTGTATATAGGTATCAACTTTCATTTTACTTCTATTACACAACTCTGAGACAATAATAATGTTTACAGCTATCTCAATTTTTTTCATTTCTTGAAACAGACTGAGTTTGCCAAAATTTCCCAGAGAAATAGTTCTAGATCAACCCATAATAATCCTTGTCATTCCCTGCCTCTTTTTCTTCCTGTCTCCAGAAGAGGCAGTGACAGAAATGCCTTTTTTTATTTTCAAAAAATCCAATTCCTGGACTGATTAATAGACTGCAAATCATTTCCTCTCTCTGATTGATGACCTCATAATTTACAGCTCTCTGTGCTCACACGGGCACGGC
Source organism: Sclerurus mexicanus (assembly GCA_013396755.1). Classification (NCBI taxonomy): domain Eukaryota; kingdom Metazoa; phylum Chordata; class Aves; order Passeriformes; family Furnariidae; genus Sclerurus; species Sclerurus mexicanus. The sequence goes on from VWZF01002930.1 coordinate 485,853, forward strand.
AGCTCTGATGAACGCGGAGTTAAAATCCACTCCCTGTGCCTGTAGAAACTAAGGTTTTATACTTGTTACACACAGGATAGATGTCTATATATCAGTGGAAAGGCAAGAGAGGAGACTAAACTGCTCTAACTGAAGATTCTTTGCTCTGGAATACCACCACGAAATGACCACCTGAGGAGCCACAGCAGCAAGAACAAAATCAGAAACGAGAGCAGCCAAAAGTCAGCCCCGGCCTGTCACTGCCCCTCAGGAAACACATGGCAGCATGTTCTGACTGAGCCCTGTACACTTCCAGACTGTCTTAGGATACAAAATAAAACTATTACGGGGTGATGAGGGTTTCTGAAATACTAAAATAGACTTGTACTAATTTAAATATTAATATAGCTATTATTTCGTCTAAAATGTCCTAAGTGCATTTACATGGACTCCTGCCACAATCCTTTAATAGGCATATAAATTCTTAAGGATTAGTTAAAACATTCTGTGCTTTTATTTACATACTCAAAGCTATTTATGTCCTTCATTCTCATAAACATCAGTTAAAAAATGGACGTTCATTAGAACAATGTTTTCCCTAGGATGCCAGTGACCTGGAGCTCAGTCAAGTTGACTGGAAAGCTGCTTTCCTTCTGGTAGCAGACACAGCCCTAAACATTCAGTGCTTCCCATTACATTTATTTTTAAGACTATTATATAAAAAGCTATAACGATCATTGCTGAGGCTCAAGATTTCTTAGTAACTTTGCTTCTAATTTTCCTTCTGGGTTTTCAGAGTTCACATGCTTTGATTGCCAGATGTTGAGATTCCTGCAGAAAACTGCGAGGTTTCAATTCAGTGAACCTGGGAAAACGTGCTTGGAGGGCACTGGGAGGCACTCAGTGCTCCCTGGTGCTGGGAGCTGGTCTCCACTAGCTCTGATCCAACCACTACAAGCCCCTGCAACTGGATTTCAAAGCAACAAAGATTGTTCTCTCCTCGCCCCCCATCTCTCTCAGCTAAGGGGAAAATGAGCGCCTTTCTCACAGTGGGAGTTCTCCGCACAAGACTGGGACCTGTCTCTCCTGTGCCCCTCCTTGGCATTGCCCTCCATGCCACCCGTCCCAGCACAGCACTGGGCTGCACAAGGGTTGTTCCTGAGCAGGGCTGCAGGCACCAGTGCAGGGGATTTGCACTTCGATGTGCCCATCTGCCAACACGCTTTGCCAGGCTATCATTACACACAATAAATAGAACCAGATGCACTGAACTAAGTACTTGGCAGCCTTCTCTCATCCCCCATATTCTCGCAGACAGTTTGCTTTGGGAGACAGACGGGAAGAGCTGACAGTGTGGGTTTGGCCATCACACCTTAAAGGGGTCAGACAACAGCCCGGGGGTGCCCCCGCAGTCGGGCACCCCTCGGCACCTGCAGAAATTCCTGAGGCAGCCTCAGAGAGGATTTATCTTTGAGAGTTCTGCAGGCTGTGTCAGATGACAGAAAACTAAAAAGTGAGAGTTTCTCAGCAGAACAAGGAGGAACTGAGAAATGCTGAACAAGTCAATTCAGTTTCATTTCCTAGAAAAAAATTCTTCAAGAACACAAACCCACCGTTCTTAAACGCCCATTAAAAAATCAGGGCAGGAGCAGCAACCAGTATGGATTTGTCGAGATAAAAAGCTTCTCAAACCCCTTTAATTTCTTTCTACAAACAGGCTGCGTCTGCAGGAGCAGCAGTGGCTGTGATTTGCTACACTAAGTAGTTCACTGGCTGGGTTTTGGTACCTATTGAGTGAGAACCTGCAAGATCTCTCCCAAGCACAGTTCCAACTTACATTTCCAGGCATGAGGTGATGGGATACAGAGAGACATTCACAGGTAGCACCAAGCCGGGAAAGGCAACAACAACATTGGAGGGAAGGATTAGAGCTTGAAGGAGATGCTGACAGCTTGGGGAAGGGTCTGGAAAGGCAGAGGAAATGTAATTGGGATTGCTGTGATATCTTACATTTATGACAGAACCACCACCTGCACAAACACAGAATGGAAAACTAATGGAGCAGCAGTAATTACACAAGGAATCTGGAGCAGTGACAAGGATCTCATTTAACAGGAGACACTGAAGGCAAGAACTTCACAAAAAAAGGGCAGGTACTGTACGGGTAAGTGTAAGCCAGAAGGCAGGAACTAACATTCAGTGGAGAACCGCACCCACTTCTGATGGTCCGTGGGAAGACAAGCCAGGAGAGATTGAGTGACCAGCACTCTGGAAAACACAGCTGAAGAGGGAGGATTTAAACCATGGTGGTGTTTTGGAAAAGCAGAGGGGATGACAGTGGAGAAGGAAAGAGAAGGGGGTCCCACGTGTGCTGTGAACTGGACAGGAGGGAACAGGCCAAAGCTGTAGCATGGAAATCTATATTACACTGCACAGAAAAAATCCACTGGAAGGAATAATTAAGCACGATTTACTTCTGGAGACCTGCAGAACCTCCACCACTGGAGACTGGCACTGGGACAAACTGAATAAGCACAAGCTGTGCTCTTTTCAAGGGTTCCATTTCCTACCCTAAGATCTCGCACAACACACGAGCCTTCCTATGTTTATTTATTGACTCCTTCCTTCTTCCACAGTGCCCACTTATAATAGATACAGCAGTAGCTTTAGTTCAAAATATATTTGCTGTCATGCAGTAAATGTAAAGATGCTGTCCACCATCAAGGAAACTGTTACTGTTAATAAAAACAGTTTCTGCATGAATAAATGTCTCTCTGTGACTTCTCCCCAAAGAAATGTAATTGCTCAAGCACAGTCCTAGATACAGATACTCAGAGTTCACAACAAGAAAGAAGGAAGATTTTCTTGCACCTGGCTGGACTCTGTCCAGCACGAAGTCTTAATTGTAAAAATATTTCCAGTGGGTCAGTTTTTGTCTCTGGAAAGCAGTAAATTGGTTAAACTCCGTCCTGCAAATCCCACCTCTCATTCTGGACTGCAGAAGGCATAATTAAAGTACATCATTTTCTGTCCCCAGAGTTGGATGTGGAAAGCATCCCCAGCTTGACCAGTGTACAGCCGTGAGTCTAACAGGGTAGAAGCGATGCAAGTAGTAATACTTAAAACTTTTTCTAAAAATGTTATTGCTAGTTATCCTAAACATTATGCCGAGAGCAACCCATAGAGCTTGCTGCATCAAATGCCTAGAGAACATCAAACACACGTCTCCGGGTTTCAGGGTACTGATTTAAAGACTGCTGTAGTGAAATACGCTGCAGCTACTCCAAACTGTCTTGCATACCCTGAAACACCTTAGTTTCTACCAAACTTACATTTCCTCTTGAACCACGTCACTATAAATGTCTTCAAGGGATGCTGGGGGTCAAACCATGAATCGCTAATAATGAAATGATCAGGATGATCACCTGATAGTTAAGTACAGCCTTCAAAACTAGAAAATCCTTCTCTAAAATGATAATATACTCGTTACCACCATAAGGGAGCAACACAGGGGACATTTGCTTAACACTTCCCTTTTCCCTTCCCATACCATGGTAGCCAACAGTTACCTGTGTGTGAAAGCATCAGAACCACTCTCGAAATCCAAAACAATAAAGTTTCTTGCTTTTCTGAAAGGTAATTTTAAGGTGTTAAATTTATAATCACCTTACAATGATCGTGTGAGGCAGATTAGCCTGTTGCTTTGTGTCTGAGCAGCCAGGCTACTCGCCACAAAACAACACAGAATTTTAGTGGAGACTGGGACACTGCACAAATGTTTCCAAACCCTCAGGAAAGCTAAGTTAATAAACCATGTCCAGCCTAGTTACATTCATTCTTCCCAAAGCAATTAGGGGGCAGAGGGAATGAATGTTTAATTGTGCAAGTCATTTTTAAATGTCCGTATCAATTAATGCTTGCTCACATAGCATGGAAAGAGGGACACACGTCACTACAGCTCCTTTAAAATTTCTTCTCCCTGCCCCTACCCCAAGCTGGACTCAGCGCAACATCATAATGCAGCAATCCTTTCAAGTCTGGCAGTAAGACTGCAGCCAAGTATGAAAGCTATTCACAGATATTATCCAAAAACAGAGGGCAAGCACAGTCTGTGATTTAGGGTTCACCTGGTACAGACCTTACAGAGGAAGAAACACTGCTGGAACAGCAGAGGCAGCTTTACTAACCAAAGAATCTGAGGGGCAAAGAAGGGGAAACTTCAGCAAAACACTGTTATGAAAAATAATGAATCACACTCACAGACTTTAAATATAAATTACCCCTCTTTTAGGCAAAAAGCAGCTGTACAAAAGCTGATGTTAACCATTATCCATTGAAACCATTCTGTACTGGCTCAAACACTTGAAAACTGTATGTGCACACAGCAGCTTCCAGCAGCCCAGCCTCCCCCTCTCTGAACCACTGCCGTTCCCTCGGTGAGAAGCAGCTGGTGAAGCCCTGTGACCAGCCTGCTCTCTGGGATGCCCAGTCCATAGGGCATGGCATAATCATGCATTTGGGGGGAAAATCCACAGCTTCTCCTAACAAGGAACACAAGAGGGTTTTGCCCTGTGATTCAATACCCAGACTAATGAAAGCAATTAAGTATCCCCCCTCACTCAATGCTCTCTTCTTTGGCATTTTCCTGAACTCCAAAACACTCAGCAGTGAATGGGGAGCACAGACATGAACTGGCACTACCCTGCCACTGCAAGGGAACAGCCAGGTGGAATGTAATGCAACAACTGCACCTTTAGAAGGAAACAGAGGAGAGTCAGAAGAAAAATATAGGAGCTCTCAGGTTGCATGTGCTGCTCCTGGAATTAATAATTATAGAACAAGAGATGTTACCAAGCAAATGACCTATTCAGATGGATTCTGAGAAGGAGATAACTGGTGAAATAAATATTTTGAATTTTGGGGCTCTCTGAAAGACCAGTGAGCTTCTGTTCCAACGTACCCAAGGACACCGACCCTACCAAGCTCTTGTGCCATGTAAACCTGACATATGCTAACACTTCAGCTATCCCAAACTTTATTGCCTGCGTATTGACCAGCTTACACACAACACAAACACAGAACAAAATCATATATTAAATTAACAGCATGCTCTTGAGAACTCCAGGGAAGAGGCAAAAGAATTCAAAACATATGGAGGTATTTTCACTATATTAAATAGGAAGATGTATTAGTTACAGAGTGGGAATTGCTGTAGACAGATATCTGCCACAGACATACTGCGTGGTATGGAATATTATATGTTTACATCTACACTGCACATGAAGGCCTGATCCAGAAATTTGCACTTGGGATGCACAGATGCACCAAGAAAGCTGTTTCTGTTCCTTTCTTCCTGACTGGAACACCTTCCACACTTTAAGTTATGCCGCAGAGTGGCACAGCTTGCTGTGTGGAATGGAGAAAGTGCTGGTGCAGTGGCTGGTGCTTCTTACAGCAGAGCAGTGAGTTTCAGCTACCTCTCCATCCCTGTACACTACTTGAACAGCACTCAAGTCTCATACCCAGGCTGTCTCTCCATTTCCAAAAATAAAGAGACTTTATAGTAACAAGCTAATTTACAGCAGTTAAGACCAGTCATGATGGTTTGGGAAGAGATGGTAAGAATGCAGATGGAAGGACCCCCAGACAGACACACCCACAGAAACTTCAGAAAAAAAAAGAACTGGTAGATCGGATGAAAAGTGTAGACATTAAACTCACATTTCACAATACATACCGTCACATTGCTTTACCTTCTAAATATTTCCCAACTCTCTGGAATGTCCAGTCTGTATGGGTTTGGTCAGAGTCTGTCACTGATGCTAGATGTCCATTTCCATTTGCAAAGCCCTCTGTAAGTACAAGGCCATGATCCCACACAAAGCCCCCACAGAATCCCTTCACCCTTGGCCAGGAGTCCCTCAAAAGACAATGAGGACAGCTCGTGGGAATGAGATGTGCATGAGATGCATTTCAACATGTCAGAAGATAATTGGAGTCAGCAAATAATTCCTGATCTATTATTTTGTTTCCACTGACAGACCCTCACTGCGATGAGGGTGGTGATTGTGGACAGGGTGATGATGGCACTGACATGTGGCTTGGCACGGCACAGCAGTCCCAGAACCACGAGAAGGATGTCTGCTGGAATTACGTGACTCAACCTTAATTTAGATTGACTAGCTAACAGCAAAGATGAACAATTAACAGTATTTTTCTTTTGTATTTACACTGAAAGCAGCTGAGATGGTTTCAGAGAAATTCCCAAAATGCTTACAACGTTGGTAAGATGGAAGCCTTTCTCATCAGTGTTTCAGCCAAAAACTCATTTACAGTTGGAAGAGTTAAATTAATCGTGACATTCAGTTTCTCCTTTCCTAGGCTCAAGGACGGTGGATAGAATAAATCACATTTTAGGCAGAATGCTTCATATTAGATCCTGCCATAGCTAAGACTTGCTTTATTGCATTGGATGAAATAGCAACCAGACGTGTTCTATAAATCACAAACCACAAAATCAGGATAAAACTTCCCTTCTCCCAGAAGTACTCCTATAATTTCTGAGATGTTCCCACGGTACCCAAGAGCCGAATGAGCACCCAGACAGGTTGAGTGTCTGCTCCCTAACACTGAGTAGCATCACATCCAACGAGGTACCACTGTGATTAAAGCAGATTTATGTTCAAAGAGCATTCAGACTGAGAAAGCACAACCAAACTGGCACCTGGGTCTTCAAAACAGGTGTAGCTTTTAAAGCAGAATTCCTGAGAAGGAGCACTGCCCACAAATCTTCATCTTCAGGCAGCAGACACAGCATCAATTCAATTCCATCTGCAGCTGTTCCAGGCAGGAAAAACTAACCCCAGAGTTTGGATATTATTGCAACTTTAAACTGACTTCATTTTAAACTGGATTTTATCCAGTGTTCCTGCAATAAGCCCAAGGAGACTTCATCCACTGATGACTTCTAAACTGATTTTCATAGAACAGATCCAACATATTTCAAATCTCTTAATTTCCCAGTGACTAATGTGTGCTGTTTCCATCAACAGAATGTTTTAATCTAGTAAAGAAAATCAAACCTTTTAATTTAGGAAGTTCACCTTCTTCCTGTATATGCTGCATCTTCTCTGTGCTCCCAGCTCCCACCCCAAATGCAAGCAGAGCTCGAGGCACAGAAGGGCTAAATGTGTCGACCCAGCTAACTGCAAGAACCTTCCATCTGGCCAAGTGCAGATTTATGCAGCAAAAGTTGCAGTCCCCAGACAACAGGACTTTTGACATTTTTAAGTTAAACTTTCCAACTTAGCACTTGAAAGTTTTTTGTTTTGTTGGGTTTTTTTCTTTAAAATGAGGATGCAGCAAACATGATAGAGAAACGACTGAAAACAATTTTCTAGATAACACTCACTAATTTTAACAGGAGCTACTCAAACTCCATTGTGATGGACAATGCCCTCAGCAAACTTAAATACATGTGTACAAATATGCTGGTTTGGCCTTAGATTCACACACCTAAAGTGTTTAGCTATGGCTTTGCTGAACCAGTAGCTAATGCACCTGTGCAACACCTGAAAGAGTTTGGTGGTTTGTTCATGGCTCATTTTACTCACACTCCCCTGTGCTCCTGCTCTGGAACAGGAACCCAATCCCAACATCCCTTTGTACTGCCAAGACACTCCATCGAGCCACCACCCTCAAAGGCCTGGTTTGAACCCTCCTGCTTCCTACACAGGCTTGATAAAAAGGAGATCACAGGCTCAGCTTTCTCCTCCCCTGCACCACAGGAAAGGCACAGACAGACCATGGCTCACTCACCCCACCCCATTCCCCAAGGTGAGCAGCAGTAGCCAAAGGAACTCTGTAATTCCAGTTTCTGCCAGCCAGGACACTAAAGAGATAAATAAATAAATTTCTTATTGAAAACCTTCCAAAATTCAGTGCAGCAGCAATCTCTTAATATTGTTTGAACACAAACCAGAGATTGAGTGTTCTGCAATAAAATTTCTGTCGGTGACGCTAACAAAAATATTCAATTTCAGCAATATGCTGACTTTTTAAAAACGGACATCTGTTTGTATTTAGGTTCTTCATGTGACTGTATTCAACAACAAGGAAAGGATGAGAGCATCCCCTCCTCCAGATCACTCCAGAACTTGTAGGTGACTATCAAACTGATTAAATTGAGAAATCAGCATTGAAGGAAATCAAATCTGGCAAATCAATCATGTGGTCCTTGTTTGGGGGAAACACCCCGACTGAAACTAAAGGGAAGAACCAGAACTTCAAGTGATTGAAACCATTTGACCCAAGTAAGGATTGCTGGATTTGGCACAGGATCTGCAGGGATCCTGGAACGTCCCTCAGTGCCTCTCCATCCTCGTCTCCTGAAACTTGCCTGGTCCCAGGGCTTACCAAGGGCACTACGCTGCACCACAGTCCTGAAGCACGTAAAAGCAGACCCTTGTCAGACTGGAAGAAGTCTGGTTTCACATGTGAATTGCAGAAGATCTAAACCACAAGGATGAGAACACTGAAGTATGCCAGCCTGCCTGCAGTGGGATTCTCCAGGAGGATTTATTCCCTGCAGCCAGAGTCACCAGCAGTCCCGTTCTGAGTGCTTGGGGAGCTCCTTGCCAACCATCTGGACATCCATAGCTGGCAAAGAAAACTAAAAAGGCTCAACCTTGGGCCGCTGGGTTGTCACTGTTGTGACCCAGTTCAGCATATTTGTGTTCTACTGGGAAATGCGAAAGCAGCATGCGATGTCCTGAGGGGCAGAGAGATTCCCAGCACAGCTCCAGGTCACACACAGCCCTGCGTGCTGCAAGGAGTGCTCACCTAGGAAACGAGGATGAGATGTGGACACACACAGAACACTGGGTCTGCCTGGGAACAAACGAAAAGTGTACACATTGCCTGTTATTTCCATTAGGAAATTGGTACTGGCTTATTTATAGCTGCTGACCTCTTATTTCTCACACTTATTTTTGGGAACAGAAAGGACAGCAAATTTTCCTAATAATCTAAATATATTACACATTAAAATTGTATGTTTTCATAATTATCAAGACAACAATTCCTGAAAACAAACTAAATTAACCCAGACAATTTGGTTTGAGTTACTCAAATAAACTACTTCTGGAAATAACTAGGATTTTAATCCACTTGAAATTTCAGGAAATTGAGAAAACCACAATGAGATCAGATTGTTGCTGTGTTATGCAAGTATCCGGATATTTGAAGTGTCTGATTAAAGGAGCTGCTTCCACAATTTCAATGCAAGAGATGTGAATAAACAAGATTACAGTTCATAATCACCCCTATATACAAAATACACGTCAGAAGATAAGAAGGGAGTGATGACACAAAACTGAACTGTAGGTGCTTTTCATTTACTGCTTTCCTAGCTCACCATTTGAACAAGCTGTATATAAACAACCCCCACAGAAATCTCATTCCATGAGATTTCACAGAAATTCACACACTGGGCCTCTGCAAAGCCACATTTTCTTACAGAAGTGGACAGGCAAATGCAATTCCTTGGTTATAAATGTACCAGGAATCCGCACTTGCAGTTAATGAGGTAATGCCCACTAATACCATGCTCTTCAAACTGAGCTAGAATCCATTGTACTGCCACTCAAGTAGTATCATCAGCACTTCCATAATCCTATTTTCTGGGATTTATGCTAATGATCTGCCAGATTTTGCTGCTGGCTGGCAGACAGTGTACCAAGTGAAGCATTCCCACCCACAGAGAAGCACAGCCAGCTCTCCCAGCCTGTATTCTGCACAGGACACAGCCTCACACAACTGCCCTCTGCAGCACATGTACACGTCTGAGCACCAGAAGTAATCTTCCACCAACACACGGAACAGGGCACAGTGGCAACATTCCCACTGACCCCCAGGCAGGCAGTAGCAGGGTCAGCCTGTGCCACTTTTATGGAACCCATGACTCCTATTAATGTGTTTAGTAAAGCTCAGAAAGTCTGCAGATCAAAAAAATATTTCCAGTCAGTCAGTCAGCCAGCAAGCCCGTGGGTAGTTTTAGAGACATTTGACAGTATGGGTTAGTCCCAGTTTGGGAGTTCTGGCTTTTTATGCTGTTTTTGTTGCTGGGAGGCTGGAAGGCTCAGCTTTTGGTAGATTACTGTAGAAATTGCAGAGAAGTGACAGCCCAGCTTGCTGTTTGCTATTCCCATTCCCTGCAGCTCCCAGAGATGAAGCTCATTGTTCCAGGTCACCCAGAAGCAAGTGGCCCCATAAGGAGGACAACTCCAACTCTGTCCCTCCTGTTCCTGCAGGCCTTTATGCTGAATCACATGAAGTTGAATCTTCCTCCCTGCAACCTTGCTCAATTTCTCCCCCATTATTCTGGATTGCATCACTTCACTGCTCTTCTAGAGCTCGCAAACAATTCCTGACTCAGTGACCTTTTCTCTTCTATTCTGTTTCTCAGTAAGAATCACTGCATAAGTGAACCACATTTGGAATATTTATTTTCTTTTCTCCAAGAGTTGCCCCTTTGCAATAGCCTTTAAAAGTCTGAGAATGAATTGCTTTTCTCTACCCATCAATTTCTTCTGAAAAACACAAGTAGTGCTTTTTTCCTGCACTGAATTTATTTTGTTTCTATATTTGTGACTAGTTTGATCTGGGCTTGATCTTCTTCAACCTAAATGATTCTAGAAGGCTCAGCTGGGATTAGCAATTAACTTCTACACCAAAAAGAACAGAGGCTCTAAACTGTGCTTAAAAATTACCTATTTTATATGGCCCTTGGAAAGTTACCTGTATTAAAGGACAGGTAGCAAAGAGCAAACCTCAGAGGCAGACAACAGCTTAGCATAAATACACACGTGTTAGAAGGACAGGAATGCTGAGCTGGCCTGCACAGCACGAGTAATCGAACAATTCACAAAACACTTCCAGCCCACTGGAAATATTTCGAAATTCAGAACAAGTGAAGCAACTCTTGGAAGAAGCAGCAAGGAGCAATCCACATCTTTTTCTATGAGGTAAATTACTCATTTCGACTTGTGATTTATTAGAAATACTAAAGGCAAGCTATTAAAATCTCCACGCTCTGGATCTAAAACAAGATCATATTCAGCAGAGATTCCACGTGCTCAGTAACTTGTGTAGCCATCTAGACAGCATCGGGATTCCTGATAATTGTAACCAAAGCAGCACGAAGTGAAGGGTTAAAAACAACCAAGAGGACAGCATGACACATACTGTATTAGCTTTTTCTTTTCTACTCTGGGAAACAAAAAAAACTCACTCTCCTCATCCTTCAGGACACTGGCACTCCTATTTCTCTTACATTCAAAAGAACAGACAAGACTTGAGAACCAGACATAAAGGAAATATTTAGATGTATGTTGGAGACACTCAGTGGTGCTTCAGCTGAGGTCCTCGGTGGGATGCAGTCAGTGTCTCCTTCCCCTGATAACCCTCTCTGGTTTGTCAGGACAGTGCAGGTGTCCTGCCTAAACCGTGGCACAGCACCAGCACGGCGGGGTCACCCTTCCTACGCACCCTCTGCTTTCCTTAGGCAGCCTCCTGAAGGCAAAGCAACCTTTTGCAAGGCATAAATGTATATATTTGAGATATACCAGCTCTCTGCACATAAGGTGCTTGTGGAAAGAAGGATCAGCTTTCTCCGCTCCCTTGCCACCCACGTTTGACTCCTTTCTCCTTCTGTAAGGCCTTACCAGAAACTGACCTTCCAGCCCCAAATACCCAACTCAAGGTCCAGGAACACATTCAATTCCTTTTTCCCCATGAATTTCAGCATATGATATACGAAAGCAGAGTTCTACAAGCCTGACCTGTGGGCACTAACACGTGCTGCCCTTCCCAGGAAAAAGACAGAGGGATCAATTACCAGGACATGACGGGCAGGGAGCCAAGTTATTCCTACCTAAGGAGGAATGAACCTACAGGGAGCCTCTGGATTCCTCTGGTAGGCCACAGAGCAAGTGTCATGGCCAAGTCATAAATTAAGCTCTGCAGAAGAGGGGTTGCTTCAGACTCTGGGCGTGGTGTCAACTCCTCCTGGGTTAGGGAGAGGGGCCAACAGGCTCCACCGGCCTCCGAAACCAGAAGTGCTAAATACTTTGATTTAAAAACACTAATAATGAAACATGTAAACCTCTTGAAAAGAAAACTCCAGGTCTTACTTGCTGACACAACACAATTTGCTCCAAACGCTTTGCACAGTTACCGATGCTCTTTGGAAATAACTCACTAAAGAAAAGAAAACACAATGAAAGGGAGGGGAAAAGAAAAAAAGAAATTCTCTAATTTGATCATTTCTAAGGATAAACTCCCTAAACTTTCACATATCTGTAAATACTTAAATCTGTGGCATATCACTGCTTTCATTAACAAGCCTTCAAATACACAGACTTTATTAAACAGCTAATATCAAACACATTTTAGATGCACAGGCTGGATAGCAGATTTTCACCCTTAACACTAACAGGAAATTATAAACTCCACTCTGTAAACTGTTAAGGAAATAATCAACTCAACATGGAAAGCAAAAAGTGATCCAGTGATGAGGCAGGAATTTCTTATAAAATGCCCTGATCGCTTTAAAAAAACTTTTAATGCCCCAAATCCTGGGATGTTAAAAACAATCTCAGGAGTCATCTTTGCTTCTGAACTATTATTTTCTTGCAAATGACATCTGTGTCACTTGCCACATCAGTGCCAGAAGAACTGCAGTGAGCTCACGGACCACGACGATCAGCACAGCAAGGACAGCACCACCCGGAGCAGCCACACCACTTCCCCCTGTGTGCCCGGCCCAGAGGTGCCAGCTGCCAGGAGTGCCCAAGCCAGAACTCGCCAGAGCCTGTGCAGGCAAAATAATCAAGGTGCTCTCTCAGAGCAAAGAATTTCCACGAGCAGACAGACCTTCCCTGCTCTGGTGAGGCAAAAAGACCTCAAACCATTTGTGTGTGCCTGCAACTCGCACATCACCTGTTGGCTTTTTTAACACGTGGTGACACTGACCACAGTGCTGGACAGCATAGTCACCTGCTAGATTATTTTATAGGCATTACTCTTAGTGACTTTGTTAAAATTAAATAGCTGCTTTCATAGTTTTCTGGGTTGGGATGAGGGTTTATTCCAGGGCGTTTGCAATGATCAATTACATTTTAGCCGAAGGCAAATAATGGTTTTTAGAAGTATGTGAAACACTATTCCAAATACCATTGTGCCAAACAAGCTGAAAAGTCTCTGGAGAAAGAACAAGAAAAATTGTTATCTTGTTATTATTTATTATGTGAATTAAACTTTGTCATCTCTGGTGCTTTGTCTCAATGAGTTTTAGTTCCAACAGCATGATAATAGGCACAACTCCAATGTGAATAGCAAAGGGTTTTGTTAATGTACTTTGACTCAGCTTTGATGGGAGCAGTTGGATCCCAAGTGAGTTTATACAGGAAACAAAAGATATTTCTTTATCACTAAAAAAAATAAATGTGTAACATCCAGCAAATACTATCAAGTTGTACGAGGCCTAAGAGGAGATATCAGCACCTCTCCAGGTGAGACAGTTACTGAAAGTTTTTCCGCTTCCTTTGTTTTCTAGCAAATAATTCTTTAATTTTTGGGGTTTGAGAGATAACATCAAAAGTCTTCACAGCTGTGTGATTGGTTTGGGATGGTCTTTGCCCTGCACAGCCAGGCAGGCTGGGGAAAAGGCCAGGGGAAAGCTGAGGAACCCTGTGCTGAGCTAAGGAGCCTTCTCAGTGCTGACCTGCAGGGTGGCTCATAATGGAACTGTGCCCTGGGTAAAGATTCACCACAGTCAGGGTAGATCCAACCCAGTTAATTTGTCATTACTAAAGACCTTTCCCCACGTGTCTGACAACTGACTGCTCCTGCACCGATGTTTGTGAGATAAGAAGAGGTCAGGAACAGCCTTTTACAAAGATGAATGGAAGCTTTGCTTTTGCATTCAAGGCTGCACAAACCCAGCTCAGTCTCAGATTTTGCAAGAAGCCTGAATCTCATTTTACACCAATGAAATAGACTGGCACATGGGACCACATCTAAAACCTTCTGATGTCACAGCTGTGCGATCCCAATCGGCATTCCAAGCACACCTGGCTTTTGGTTTGGAACATCCATGTCCACTCCATCTAAAAATACTGTGGGTGCTAAAAAGCCACACAAATCCAAAGTAAATCCAAGTCTCCTGATGCCCCTGAGACTGGAAATACCAGCTTTCACATGCACTGCCTCTGGAAGTGCGCAATTCTATCAGCTGACATCTGTAAGTTCTCTCTTTAAAACACAGTTGGGCTTTAACTGTGCAGTTTGGAACCCCCCCTGGACCTCTAAATGGCTGGGTAATGCTTTTTAAATACGTTTTTGCCCAGTGGAGTTATGAAGGTGTTTAGTGGTAATTCATATTTGCTACTCAGGCATGCACCACTAATAAAATTTCTTAAGAGAATGGCTTTAACAAGTAGTTGTTGTTAGAGCACAGGAGCTACTTTTCAAGCACACAGCTCAGCCACATCAGCTTTACTGGCAAAGTATCAGCCTGAAGAGTTTGCCCACTTATCTTGTCCAAAGCTAGCTGTGTTTTTGATTCCAGGATGTGCAGCAGATCTGTTATTTCAGAACCCAGCTGGACATGGTCTGGGGTAGGTTGCTGGAGCTGACCCCACTTGACCTGGGGAGTTGAACCAGACAATCTCACGAGGTCCCTTCTGATCTCAGCTGTTTTGGGGCTGAGAGCTGCAGCTCATGTTTTCTTCTACATTTCCCCTTATGAGAAGGAAAAGTTTAGTCTTTGTATCCACAAACTACCACCTTGCCCTGCGATCTTGCCAAAACCCCTCATCTATATTGTGCTTCTGCATAAATACACATAACAATTAATGACACCTTCATACCACGGATCTCAGTAATTCCATGCAATGTACAGTCAAACTCCCATTTTTAGCTGAAGTGCCTCAAGTTAGGCAATGAAATGAATTCTCAAGTTTCTGAAAGCACACAAAGCTGACTGATGGAGCTGCATTCACAGCTCCTCCAGACAGCAAGTCTCTGCTGGGTATCACTCACGTTCTGACTCCTACACACTTGATCACCAACATGACTTTCTGTACCAAAGACACCCAGCAGTGCTTTCCCAGCTGTTTGGACTTTATCTTAAATGTCACAATATTTGGTGTTTTTCTTAAAAGTACAGATTAAAACAGGACAACCTCTAGGTCCATTTCTAAAAGATTCTGGATTTTCATGCAGGAGGAGACAATGTTTTTTAAAAGTAGCTACATTAAAGGACAAAATTTGGTAAGTGAACAAAGATCCCTCCCCAAAATAAGATCTTTGAGGCTTCATAATTTCAGTGCAGCGTTCATGATTTTCAAGGCTTTAGTTTGACTGTGTATATTGTAAAACAACTATCCACACGATAGAAGGTGAAGTAAAAGGAGCCTGAAGAAAAAAATGACCCTGGAAAAGGAAATAAACTTATTTTTTGCTCTGAAAGGCACCTCTCTACTTTTCCTTGCCGAAGAGCACAATGTACAGAACATGCATGGACACATACCCTAAATACTTGGCATACCTTCCCCACCCCTGGAGCAGAGGCAGCTCTGCAGCTCATGAGCTCATGCAACCACCCAGCTAGAGCACCCCGAGGGGCAGGAGCAGAGCAGGGACAGCTCAGGATGCTCAGCGTCCCTTCAGCCCTTCCCTCAGCGTGGCCCAGCTCACACACACAGCCCCCTGCTCTTCCCGGAACACCCTACCCAGCAGCTCACCTGGGGTCATTCCCAGGGATTCTTACCAGCTTATTCAATTCCTGGATTCCGCTTGTCACTGGAAAGTGTTTTTATGTGTGTTACTCTTTGGTTCACACTGCCAAGCCACCCCTAAGCGTGCAAAGTGGATTCCTCTCAGATTACAGCAATCTGGAAGACCCTCTCCTTCTGATAAATTGCCTTTAGTTCATGGGACCAGACCACAGCTAGCCTAGAGAACAATTCCCAAATGCTTACACTGTAAATATTGGGTCCTCGACATCACCTGCTTTCTCCACAAAAATCCACATTCCCGGTGCATGTAGACAAAGCCAGTGTCATTAGAATGTTGCTTTATGATGACGTTATTCTGTGCTAAGACAAGGAACACAGCTCTACTAGAGACTTTTTAAAGATGTTTCTGGATTTTTTAGAAGAGACATAAGAAAACAGGAAATTCCCATCATAGTTTGAATTAATAATTTAAAAAATTAAGAATTAATCCCTCTCCAAACAATACCTAAGATCACTCAGATCAATGTTGAAAACCCAAAACTTTTGCATCTTAATGATAAATATTTTCTATGCCATAGAAATCTCAATCTAGGGAGTTAAAAGAACATCAACATTTTTATTTTCCAAGGGCTTCTCAGGCACCCATATATCCTGCTGACCTGCCCCGTGAGTGCCTGCTTATTTGCACTGCGTAATGTTTGAGATTGACACTACCCTGCAGGACAGTTCCATGTTATAAACTGCTTAAACACACGGGGTGTGTCACACAAACTGTGGTTAAAGTCAAGTAAGGTAGAGGAACGCAATTGCTGCCTTTGCTGCAGGCTCTCTGTGTGGGATATAAACGCAGGGCCTCTCAGGACACACTTTCACAATAAAGATTACCATGAATAATCCTAGAAAAGAAGGTCTTTTAGGAAACAGCATATTACCATTTGTCCTCTTGCCAAGTCCATCTCAAAAAAACTGACAAGAGGCAACAGCCTGACTGCAACTCCAAGAAAAAGAACCACAGAAGAATAATCAGCCAAACGGGAGCATTAATAAAGTGGCCTTTGATAACAGCAGGACATGCCTACGATACCCGTGTTTTCACAACTACTTGAACCTTATCTCAAGGGATCCAATATCCTAGGCAGCAGAAAAATCCCTTTGAACCCGGGATTTGTTCTTAACAACAGTGTCTTTTCTTCTTCGAAAACTCCACACCTGCTTTCAAATCCCTGTGTGTAACGCAGGCCCCTGCCCGGCTCCGCCGAGGCTTTAACTGGGAGCACTGGGAGGGACAAGGCTCTCGGGCTTGCTAATACGATTAGGAGCAGCTGGGAAGGCAAACGCACCCAGATTTTGAGCTGGTGCTGTAGGTGTGTGTGCCAGTGGCCAAGGAGCCCTCAGGCCACGGTGTCTCCCTGCAGCTGATGCCCCCCTAACTGGATTAGGCTGCTCCAGGGCTGGAGCAGGTGCTGCCTTCACCCGGCCTTCCACATTCAATACCCAGCAGGAACTGGCACCAAGATCCGAGCCAAACAGTGCTTTGGTCAACAAAATGCCCCCTTTCGTGGGAATGCAGTAAATATTTCAGTGAGCATTTATTCAATAGATATTCAATGAAATCATTGCAAGTTGCAGGAATGTATTGAATACTTCAGTCATTTAAATGCTGCAATAAATACCTTAATATGTATTGCAGTGCAGGTTCATAAATACTAAACTGATAGTTTAGAATATATAATATGTGCTATACAAACACCACATAAAATTGCATACACACAATCCCTCAATTAAATAGTGGGGGTGGATTTAACAGTGCATAAATAAGATAAAACTAACTGCTGTTAGGCTTAGACACGGTTTTAAAATCTGTTTGTGCACAGTTCAGTGCACTGAAGAACGTATTTCAGTGCTGACTATTAATAACTGTTTGTTTGTCTTTGTAAACACTCCTGCCATGAAAATGAAACTCAGATAAACAGATTAGAGATACACTTCATCAGAATGAATATCAACACCTAAGAATAAAAGTAAAAGCTTATTAGTGCAAACAGTTTTGTCTGCAAGAGCCTGCATGCATTAGCCCTTATTTACAGGACTGCCCAAGTCAGACAGTTAGCCTGATCTTGAATTTTTAAATATTTTTAAGCCTTTCACCATAATTTTCATTATGACTTGAATTGAATTTTGCGGGTCTCCAATGCTAACCCACCATTCCTACTATTTTGTTTGGAAACCAACACGTACTGTCCTTGAGAACTTCAGTAATTTCTGAGAGAAATTTAATCTACCAAGCAAAAAGTAATCCCTCTATTGCTCTGCAGAATCAGCTCTAACCACGGTGATAGGAAACCAACACTGAAAGCTTATAAATAGCAGAGAAAGCCAAATTTTTGGACATCTTATACCCAGTTATTCCTTTAGTAAATGATGAAAGAAATAACCAGACTTTCCTTCCAATTATTCTTAAGCTAAACATTTCCAGTATAAGTAAGTCGGGCAACATAAACACCTGAAAATACTCAAGTGTGTAAAAAAGGATTAAGAATGTTCAGTAATGTTGATACGGGGTCTGGATGAAGGAAGATCCAACTCAAACCCTCAAAACCAAGCCCAGAACCTAAGTCATTAAAAAAAAAAAAAGGCAAACTCTTGACAGCAGGATTGTTAAACAATGGAAAACTTTCTCAAGGAAAATTAAGACCATTCAAACTCAGAAAATCAAGTTCTAAATACATAATGAAACCAAGAATGGATAAATGAGGCTAATCAATGTATCTTTTTGGACTCTTCCCTACTAATGTACTATATGTTTACTGAGATAAAATTAATGCTTATTTTCTGTGTTTGCTGCTAAAATTCAGATTTGATTAAAGGATGAGCACTGGGAATCACAATCTCTTCAGACCCCGTGGCAACAACAGCTCCTGTGGTGAGAAGCAGGAGCCCTGCAGCTACAGCTAATGGCACAAGAAAACCAAACCCACAAACCCTTTCGTTTGTCATTGTTGTTTTCTTTCTGTGACACCAGCAGAAGTTGCAATTCAAAGGTAACGTTCCAAATAGCGGAGTTTATTCCAGCATTTCCTCCTAACACAAGACTCAAAGATTTATGGCTATCATATCCTTGAAAGGTCCAGCTGAAACCCTGAGGATGTGCATTTGTCTGAATGAACTGTGTCTTTCAGAATGAAAGTAATTGACTCTGGACACCCTAATTAATGCCACTCGTTAAATTCTTGCAGCAGAACAATGAGGCAACACAGATTCTTCCTGCTCCCTTAACACACTGAGCGAGGAGCTGCTGCAGGCCCGAGCTGGGTTTAACCAGACCAAGCCAACAGGGCCAAGTGCAGCAGATCTGAACGGATCCAAGCCCTCCTGGTCCCACCTGCAGGGCACTCTGGGGAGGAGTTTGGCCAACCATCCCTGTCCATGCACTCAGAGTCCCAAAAACCAAGTGCTGCTCAGATCCTCCCACTGTATCAGGTTATCTCACCTGACAGCAGTTACTGTCACAGGCCAACACAGGGGGGTTGTTGCTGTTCTGGTTCTGGGGCCTCACTGAACTTGTGCAATGCTAAAATTACCACAGTAGTTACTTTTCAATAGCATGGCTGTTTGTAGATCTCTCTGAAGAGTTCTGTATTCTTTTGTCTCCATGCACATCTTCATCTAATTTTAACTTTCATGTATGAGCACAAAGCCTCACGCCCAGAAAGAATTTAATGTTTCCATGACAAAATTTCATAATGGAGACTTGACATTTCTCAGAGTTACTGGCACAGTTGAAATGAAAAGAGAAAAATCAAGATTTTAAGATGAAGTATATCAGTCTTTTCCCATCTCACAGTGCTAACAACGCAGGTATCTTCCACCCAATGTTGTGCTTTGCAAGTCAAGCAGAACGCCCTAGCCCACAATGTTAACACACCTCCAAAATTACCTAAGTTCAAAACCTTTTTTTTATTACCTTTATACAACTCTGAGGCAGCTGAAAGCATATCTCCTAATATCAAAACACATCAGGCTCACTTCAGAGCGTACCTTTCTTTCAATGCAGTGATGAATATTGAGAGGCAAGAGGGAAAAGGACACGCCAGGAAACTGTAACAGCTCCTTCAAGCTGTTTTCTTAATTCCTTGTCACTGTTTAGCATTTCTGACCAGCTGAAGCCCTTCTGCAGGGTCAGCAGGAGAAACCACACTCACGTTAAGGTCGCGCACAAGGCAGAGATGACAACCAGGTAACTATCTGAAAGTGACTTCAAGGTGTGACTGACTGAGCATCTAAAAGTTTGTAGTCAAAATACCCCCACAAAACCCAACAAAAACGTACAAACAGAAGGCACTGGTCACCGCCACACACTGCCATAACACACTGAAGGAACTTCAGTGGGCTCTTCCCCAACAATAATTTCACAAGGAAATTATCATCTCAGAACATCTTTTATATATTGTAGCTTATGTATTATATTTTCAGTGTATTTCTCAACCTGGTTACAAGTACAGTGGAGTCATTCCACTGTCATTTCCCCCATTGTTTCAAAAAACTACATTTTGTGAAAACTGGAACCTTCCTTCAGCACATTTGTTTTGTTGAAAACGGACAGGGATCCCAGCCCTGGTGCCTCATGCCCCCAGCTCTGCCTCTCACCACAGCTGCGCTCAGGGCATGATTTATCACTTTGCCACTTCAGCTGATCAAAGGAATGGACTAGATGCTGACTTTTTAGCTGTTTTGGCAGCATAGTTGGAGGAACTTGAAATTATTAAGCAGATGTTCTGTGCCATAACTGGGGGCTTGTTTTGCTCTAATGAGATACAGTATTTGTTACAATGAAGGAAATTGCTTGTGGATTTGCTATAATGCATTTTACATACACTGGGTTACATTTATACTGGAGCAATGAAAAGAAAATACAGTAAAAGTCCACATTACTCTTCAGATCTGATGATGTCACCAGACTCGTATTATTACATCTGAAAAAAGATCAAGCTGAACTTTTCGAGGTCTGTTTCTGTTTTTATACTTGATGTCCACCTCAGTGGTGAAATGGGTGCACACAGTTGGCTCTTTGTGGTCTGTCTCCGGAGGGATCACTGCACCATCGCAGCAGAACCAGCCTTAGTGAGCTGCACCTCAGTATTCTTAGGCCTCTGACCAAAATTATTCAGAAGCGGATCTCTCTTTGTAGACACATGAGCAAATTTAATGCACAGTTTCTGTGGCTCTTTCAAAGTTTATTTTAAATTTGTGGTGTTCAGATTTAAATTCAGAGTTACACAGTGCAATATGGAAAGCATATTAACAAATTCACAAGTTGACTCCGTGGACAAATGCCAGAGATTTGTATCAATCCGGGTGTAAGAGTGAGGAGTGATCCAGAAAAATATTAGCAAGAATTGTCTGTCCTTTGTAAAAACCCTCAAACTGTGGCTTGGATATTTATTATGCGCCGTGCTTATAAAACTTCCAAGATGTCTAATGGAAACAGAGCACAATAGAAGCCAGTTCTGCTTTTCATTTTATATACTACCACTGGGAATCTTTCTTCTGATGTTCATCCATATTATAAGCTTTTCCTTCGCAGTGGGTAAGAGTTTCCTTGCTTTGAAAATAGTAATTCATCATCACAAGGAATATCAAGCATATATAAAATGCCAGTCCAGCTACTTATGCCGGATAAATTGGCAAAAATCTTTTTAATTCCCTTCACAACACTCAGAACTACCAAAACCCTCCATTCAAAACATTAACAGAACACTCCAGAAACAGAGGAATGCCAACATTTCAACAATAATGCGCAGCACAGGCACCACATTCATATTAATAAGTAACCTCATTTTTCTAGTGAACAGTCACATCAGTGAGAGCTGTGAACTCCGTGCTCCTTTGAAATCCTGGGAGATGGAGTTGGAAATTGTCAATCCGAGGGCTCTTAAAGGAATGCCACATTAAAAACCGGGCTATAACACTTAATCCTTATGAACCCTCTGTAGCAGTTTATCTTCACAGCCTGCCATCCCTCCTCCACTCAAAGTCCTGCACAGTGACTTCAGACTAAGGCTGAGCTTGGCGAGTCTCAGCACTGGGCTTGAGCGACAGGGACTAACCTCACAGGCTCTTGTCTTGTCCCACAAAGGATAAAGTCTTCTCCCTCATATCCCATGGTTTTATCAGAATAAAAGAGGCTTAAGCAAATGATTTTATGATTTCGCCTGTGACAAACAGAGGGCAATAAGCATGGGTGTTCCCAGTCAGGATCCCTCCAGGGTGTATTTATGTCAAGCAGAGGAGCTCCGGAGCACCTCTGAAACTGGCCCAGCTGCAGCCCACAGGAGGGTGTCGGGCCAGCCCCTCCAGCAGCAACCCAGCCATCCCTCTCAACTGCTAACCCTGCAGTTACCTCAGGCAGCTCGGACCTCCTAGCCTGGGCAAAAATTATTCATGCTTTACATGTCCTATACCATATTTAAATGTCAAGAAGCCGCCTCGTAACAAAACACAGCAGCAGCAGCCTTGCCAGACCTGAACCCAGCATCCTCTGTGCCCGAGGAGGCTTCCTAAACTTTCCAGCCAGCCACAACTTCTGACTTGAGAACTCACACCACACTGCTGCTGATAACCATGGTCAAATCCTCTGGCCAAACCTCAGTTTCAAAGCTTGTAGAGTTAAAGCTAAAACTTTTAGAAAGATAATCAGGTAAAACCCACAGATTTCAGTGGAACCAGAACTCGCATATCTACCTTCTCATTATAAGTAGGTGTTCATTTCCAAACTCCACCTAATGCCACAGAAATTATATTAAGAAAATAGAAATCTGCACCTAAATATTCCCAAAAGTGCGAGTTCTTCAACTGAGACTGTGCATAACTAATTTTTGAATACACAAATGGAAACTGAGAACATAAATGTTTAGATTCACAGGTGACTCCCTGAGGTTACTGTTATCTTTTGTATTGTATCAGCTGAGACTGGAACAGGCTTGAACAAAGCATAAATGAGAAGTATCTTAATATGTAATTTCTTCAATAAAATAATCAGAAGAATTTTTTTTTTTTTAAACAGACATGAAAGAGTCTGTATTTACTAGGACCTCTTTCGTAGTTCATTTCTCCATGAGATAGTTCAGTGTTTGGGGGGTTTTTCTGAACAAGGAATGCACATACTATTTTGACTTTTTTTAGGACCACTTAAGTGCTTAAAAGGTTCAACAGTAGCATAAATGTTTCCTTTATAGTCACAATTTTAATTGCTCAGGAACCTATACCATAAAACTGAATGCAGAGACGTTTTGGGAAGGGGTGAAGAAGGAAGTGCTTTGGTCTCTGAGATGGTCCTAAATCCCCTCTTTGTGTGCCTGGAACTCTTCCCAGGATGAAAAGTCTGAATCCCACATTTGCGTGTCCCTGCCTGTACGCTCACCCAACAGAGCCATGCCCAGACTTGGCAACAGCTCCTTGAGCCTTTGGGCACAGGAGAGGCTGCAGGTGGACACTGAACTAGTCGTCATTTTTCAAAGGAACTGAAAACTTCTGCCGAGTTCCTGAACCCCCATGGAATTACGTACTTAGCAATCCTCTGAATACAGAGAAACCTGGATATTATCAGCCTGCAACAAAGGTTTGCAGGATCAGACATCAGTTCTGTTCACTTTTTTAGTTACATGTGGAATTTTCTTCTAAATTACCTCATCCAAAAGCCACTGAAGTGAATGGGAAAAACTCATGCTAACCTGAACAATTCTTATACCATTAGGACCTATAAAAAGTTATATTTATGTTGCCTTTCTTTAACTTCAGCAGCAACCTGACTGGGAGCTCTGCACATGCAGCACCACATTGGGACAACTGCTCTTGGCCGGAAGAGGTAAATGGGAAAGATTTTCTGAAATCAAACACATGGAAAATACCAGGAAACTATTTAAACCCTTTTGAAATGCATAATTGAACCAACAAAAACTATTCCCACACAAACTGAAGCAAAGATAGTGATTTTGAAAATCTAAGGTAGCTTGGTAAGTATTTTTAGTGGGGAGACCCTTCTCTACTCTCCTTCCCAAACTCACTGTGTGTATTTCCTCCCCAAGTTTCAGATGCTCTCTTCTTTTTAAACATGAGAAGAATATTCAACAGGTATTTTTCCATTCTGCCTTCTAGGTTAACCAACCCACACTGCACAGAAGAAAGTGTTTAAAATCAAGAATATAGACTTGATTTTTAAAATTACAAATTGTACCAGAAACATGTTGAATAAATATTTCATGCATTTAACAAGAAAAATGGAACACATGTTATAATCCTTTGCTTAATTGCTGCCCTGTTTATTCGATACTCCCCAAAGTTAATGTATGACATGTTAAAGTGATTGCAGAGTCTTGACCTTGCAGATCCATTTATTCTCCTGACTGTTTCATGGATCTGGGAGATACAGCAGGATCTCTGGGGCTCGTGCAAGAAGTTCACACCTGCAAGACACTCTGAGCCCAAAGTCTCCCCCCCTGCAGTCCTTGTACAGCAAGAAGTGGCTGTGCAGCTCTGTGTGACAAGGACTGTGTGCCCTGCAGCCGTGACACTTGCACAGAACTGTTTCCTTGTGAAGCTGTAAAATACATCTGCTCAGAGCATCTGAGCCTGCGGGGCTCTGCCACCAAACAGACCAGACTCAGGAGAATTCAGGCTGAGCCTCATTTCTTGCAACCCCAGGAGGTGTAGGGATAAGGACTGGGCGCCCCCTTTACATTGCTGTTTTGCTATAAAGAAGTCAAAGGGAGGAAAAATTTTGATCCTACAGCAAAGGTAAATTTTTGGAGTGCAGTCTTGTCTCTGAAGCTTAATGGGGAGGGGTTCCCATGCACAACAGGAGTCACTAGACAGTACCAGCTGAAAAAGCCTAAAGCACACCAAAGCACTAACTCTGCACATGCACCTGTCCCAGTAACCATGTCAAGGCTACAGCACTGAAAAGTCAGAGAAAAGCTCCCTTTTGATGAGACAGCCAAAATACTTCATTTGTCCCCCTGTTCTCTCCTTTATCTTGACAAACCCAACATACAGAAGGATTGGATGCTACAAACTGCAATGGAGATTCCAAAAGATTATAGGTTACCACACATACCCTGCTAGAACTGACAGAAAAGAGGAATCAGTGTTATTTCTGAAATAATCCTTATTTCTTATTCATACATGGCAGAGGTTTTGCCTCTGAGGAAGCTCTGCTTGGCACAGGATCCAAAACAGAGGACACAGAAAAGATGGAGCCCAACCCCAGGATTGCCAGGGCTGGTTAAATTCCCGGGTATGTTAGTTTAAAGCAACCTTGCTCTGCTGAGTTTCACTCCTGGATAATCACATCCATTTCCACGCCCTCTGATCCCTGGTAGGGCTGTTTCTAAGGTATTCCCATGCCCGTCTTTACACAACCCAGACTGCTGCCCAGATCAAAGGGATCCAAGTCCTCAGTTGTCCATTTGCATCAAGTTTCAGACTGCTCTGCGCAGCCACTGGACACAATGGAGGAGGCACGTAAGGAATATATATAGATAAGGGCTGGTACCAATTACATGAGGTCAGATACTGTTGGCTCATGTAGCCCTGCTTATTACAGACTGCTTGACAGCTAAGTCAGACATTGAGAGAGTTGTGGTAAAGCTCCCAAGTACTTAGTACCTGTAGGTTGGGGGTTGTGGATCAAAGTGTTTGATTTTAGAGGGTGGTGGGGTTTTTTTAAATTAATTTCTGTGCATCAGGTGCCTGCCTCCTGCATCAAGGGACACCAGCAGGTAAAACAGACAAATCCTGTCAAAGCAGGCTTGAAAGGATCTATAGCACTCACTTCCACACATGCTTTGCAAATATCCAATCTTCCTTCTGCATTCTGTTCTAGCCTAAGAATCTTCATTACCACACAATCTGGATACAATTTTGTTTCCACATCTGAGCCTGAAAGCCACAACATCCATTCTTCACTTGCGGCTCCCAACCAAAAGAACAAGTAAGTGTGGTTTGAAAGGAGGGCATAATTCTCCCAGACCTGTTTCCCCAGCCCATAATTAATGTAACCAGACAGGCCAGAGACTCTAAAAGACAGCAGTAAACAGTGGTCACCTGGACACAGGAGACAGTCTGCCCTACAGCAGAGCTAGGCTAAGCTTACCTAAGCCCTCTAAGATTGGGTCAGATATGGCTTGTCAGCTCCTCCCTTCTCTCACTTTCCTGTCTTACAAATACATTCTGTTTAGCTGGTCTAACTTCCATTGCACTTGAGAGTGTCCTGAATTTCCTGCTGCACGATAACATTTGTTGGATGCAATTTCCCATTTTCCTAAAGGCACTATTTCCAGTTCTTGAGGTTCATCCAGGTGTCCATCCATACACACCCACAGCTTCTTGCTCTCACCACTCTGAACCCATTTCCCCTTCCAAACAGCAAGGAGAAAAGTGAGGAAATTAAGGCGTGCACAGTGAATCAGAAACACTACACGTGGTGCATGTGAGTAACAGAGGGAGATGGCTGGTTCAGCCACCAGAGTGTGGTCCCTGTTTAAAACAGGACACTTAAAAACACGTAAACATTATTATGTGAATTGTAAACAACCACAGGTTACAACCAGGCTCTAATATTACTAAGCTTCTTACAAATACAAATCAAAATATGTATATTAATAAAATTCCACAGAAAGAGTAACTGTAAAAGGTAAGTTGCCATGTGGAAGCAGCAGGTTCCTGTACATATAAATACCTTAGCATATTTTTTTATTTAAGCTTTCTATAGAAGCAGTTACATATTTCAGTAATACAACAGGATATTTACAATTTCCAGGTCAAGCTCAACACAACAGATGTTCAGGAAGCAGATTTATAGATGAAGTCAAAGAAATGCCTCAGATACTTTAGCACAGCCATAGCTTTTAAGCTTTTCAAACTTCCATCTGCTTTCTCTTGTGATCCATTCATAAAGCAGGAATAAATAAAGGGGGAAGAAAGGGACAAACTACAAGTGAACCTCTTGTTCTGCATTTGAATAAATTCTAGTCTCAGAAGTGCGCAACATTTCAAAAATATTTTAGTTAAAAATGAAATAGAATTTTCAGTAATGTATGAAAAACTTTACTGCCTTGGATAAGATTTCTAGTGAGTCTAAACGAAATCAGGGCTCATATTCCATTAGAATCCAAGAGGGATTGTATCCCTACAGTTCCTAAGCTTTTGTCAGTGATTTTAGGTCCACACTTCAGGAAGTCTTATCTTACATCTATGATAAGCCAAGTGTGCACTATTTGAGCTGTAGCTAATCAATAAACACCATCTGCTCATTACATTTCAAATCTCCCAACTGTCTGTTGCCTCTTTGCTGGCTCTGCCTACAGCATTTCACATAAAACAGGAAAAACAAAATGAATAAACAGTCACAGAAAAGAGGGTGCACGCAATTAAAGGACAAGCTTCAAGAACAACCAGCCCCAAAACGGAATAAAAGCAATCCAGAAGATTTCTAACAGGTGGAGGCAAGAGAGGCACAGAAGGATGATCGATTGCAATGAGAAATGAAGACTTCAAGCAGCTGCCTCATTGAAGATAATACCTTGCAGCTGGGTGAACTGCAACACAGCTGGGTTATTTCTAGACATTCTGTGTATATATTCACAGTACACACGTATATACACACATACAGTCATGGTATATACGTATATCTGTATGCTCACAAGAAGTCAGTTACTTGAGAAAGTATAAATAAAGCAGTAAGATGACTTCTTGTCCTTTGGGTGAAAACAACACTTTGTCAAAGTATGGCACACAAAGCTAAGAGAGCCCAGGCCAGCACACCCCAAGCCACAAGGAATCGCAGGGGCAACTCAGGAAATTCCAGGCTTTAATAAACTGGGACCACATTCCCTTTGGCTCCCAAGGACTGCTCTCCTCCATCCCAGAAACCACAGCCATGCAGGACACACACCAGGGCACACCTGACTAATCCTAAGCAAGAACAAATTCTCTAATCACTCTGCACTTCCAATTAACCTAAAAAGATGACATCAATGTTACATTTCCCTGTCCATATCAAACTTAATGATGTTTCTAGAATGGTTTTACATTTAGATGTAATGAAATCCAACAATGGGCACTGAATGAATGCTTGCACTAATAACATGCATAGAAACAATATACACCTATAATTTGTTTACATACACACCTCACAATTCCAACAGAAGAAATAAAAACACACTAAACCACTGAAAACAAGCGTAACATATTCAGGCTTAGCCCACAATATTCATTTACTTGCAACATAACACAACAGCCAACAGGCCACGTTCATACTTGGCCCCAAAACTTACTGTAAAACTATTTGTGCATATTTGGTAGTATTTACAGTCACATGTATAACAAAAAACTTAGAAGCAACACCGAGAAATCTGACAAGTGTTATTCACCAGGATTTTCAGACTCATTTAGCAGACTTACAAACACTCCCTGCAGCAATGTCCTGAGGTTTGCTGCTCGTGGTGGATGAGTTCTGCTGATCCCCAGCTGAACGGATCTTCCTGGGAACTGCGCTGCCTCTAACTCCTCTCCGAGACCAGCCCTCTCTGGCTCCTGGCTATTTAAAGCTACTTCAGCCTCTCACACCTGACCAATTAAGGTTTTCTTCCATTTTGTAATCACTTCAATCGTATCAACCTGAGCTCATTAAGTGCCAGCAGACTGGAGAAGTACATTTTGCCATTCAAAATGAGTGAAATCTGTTGTTACAAATCCAGCAGGAAAACCCACAAATCAATAAATGTAGCAGCTTTGCATTAGTCTTCAGTCTCTGTCCTAATAGCAGACCAGTTCAGTCTAAATCCTAAATGCCTCTTCCCTGACACGAAGTATTGAAGTAGCACTATTTACTAGACACCTGTGGAAGTTATAAATTTTGTTTTCTTCAGGGCTTATATTTATCACAGCTGTAGCTGGCAGACATCTGTAGCTAGAAGCCAAGTTACTAGAAGGTATTTTAAAACAAAATAATGTGTTATATGGTTTTACAGCATGCACAGATCTACCTGTACAGTGAGCTGTCCTCTGAACACAACACAGGCTTCAGGATGGAGAGCTGACATGAAAGCCATTTTAGAGAAGGAGTTTCATGAAGTCCAGCATGAAAACCATGCAGACCAAATATCCTCCCAGTCATTCCAAGTTTGGATTGTGATAGATGTGGAGAGAAGCCAGGTGAAATTGCCCATGATACCTGGTACCTGTCAGCATTTTCCCCTCAGCTGATTTTGAATCCCTCACTCTGGTGCCCATCAGGCATTAGGTTTGAAAACAATGACACTGAGGGGCACTAGGGACACATTTCTCCCCACAGAAAATACAGCAGTGACATTAGTGCCGTTCTATAAAGGCAACTGCTGCTTCCAGCCACAGGAATCCTTAGCCCAGTTGAAACTCAGCCTGACTTGAAGGAGCCGTGTGGTGGGCGGGCTCGGTACAACTTGTGTCTCTCAGCAATCACCCAGAAAAACAAAGAGAAGTTTAAGAGGAAGCCAGACCTGGCAAGCAGAAGAACCAAACAAACCCTGCCAGGCGTTCCAGGGATGCTCCTCAGTGCCACAGCTCACCTGTGCTGGCTGAGCCCGAGCCCTGGCGCAGGTGGGAGCTGCCCCACGGCAGGCAACTGGGGCCTCTCCTCACTCCCTTCCAGCAGCCATCTGCCAGCAGCAAGCTCTTTAAACAGCTCTCAAGATCTGAGCGTGGCTCTGTTCCTAGAAACTCGTCTGGCTTCAGGCAGTATTTTAAGCCAAAGACATCTTGACTCTACCAAGTGGAACTAAATCATCTGTACAGACACCGCTATGACGATGCTTGAGCCACGTCCCCACTCCCATTCCTGCCTTCACAGCAAATGTCCAGTGAGCTCTGAGACAAGTCACAGCTGCACATCTGAAATCACACACGCACTGGGAACAGCTGGAATTCCAGTGGCCTGCCCTACAGACAAGTGCATTCACCTGAGAGGGGAGCACTGAAACCAGAGCTGATTTACCACAAAAAGCACACAACAATGAATTTGGAGGAAATGCTTGGTCAAGTCTGCATTTTAGAAAACTTCTGGTGAAAATTCTGCTCTAAAATAACAAAATGGAAAAAAAATACAACAAAGCCAAACAGAACAATTTCCATAAAAAGCTTGCATTTCTTTTGCTCTGAGGGAAGGGGGCAAAGCTGCTGCCCTGGCTGGTCCCCACTGCCCAGAGCAGCCCCGGCTGGGCAAGGCCCGGGGCCCTGCAGGAGCTGCACCTGCCGAGGGCAGAGCCACGTGCCCTCCCTGCACAGCTCCCTGGGCCTGCACAGGTGGGACTCACCTGCTGCAACACAAACCCAGGGCTGGGGCTGCTGCAGCACACACTGCCTGCCACACGCCCCTGGCTGACACCTGCGAACTGAACTCAGAGCAGGAGGGGCTGCAGTCAACCAGGACTTTTGTGACTGTTGATTGGAAAATACTGTACTTGACAACGTATTTTGGATGCTTAGGACTAACCAGGTATCCTCCTGATGAAGTATGAGACTGAGATTCTCCTAGAAAACACTTTATTTCATCTTTAACCTTATATAGAATTTCTGACCAAAAGAATCTGCAGTTGTCTCCCTCCTCTCAAGAGATGCAGTTATTCTTCACCACGAAAGACTCCTGTGGTTGGATCCCCACCAAGTCACCCTTTCCAGTGAACCAACAGGTTTTCTCTTTTCAATAGGTTCTTTTCATCCAGCCATTAAAAAGTTGTGGATTTTTCAGCACAGTTAAAAAATGAAAGTCAGATGAACTGAATTTGAGTTCAAATTAAAGAGTTCAATTATCAGACTGATTAAAACATTTATTGTTTCTGTAGATTTAAACTTCCTTACAGGTTTTATGGTCATGTCACTGCGATGTTTTCCCTCTGTCACAACTGTATCCTTCCTCTCAAATCCTGCCCTTAGAGTGGTCATATGCTATTGGTTCTCCAGTACAAACTAGGGTTTTTTCATTAAATACTCTAAGTTCATAGGGTTTATAGTCCCTTTAGTATGATTTTTTTAATAAAGACAAAGTTTATGTTGGAGCACCAGCAGATAAAATGGGTTAGAAATGCAGCTGCACCAATCTGAACAAGGGAGAAATAAAAATAGGTGCATTTTTAAAAACCAACAACAATTACACTTAACACACCATCAGGACAGGGTTGTAAATTACAGCTTAGCTGCCCTTATTGATCCAATGTAAACATTAAGGGCAAGCTGCGCTATGCAGGGGAGGGAAAAAGAAATGATTGTGGCATGTTTTAGATCGCCTGATGCATCTTTCCTGGCACAAGGCAGAGTGAGTCCAAGCTGCTGTGTAGGAAGCAAGGAGATGGAGGTGGAGGTGGGCTGGGCTGGCTCAGCATGGGCTGTGTCTTGGCAGCAGCGGTTTGAAAAGGGATGCACCACAGCTGATACACCACAAGCCTTCAGGGCCACCTTGTGTGTGCAGAACAAGCCTTCAGCCACGTGCTTGCTGGGGTACCAAGTTCTTGTTAGGGCCTAAATGCATCATACAAAGTGCCAGAGTCGTACAGCTCTGAAACTTCCTTTTGGGCAACTTCACAAAGCCAAACATGACTTTAAAAACACAGTATATACTGAATGTTCATAATCTGAGATAAAGGGGTGTAGCTCTGCAAGTCTTCACTATACCAGCAATAGATAAAATGAGGACTGGGGCACAGCTACATTAGAAACAAACATTATGGGATCAACTGGGAGTTAGATATGAATCTACCTTAATCTGCACTGACTCGTGTTCAGCTGTCAAAACAGGTAACATCAGCTGTGGATCAAAGCTGCTCATCTAAAGGAACTACAGGGAGCACTTCAGCGTGCTGAGTACCCACAGAAATGTCCATTTCTGAGTACAGGAAAAAGGAACCTCACACATTTGCAACATTCCTTGAGTCCCCTGAAAAATAAATGAACAATGACTCCCAGTACTTCCCTCAGCACATCTTTGGAAGGGTCTTTATTGCAGCAAAATGAGCATTTTGCCTTTGTGTAATGAGGCAAAGCAGAGAAGCCACAGAATGCAGTCCAGCGAGGGGTTCCCTCAGGCCCCCAAAGCTGGTGCACCCAACTGCAGCCCTGCACAGAGCACTTTCCACTGCTTTCCCTTCAAACCTTAGGATCAGGCTCTGTACTGCAGGAAAACCTGACCTCAGTTTATTAATGGCACCAAATCACCAGTAGCTATCACCCTTTTCTCCTTCTAAACTTATTAGGATGAAGGGAAGAGGAATAAACATATGAGAACCTTATGAAAGAAACTTCCCCATTCCTTTTCCAAGTCTCTTACTTTGCATCCCTTTTGGAGCTGGGAAGGGGACTCAGCACAATGAGTTAGCGACTGAAGGAAGGTACAACACAGAGCAGTGAGTGCCCCAGAGCAGTACTGACATCTTCCAGCAAAGAGCAATCCCTGCAAACTGACTGCAGGACATCACAAGCCATGGCACTCCTCCTGCTTAACAGTGTGTGTTG
Source organism: Sclerurus mexicanus (assembly GCA_013396755.1). Classification (NCBI taxonomy): domain Eukaryota; kingdom Metazoa; phylum Chordata; class Aves; order Passeriformes; family Furnariidae; genus Sclerurus; species Sclerurus mexicanus. The sequence continues at coordinate 518,171 of VWZF01002930.1, forward strand.
GATTAGAGGGAGCTGCTTACACAGAAGGCAGTAAAAGCTGTGTTCAACAGAGAGGTCATTATATTCCTCCCAGTTTGCCTTCTGAAACGTAGCAATGATAAGCAGAAGGGCCTAGATGCTGCATTTTCAAGTCTTCAGGTGAGACTGTGGCTCCGCTGGGAGGGCAGAGAGCACACACGGGTGGGTAAGGAACCCATCGCCATCCTCCCCAGCCAGGGACTCACACCCAGCCACAGAACAGCCTTGGAAGAATGAACACGGCTCAGCCACAGCATGTGGATGTGTTTCTCTAGGCATAAATCCCTTTTAGTCTTTGAAGTTTTGTGGGAAAACAACTTTTTAAAATGTAATTTAAAACAAAAAGAAATTCCTCGGAATCCAGAAGCATATTTGAATAATTAATTATTTACTTCATCTGAGGTGGTGGGCCCAGCTCTTGTATACAAAAAGACAAACAAAATAAGTATTTCCCAAACTGTGTTCTCTGACTGAGACCTTATCATCCAAGGATCAGGACCCTAGAGGGGTGGCAGAGCACTGCTAGAGCTGCTGCTGCTGCTGCTTTATGTGCCAAGACACTCTGTCCTACATGCAGCTGGGGAAGTGCATGGCAAAGGTATCCTTCACACAGTCACCATCCCAGCTGGCAACCGGCCCGACAGAAAACACAGATCAGACAGCCGGAGAATCCTGACATGAACACATAAGGGCACGAGTCACATGCCGAACTGGCATTAAAAACCCCTCCACTTACTGAAACGGAACCGTATGAGCCTTTGTCATCACAAGGAAATACAGAAAAAAAGAAGATAGTTAACAGCACAGTAGCTGAAATACTGTTGCACCACTACCCAGAGCCCATGGGATACCAGTCAAAGTAGGACTGACATGCTTTGATTCCTGTAAAATGTAAGGAATATCAATGTCAATGTGAGGTTATCTAGTTGTCTGCCCATGAATAAATGCAGCAGACGAAGAGAGGAAAATGAGCAAGACAAAACAGTCACTGTGGCTTCCACTGAGAAAACATCACATTTGTCTTTCCAAAACACAATCTGTATAATAATGCAAAACCAAGTTGTCTTCCCTTACCTTCTGCAAAAGGTTCCCATTCATAAAACCGACCCATAAATGGCTTGTTATTGTAGGATGCACATTGCACCTCTCTAATATTTCTGCTGCTTTCAGGACACATCTGTTTAGACAAAAAAAACAGTCACATTATAATCAACAGCAAAGTTATTATTGCCTATTAATTAACTTTAGAAGGTTAATGAAAGCATTGCAAAATTCTAATCCAGATGACTGATATAAACATCAGGAGACACTTTTTTTTTTAAAACAGGTAATAACAGTGTGCTTTTAAGTGACAGTATCAATAGTGCCTGCAGAAGAAAACAAATTTGTAGAGTTAATGGAGCGACAGTTCTGTAAAAAAGTAACAGTAAAGTTTTTATTGAGCTGTCATTTTCCTCGGCAACAAGACAACACTTCAAGATAAAGTCAATAAATTAGATCAAAATTATTTCCTTTCCATGATAGCTTCCCATTTTTCATCATTAATTTTTTGGGCTCGGATTCAACACAGTTGAAACACTCAACATACATGCTTCCACAACTTCCCAAAAGCTGGCCACACCAGCTCCTTATTCTCCTCCTATGCTTCAATACCACATTACCACTTTTCCTTTTGTATTTCCACTTTGTATTTCATGCTGCTTGCATGACTTTGCATTTTAACTCCTGCCTTCCAGTCCTAACTTCAGAGTCCTTGCTCCTGAAGAGCAGGAAGAGCTTCTTAAATACACAGGGGTATTGAGGCAGGGCAAGTTTTACAGATGGAAGGAACATCCTTTATTAGGTCACCTGCAATGCGAGCCTTTGGCAGAGCAGCCTTGTTTACACTTGAAGTAGATTCCAAAGTAAATTCAAGTTAAATAGTTAAATCCTTAATTACTTTGTTCTGCCTGTATCCTCACATTATTGCAGTTACAGCAGAAGACTCCTCTGTGTGTGGGCACACACAAAGGGGAGAAGGACTCCTAGAAAAGGCAGGGGGTTAATTAGAACAATTGCTATGCTTGGGGAAATGGGCAAGCTTTGGGCACAGATGCATTTTTTTGGGTAGCCTTTAGCCAATCACACTGACTACTAAACCCAAAAAGCTACTATTCAAGAACAGTAGAAATCACATGAACTGGGCCAGAACAGCAGAATATTTTTTCTCTATGACAGAGATTTCAAGGGAAAGCTGGAGCAGATACTACATGAGAGCGGCATGGCTAAATAACTGTGGTTTTGAAGGGAACAGCAAGAGAACCTGTAAGAACAGCTCTTGTTGCAACTGCAAGTCAGTTCTCCTGTATTTGTACAGTGGGAAGGACGGGTTGTCTTTGCAGGGAAAGCCAGCACACCAGAGGTCCCCGAGGAGTTCCTGCTTTGTGTCCACCATCTCCGTAAGGAGATGCTTTAAATGGATCAAAGAGACGTCACAGTCGAGGGTTTTCAAGTGGGCTGTAAACTGTACCAAAGACACGCCTGGGGGAAGGTTCATGCACTACTTCATCTCCTAACAGAATCATGGTAACAAATCTTCTGGAATAAACAGTGTTTCTGGCCAAGCAGCCATCTGTGCTTTGTTCGCCCACCCTTCTGAGATCTCCAAATACATGCAAATACTGTTTTCCTCAACAAACCCTCTAAGAAAGAAAAAAATAAATAAAACCAAACAAAAAGCCTTCCTTGAGCCACCACATTGGAAGGGTGGGACCAAAAGTCTGTCTAGTGCCAAATGCAGAAAGCAAAGCTTTATTCCCACAGCTGAAATACAGACCCTTCCCAGTGTGGCACTGCAGTGCAGCAGAGTCCTTCAGCCACAACCACCAGCCAAGGCGGGGAAATTCCCATTTCTCATGGACACCAACTGTTGCACATATCCCAAAGGTGACGGGACAGAACCTGAGCTGCCATAAATTAAGGTCCCTGCACTAAATCCCAGCAGAACAAACATCAGTTTGCACCAGCAGAGAACTCAGCCTGAAGGGTTTCTCTTTGGAACGCTTTTCCCTTTTTTTTGGCACACGTTTTCTACCAGCCTGTTGTGAAGTTCAGTTGTTTCTTGTTTTTCCTTTTCTGACCCTTGAGCTCATGCTCTTGTGTACCAGTATTTCTGGCTCATACACCACTTCCTGCGCACCCTGCTCATACCAACTGCAGGCAATGTATGAATAAAAATATCAAAATATTCATGGCTGCTGCCAATAAATGGTGACACCCGTCCCTTCTAAGATCATTTTCATACAGCTACAATTTCTGGTTTTAACTTACTGACAGTTGCCCAAAGAGGCCCCATTGCTTTGAAGCAGGACAAAGGACTGACAAATACGCTAAACACTGCACGGGTCAAGCCAAAATCAGAAGAAAAGGCAAACTCAGTAACATCCCTGCTACTTTAGCAGTCCCAGCTCTGTTGCCCTTCCTCTATTTCATTCATCAAGGTTTAATTACAATATAAAATTTTGAGTAAAAATTTCAGAGTGTGACCTGGTCTGCAAAAACACTTAGCTTTATTCTTTACATAGATTATACTAATTTTTATTTTTAGATGTCTTCTAAAGTATTGTACGAAAGAGTTAACCATGAAGTACAAGTAGTCCAAATTGCTGCACTTTGTGAATCACCAAGGTGAAGTGTTATCTTACACTCTGCACATAGTTCCCACCTCTGCACCAAGTTAACTTGTTAATGCACAGCTGAATGAACTGACACTTTTATGCTGCCTGCTGCTCGGCCCCCCCACAAAAACCAAATCCTTGAGCCTTTCTCAGAAGAGCTTGGAGTGCCAGCCACTTTCTCTTGGCCTCTCTGGCTTTTTAACACATTTTTAAGGCAGAAAATCACTAAAAGGAGAAAGCATGACCCTTTACAATAAAAAGGGGAGCTTCACTCTGGGGTGTCTCCACAGACCCTCATTTTTTATTTATTCCTTGAGACCTCTCTTTACACTTGTATTTAATTACCATTTCTGTCACACACAGCTTGACTATAAAACTCCTAAAATACGGCAGCGAGCATCTGTGGGGCGCAGAGGAAAACCCCACGGAGAGCTCGTGTTCCCCATGCCTCGCAGTTGTCCCTCAGAGCTCACACGGGGGGCTGGCAGAGCTGGCAGAGGACCGAGGACAGAGCCAGGCCGTCCCCAGCCCCAGGTGAGCCGTCCCCCCTGGGCTGGGCTGGGCTCTGCCCACCCAGAGCCCCCTGCCCAGCCCCTGCCGGGCACAGGGCACTGTGCTGGGACAAGCAGGCACCTTGGCATGTTTGCAGATGGAGAATGTTCCTGGGGCTAAGCCAGAGGACTGGGATTTAGACAAGCCAGATCTCTTTCCAAAATTTCTCAGAGACTTTTGGAATTAACTTGGCTAAAATATTTAAGTTATTATGTGACACCCCCTCTGTTCCCCCTCAGTGACATGAGGGCATTAGGGTTGTGCTGCCTGGTAGGGACTCGAAAACAATTTTTTTTGGTAAACAAAATCAAATGACTTCAGTGTTTTCTTAATGACAGATCTGGAATTTCATGTTTTTTCTTCAAAAACCTTGTCTTGTGATTACTGAGGGAGTTATCTGAAGCTTTTCATAGAGGTTTTGACACGGAAAAGAGGATGATCTCTTTGAATGTTTGTAAAAAAAGAAATAAAATCTCCTTTTTAAACCAGGTCTGTGGAGGCCAAAGCAGCAAAAAATATATTTTGCATCTACCAAGATAAATCTCAGATTCCTCTGTGTAGAGGCAGATATAAATTCTCTAGAAATATATACTCTGTGCTGGTAGGTTTTTTAGTTATTCTTGAAATTTCTTGAAATGCCTGATGTGGATAGCAACTTTGGACTTCTGGAACAGTAGCTTTATTTATGCCTCAGTTCCTTCTGAGAGATGCAGGTGTGAGCGTATTCTGAGGGACAGCACCACACAGTACTTCTCTTTGTCATGGACCAGTAGAGCTTTCTCAAAAGTTGCTGCTAGTACAGCTAAGACTTTTAGCTTTTGGGAAACATTCCAAAAGCATAGGTTTTTAACAAACCTTTGACACTGGTTAATTAAAGAAGCGTTGGCAGAACCCCAGAGAATGGTCACTCTGCAGCAGTGGTGGGCTCAGCTCTGCCCCCAGCACAGCCGTGTCAGTGCTGAGATAATGCACGGCTGGAATCCCACGAACGGCCCTTCTTGGTGCTGAAACCACCTCTAAGGCAACTAAAACACTGACTAAGACTTCTGGCAACATTTCATTCTTATGACCTACACTAACTGGCAAACTCTTTTTCCAAGGCCCCATATTCCTTCTTGATTCTCCAGGTTCAGCCATAATTCATAGTTAATATTTTCTGTGTGTGAATATTACGTGTTAAATGGAGTCCAAGTAATCTAGTTGTACTCTAGGTTTCATTTCTGTAGGGCTTCTACATAATCACATTAATCCTCTGACATCCCAAAGGACAAACACACCTCCAAAGAAAAAGAATTAAAATACTTGTTTCTGAAACAGTAATCTGAAGATTCCTCTTTCATTTGCAGAGCTGACTCTTAGAAGAAGCAGGTCCTTGCAACATGCACGTTCTACAAATTCCAGGTCTTTGCACAACAGTCCACCATATCTGCTGCGAACTGCTCTGAGTTGCTGGTGTTTTGTTCTCCTGACACCTACAGAAGTTCCACACCCATGTATGAAAGTGGAATGTGGGGTCCTTCAAATATTAATTCTTCTGCTAACTTGTTTTCCCAAGGACCATGGGAACCATGGGCTACCTCAAATCAAGGCAACCTAGTTTTGTCTACTTGGACATGTATTGAAAGACAGCAACTAATTAATTTAAACTACTGGAGACTCTGCTGTTCCCCCAAGAGTTCTAATTTTTTTAAATGGTAACAGAACATGAAGACAATTTTCTGCCAACGAAAGCAAAATAAAATTAAATAAGGCATATTAATGAAGTCTAGATATCTGTGGCACAACATATCAGACACAGGCAGATTTTTTGCTCGAATGGAATTGATGCTCCTGAAAAACAAAAATATGCAAGAAACTTTTATAATGCATGTGAAGAACAGCTCTGCAGTAAAAATAGTGCTAGCCAGCTCTAGTTACAGTGCACAGCCACAGACAGTGCCCCATAAATGTCTGGCTTGGCGTGGACTGAGAATTCCCATCTGTGAATGCAGTGGGATCTGCAGGAGTTTACAAGGAAGGAGCACCTGCATTGCTGCACTGTCTCGAGCCATGAATTCACACCTCCGTGTCTGTTGCGATGGAGATCAATAACACAATGAGACAAAATCCTTGTATTTCTACCCAAATCCCACACAGCCAGCAATGAGCTTGTGCCTGGAAGAAGGAAGATGGTCCATGGCAGGGCTTCCCCGAGGTTCCTGCTGGCTCCACTGTGACCAGTAAGGGAACTGCTGCTGTCCCAGCCTGGACCTTCAGAGCCCTTTTTTCCATTAATGACTCCAGCTTTGCACCAAGAAGGTCCTCTGAATTTAACCAGGAAAGTCTTTGAAGTGTTCCCCAGCCCTGATCTTTGTTAAATACAATTTACCAGACAAATATGGCATCAATGCATAATGTGGCAAGTGCATCTATTACTGCCTTACCTCTTTTCCATTCCATAGCACTTTACATCTGAAAACGCAGGATGTCTAATAATGGGAAAGAAAGCTCAACCAAACAGATGGAAAAAGAAGTATTTCTGCTTCACTTTACAGGTTTGTGGCTTTTTTCTTTTTAAATTCTCACTGACAGATCCATCTGATTAGACTGAAATAACTTATTTCAGATTTCCAACAACTTGTAAAAGATTCGAGTCCAGCTTTGGCTTTAAATAAAATGTTAGTCATTCATCCATCCCACACAATGAATCTACACTGATCTAATGTCCATGACTGGAAACATTTGGAACTACCAGCTTAGGAGGGGCTCATCAAGGAGCTCTAATAGCAAAATTAACAGTCCATTTCCTCAGTATTATGAAAAATGTGTTGAGGAAATAACTCACTTCTGTTCATTGCTAAAATTTTACAAATACTATTCAAAAAACACCCAACCAACAAAAAAAAAAAAAAGGGTCTGAGGAACAATAATTGGTTTCTACAACACTGAATTTTAGCAATTAGAAAGGAAGACAAGTATAAAAACTCATTTCAAAGGTGGGTTTTTTAAAAAATGCAGTTACTCTTTTACTGTCCCAAATAACTTTTAGTGCCCAGTTGCCTGAGTGGAGAACTATTTCAGTATCAAGACTGGGGCTTACACAGAATATTCCTTACATGACCCAAATCAAGCATCAAAAGCTTGGCATTCGCAGCAGAAATCCTAACTGCTTTGTACAATGGCTGCTCTCGGTCTCAGCAGTGCTATCACTTTTCTATATAAATATGCTGCATAAAAAGTCCTGCAAATACAAGACTCCCTCCGTTCAAATCTCTATTTATAGAAACACTCCCTAATGCCCAAGGTGCTCACAGTGCACGCTGCTGCCTCACTGAATGGGAAATCAATGGGAAGCCATTTCCATTTGGCGCAGCCTGGCTCAAAGGCTGAGGAATGCCTTAACACGGAAGGTTCAGCCTCTCATCTGTCTACAGTGCTCAAATGCATCTGCAAAACTGTGTGTTTTAATAGCAGTCTTCAGAAAATGGGAGGTTTATGTACTAAGGATAGTTGCTCATATTAAAACAATAATAGTCTTCTTTACAGGAGAAAAACCAGCCACTCTGAAACCCTCTCCGCCAATATCAGCTTTGAAAGACTCAGAGACAAGCTCACGCTTGATGCGTCTTCAGTAAAATCTACAGACTGAAAGCAAAGTTGATGTATCTAGTCGTCATAGTTTGTACAAAATTACGGCAGTGTGATAAAACATCTGCTCTAGGGTTTTGAGCAGTATTTTATTACATTTTTAAAAAACATTGTTCTTGGAGCTGCCTGTTCTTTCTGGGGTGCAGGCTCCATGCCACGTAGGCTTCGCTGCTTCACTCTGTTATTGCACAGCTCCAGCAGCACGCAGGAATAATCCTCCAGCACTTTGCTATATGAAAGCTTAATCAATGTCGATGGAAATTCAATTGCATGCATTCCATTTAAATGACTGGCCTTTGTGTGGGAGGAGGGACTACCTGAATGATTCCAGCAGAAGGACTGGAAGTTTAGGGACGTTTCTGATTTGTATTACCATGATATTCCACTTTTTAATTAAAAATTCTTATTACAGCAGTGATCACAGTATATTTAGAGAATGATCTCTAGTCTAAGTAATAACCAGGCAACAGAAGCGTCAGTGCAGTGTTATACAAGACAGAAATGTACAGGTAAATGTAAGTAATCTGTTGAGAGGATTTACTTTGTTCTTTTTTGTTAAAGAAACCCAAAACCACCTAGAATGTGAAACAATTTGTTTTCCACAAAAAGTGAACATCTTTAGAGCATGTAAATGTAGCTTAAAAATGGCTGAGTTTGCAGGAGCCCAGTGTAACAGAAACTGCAGCATTATTCACATTTTAGAGTTCTCGTTTCCATCGCAAATGCATTCTGATACAACACACTCTTACACTGTTTCTGCAGTATATTCTTGCTTCCCGGTTCATATGCTTAAAAGAAAAAATGAAAGGCACCTTAAACTAACTAGCAGATCCATTTCTCTTATTTTATAAAGCTTTGGTGTAGGTGCAGCTGGTAGCACTGTCCATTTATTGAGGAGTTTGTCCAACTTTAACTGCTCAGACTAAAACTTTCCACTCCTGGTATCTGTCTCAAGTCTCATTTTTATTTTTTTTAACTGAAGCATTTCATCCAAGAATGAGTCTGAAGGAAAACAAGGGTGAGAAGTGTTTTAATTTTTCCCATGCTTCCAATATTCTGATTTTATTTTTTTTTTCAAAATATAAGAGCCTGTTTTATTTTAATGAGTGAAATGAGGTCAGCCAGGAAGGTAGGGTTTTTTTGTCCAGAACGCATCCTCTGCCTTTTCTATGGAAATCTACCCAAGTACAGTCAGGCCACGAGGTTTTGAGGAAAGTGCTGATAACATGCTTTGTACACTTTTGGTCAAAACTTGCTCGGTTTTGCAGCTAAACTAGTGGAACAACCTGTTCACAAGATGTTCCACATCTGAGGCTCAGAGGGGCTGAGCAGCTTCCCAGCAGTTCTGGGGAGGTGCTCCTGAGCTCTGTTAGGGCAGGCACTGCTCTTCATAACCACCTGAGCCAGCTTCAGGCAGCAAATGCCTGCACCTAAAATGCATGGAATACTTTGGAAAAACTTAGGCAAATCTTGGGACTGGGAGTCAAGAGAAAGCTTTTTTTGTTTGTTTTAACAGTATGAAGTCACAGGACCTTAAAACAGTATTTAATCTCAAGTTAGAAGACACTGTCCATGTAATTACTATATAATTTGGCTCTTCTGGCCTGGGAGGTCCATTCTCACTTACATGATTACATACTATTTTTTCCATATGATTTATGACTCATTCAGTGTGCAAAGTGGACTGTGGGGATGAATCAGGAATGTTAAATTAGAAGAGTTATTTACAAAATCTCTGTCTCATTCACTATAAAACCCACTAGGTATACAATGGACATACAGAATAAGGAATGTGAAAGAGTCTGCAGTTTCTGGAACCAGCTGCTCTACCAGTTTGGAGGGAACAAATGTCACCTGTGGTGCAATTTACTTAATCCAATCCTTTCCCAGTCTGTGAACTGTGTGCTTTCTGGTTTGGGGGTCTGACTGAAAACCTCTGGATCTGATCTGCAGATAAGCTGCCAAATCATCATTACAGTTTTGACCAATGCAAATTCTGCTTTGACTATTGTCAAGTAATAAATATGGGGAGAGAAATCCAATCCAAACTATGCAACAAGTGGCACTAAATTACAGAACTCTTAACTTTTAAGCCTCATTCTTCCACATCCCAGCTCCATTTCTTCCAGGAGGTTAGATCGTGCTCTCACACAGCAGCTTTGTGAATTTTAAACCAAGCACTGCAGTAATAGTATCAACAACTAGTCCTTAGAGAAGCCTTTTTTTCTCACCTTCTGGAAGGAGCATTTGTAAGGCAGGGAGCCAAAGGCTGAATAAAATGAGAATAACACTGAGGAGTCTACCACTTGTAACTAAGCTGTTGATCTATGCCGGGACCCTGGGATAAAATAATATATTATCAGACAATTAAATAGTTTCCTTAACACAAAAGTTAACATAGGATTGTTGACAAAACTCCAGTCCTGAAAGCTCTAAACCTCTGCAGGTTTGACTTTGTCCTTTTAATGGCACTTTGCTGCTTCAACTAAAACCTCACATCATCAAAAAGACTGACATAAGGAGGTGACCCAAACTGAGGTCTCCAAACAGCCACCAAGACAATTTTCCTTGCTATCTTTAACAAATGAAGCTGCAAACAGAATTCAGCAGTTCATTGCTGACTGGCAATTACTGAATGCTGGAGCCAAAGCCCAAAGCCAATTTGCAGAACGAGGCAGGGGATGGATGTTCCCCTGGTTTCTTCCCCTGTGTCGCCTCTCTGGCGCTGCTGTGACCCACATAAAAAATGCAGGATTGGCTTTTCCACAAATATAAGAGTTTTAAGAAAAACACCCTTACCAACCTACCACTAGAAAGAAACTGTTTTATAATTACACTTGCGTGGCTCTCCGTGTTCAGCATGCTGCCCACCAAGGTCTTATTTCTGGGCAAACACACAGCAACACTCGATGAAGGACAAGCAAAGATGAGACAGAGCACCACAAACCGAGTTTTATTTTTTATCTCACCACAGTTTTAATTATTTCTGGGTTTTGCAGTGCTCTGTAGGCAGGTAGATCTTAATGTATCATATGCAAAAGTCTTATTTAACTGCTGTGGGCACCACAAGGTGTGTAGTGCCAGCTTCTTTTGTCACCACTTCTGGGGGAGAGGGTTTGGGCTGCTGTTCCTCAGCTGTGGTAAGACAAAGGAACACATCCTTGCTGGATGTAATCTTACATCGATGTTTCCTAACTTTCTGCATGAGTTTTGGCCATTTGCTCTTTACAGGCCCTGCTTAGAAATTCTAAAGTCAAGAAGAAAACCCTCAAACCACAGAACTCAAAACTCTACTAACAGCACTGCTAACAGACCACTTCCTCTTCAGCACCCTCAGCTTAACGTTGGCAGCTTCTCTGCCCTTCCTTCTTCCTCTGCTCACCTCGGTCATAAGAGAGCATTGGGATTGTACTGGTGGTACTTTCACTGCAAGTTTCTCTATTCGTGTAATTTATGCTCTTTTTTCTGCTATATGGCTTGAAAATGTGCCTTAAACTTGTTCATTGTTATCAGCAATACCTGAACTAAAGTCCTAAAAATACCTGGGAAAATTACTTTTCTCATGTGCCAAAGCAGATGCTGGCATCTGGCAGATGGTGTTTTCTATACCTGTAATTAATGGGAATAGTTAACAAATGTTCATAAAAACAACATTAAAAACAGGATTTGTAAATTAATCAAGGGATTTTCCCTGATCAAAGTTTCTAGACATCTGCATCTTCCTCTGCTTCAAAAACCTGGATGCAATTAAACTAACATAGGAATAAAAACCACATTTCTTGTTCATATTATAGGAGTGTTGAGAAATTGCACACTGGAATTTCAGACAAAGACTTGACAAAAAGCAACAAGGACAAGCTGCAATGCCTTGAAACCTCTCCCACAGCACTTGCCTGTGTTGATAAATAACTTCTACTCAAATGTGCAATTCCCTATGAAGCAAAACTACAACTCCACCAGGAATGCAACCACGTGGTTGCAGCTCCGAAGGCCCAATTTTCATTGATCAGTCTCCTCTCCAAAACCCGGCACCGCAGTTATGACTGAACCATAACCAGGCGATCCCCTGCTCCCCCCAGACCCGTTTGACTGCACAACAACACAAAGCACTTCATCTTGACATTCCACGGTATTTTAGGTGCTGATGCTGCTGTTCATAACTGATGGAGGGACTGCACAACTGTGCATCTTTTTCTCTGTCCTCTCCTCCACGACACAAGCATTTCATTGACCCCTATGATGAGCAAAGGAACTTCTCAGACAATTGCAATTTTTACATGAAACCTCCCATTCATAGTTAGAAGTTAGGAAACAAATGCTGGTGTCCATTTTGATTTTGAGGCACTTTGATGAATTATTAACCTTTTTATGTCATGCTACTACTACACATAAATGAGGGTCTGAATCTTCAGCATTAGACAGCACCCAGACTCCTCCAGCTTCACCATGCGACCCATTTAACAGGCTCCAAATAAAACTCCCAGAAGCAAAAGGCACTTCAGTGCTCCCTGCAATATCATAAAATACAGAAATGCTACTGTTAGCCACTCCTGAAGTACTCCTGTACATTAAAAATCAAGGAAACATATATTGGGAATTGACAGAGTCTCTGGAAAACTCGGGTCTGAGTGCTCATGCTAACCCCAAACACACCAACGGTGCTAAATGCAGATGAATTGGGTAACTCTGACCCTAAATTATGGAAATAGTCTACCATGTACAAGCACCAAGGGGTGCCCTAAGATGTTTAGGAGCAATAGCACGAGATGCAGGAAAGAAGTGGAAAGGTTAAAGATATCAAGGATTATTAAGACATTTTTACAAGAGGAGGGATTTTTACACAGAGAAAACTTTAACAATTCTGTTGCCCCGAGCTGTAATCATAATGGTGTGAGATATGCCATATTTAATGTGAAGTTACGTATGGCCACTGCTTCAAAAGCAGTGCTGCTGGCTATGGAGTGACATCCTGTCAGCCAGCACAGGGACTCGCGGATTTTTCAGACTGATGGTGTGAATCCCAGCTCTGGTTTCATAACACTTGAATGGAAAACATGGGTGAAAGGACTTGATGCCACTCATTAAAGACCATAATGCAAACTGGAAGCAAGTCCCAAAATGTGTCAATCAGAGAAAAGTTGGTTCTGCACGACACAAGGCAGAGAGTTAAGATGGTTTCATTGACTAATTATGGCAACACTGGCATTTCTTGCCCTATAATTACCCTAGGGGTCAAGTGAACATTTAAGTCCCTTAGTGTGTTTTTGATAATTCCCTCACATATTCAGCAGGTTTTTGTCACTGATACATACTTTGAACCCTTGTTCTCCACTGGAATATTTCTATTTTACTGCCTTAAGGTGTCTATTCTACCCTAAGCTCTACTATACTTTATTTATATCTTATTAGATTGTCTTTGAAGAAAGTCATAGATCTCCTTGTTCCTGTACAGTTTTCACAGTCATCATAAGAACGTTACAGATCCCACGGGTCAGTTCTCCCAGACCTGGAGAATGTAGGATACAACAGGAACCATATTTTTACCTGCGCCTTTCCTTTTGGTCTGTGTTTTTATAATTCTTGGCACAAAAGGGTATGACTCTCAGACTCCTACATGCTAAATTAGTTCAAAATAACTCAGATTTGTCCATCAAAGTAACTAAATTTTCAATTAAAAACCACAAGCCTCTAAACATCAAGGTTTTCTGAATTGTGTAGCTTTGCACATCTTATGAACATTTTCCTAGATTAGTAAGTAATTAACCTTGTAATAATTCCTTTGTGTAAACAGCTAACTCTGCTACTGGCACAAGTACAGAGCACACTTGTGGAATAAAACCCTAAAGTTACCCCAACATACTTTTCCCAATGATTTAAGGCAGAGAGTTTCCCATCATTATTTAAGTTCTAATAAGAACATCATCATGGAAAATACCGTCCAATTCAGCTGTTGCAAGGGGTGCCACAAAGCCACAGCACAGACACACACGGTGCAAGAGCCTTATCCAAGATGTCTCAGTGAGAACCCTCTGTGCACAAATGACAACTGACCAAACCACAGCAGACATCTGAAGAGAGGTACCTCTGTGCCACTGCCTGGTGTGTTAAGCCTGTGCTAACGAAAGGCATTCTGAATTAATATTCACAACATTCTGCTGCAAATGTCAAAACAGTCAAGGAACGGAGAGTAAAACCCAAAGTAATGCAGGCTTTTAATAGGTTTCCTATATACCCATGGAATGCCAGACTACCAAACCTACACACAATCCCACAGTGTTCACATGGAAAATTCCTCATATAAAGTCAAGGTTAAATTTCCTCAGGAAAAGATATGTCATCATAACCCCATTTTGCCACTTATGTCAAACACCTACTCTATACAATCTCAAAATGAGCATAAATAAACCACACAGTAGCTCTTTGGGAATAAGAAGGGCCTTTTCATTTAAAAATATATAGTCTTTTGCTAGTCTTTACCTCACTATCTGAGCATCCCAACTACAGCAGAGTGCACTCTTGCAGCACCCTGTGTCACTTCTGAAAAGACTTGTCTGTGAGTTACATTTTCTGTTCCATACGAAATTAAACATTTCCATTTCTACCTATGTTAAAACTTGAAATGTTGGAAACATTCCGGTTTCTACGGAGTGGGAAACTTTCAAAAACTTGAAACCCCAGCTGGTGAATGGCCTGAGGTCCCAGGTGCCAAGGGAGCCTGCCAATGCCTACCTGTGTGCTTAGGGGGCAGAAATCGCATCACTTTTTAATGAACTCAACACATTCCTGCAGGACATTTCAATTCTGTTTAACTGGGGGTCTGCATCCAAAAAAAGCCTTTCAATGGCAAAGCTTTAACTCACACCAGTCAAAATTAGTATCATCATCATCTCCATTAAGATTCTTTGGGAAATTAAGTATATTAACTTATCCCATCATGACAGAGCTGGGATTGGTCCTGAGGCTTTTACCTCACCTCATCTCTTCAACTGTAAAACCTCTTTCCATTTCCAAAGTTGTCTTTTCAGATACTTGGCATTCTCTGCTCAGGTGCTGTTCTCAAGTGCTCTGCACAAGGAGCATAGGTCCAAGCCGAGGACTCTTTTAAGACAGCCAAAAGCTGGATTTTCCACAGCTGTGCTACCAGAATAAGAGTATGCACAGTTGAGGGGTCAGGGCAAGAAAGTAAAAGTAATCCTTGTTTTCTGATCCTCTCTAGGTACTTCTCCAAAACACAATTACTTCTTGCTAAGTACCAGTCCCATGAAATACAGCGCAAGACAACACAGTGTAGCTGAGACTTGATAGTAACCCATATGAAACAGTGGGCAAGCTCAGAGAAACTTCATCCACAGATATCTTACTGGGCCTTTTCCAATTACTCTTTCATACATTTTGCCTTATTTTTTGCAAATTACTATATAAACAGAGATATAAATTTGGTCCAAAACATACCTCAATCCATAGCTAAAGACAATTCAGATTTTACATCCACTTTGCATTGCTCTTCATGCTGAAACTCATATATGAATTTCTCTGCCTGTTTTTCATGCTCCTTGCTGTGCTGTAACCAAACCACCAAAACAGACCCTGTTTTATTTTACAGGTTTTCTGACCAGAGCAGTTAAGTGGTCATGGTAACAGAGGTAACAAGCTGTCAGTATAAACAGGACCTTCAGACACTGAGAACAACACAGAATCCTGGCACGGTTTGGGTTGGAAGGGACCTTTAAAGATCACCTGGTTTCCACCCCCCTGTCATGGGAGAGAAACCTTCCACTAGACCAGGCTGATCAAAGCCCTGTCCAACCTGGCCTGGAGTATTTCCAGGGATGGGGCATCCAGAACTTCTCTGGGCAACCCATGCCTGGGCCTCCCCACCTTCATCATGAAAAAATTCTTCCTCATGTCCACTCTAAACACGCCCTCCTTTACTCTGAAAGGGTTGCCCCTTGTTCTGACACTACAGGTCTTGGGAGAAAGTCCCTCCGTCCTTCTTATAAGGTACTAAGAGGCTGCAAGAAGATCTCCACATATTAAGGATGAATTAATGTATTTACCAAGAAGCCACAGTTCACTGCATTCCTTACAAAAATTAAATCGGTAAAAATGACTTTTAAAAGGGGCACTCTGTATCACCAAATTTACACACTGCAAAACAAATAGTCCTGAAGGTCCAGAAGCCTGGGAGCTTCCCTGTGTGCACTGCCCAAAGACCTGCAGCCTGGAGTTAATTCACAAATATACTCTCACACATTCAGGCACTCATGGAGAGCTGGTGACTTGGCAACGCTCGAGACAATTAATTACACCAAGTGCTCAGTAAATAAATGTTCCATCTGAGTTGCTTCCTTTGTTCTGGTGACAAACCACACAAAGAAGGTTGCACTCAAATTCTACTCCAATCACACCCATAGAATTCTCCTTCCTTTAATGCAGGGGGGAGCAAGGAAGGTTTCCTCATCAGTTCCCTATTCTGGAGGAACACAGAGCGCACTGGAAGAACCTTCCTGTATTGCAGGTAGCTTATGGTTTCAGTTAGGCCCGTCAGTGCTGTCTGGGTGAGGAGGAGGCATGTTTAGTGCCTGTTTCCTGCCAAAGGAGGGGGCAGGCAGCTGTGTGCTCTGAGGAGAACATGCAGGCAAGCTGCTGAAGAGGGGAAGCCACTTGTGTAACAAGAAAACAGGTTTAATGACCTGCAGGAACACTTGAACAAATAAAAGCACTTCCGAGGTTCTCCCTTAACCAAACCCCACAAGTTTAACTTTTATGAATCAAGCTGTCAGTCATGGAAAATGAGTTTGGCTATTAATGAAAAAACAATAAATGTACAATAATGAGGAAATGACCTAATGGACCGAGGCAGATTGACTTAATTTGTTATTAATTAACTGCCCTTAGGAGAAACTGCAGAGGGAGTGGCCAAGCACCAGAATAACAGTTAACAGAATACCTTCAATAAATGAGATTTTAATTTTTGGTATGTTCCAGGAAGAACTGAAGAAAAAAGAAAATTAAAATATACTGTTCTCTGCTTGCTGGCAAGACCACTGGCACATGTCACTGCTGATAAATTAAATTAAAGCCCGCGTGCAGAAGCATTTAATCAGGAAGAACAAGCAAACAAAGTGAAACACTATCTGCCTTGTTTTGCTGTCATCCTGGCCTTCGTACTAAAACTGTTCTTAGCAACTTCTCTTTTATAATTCCATTAATTACCACATCCTAGGGAGAAAAATAACCCTGAATAGCAATTACAGCTTCTCCAAGGGTAACAGAAATGTTACTAAATAAAGAATATCACTATGTAGAGTTCCATGCCTTGGAGAAGCCTCATCGTCTACAATTTCTCTTTGCTATTAAAAGTCTCCTGTAATACAACCAAAGATTTCTTTATAACTGCATTTATACACTCAATAATGGCAAAGATCCAGCAACCTATGCTTTCATCTGTTGAATTCTTCTGTTTAAACAACAGATTCTAAAGCTAACCTGAAAATATTTTCATTCCTGTTCCCCTTCTACCAAAAGAAACTTGTGGATGGCCAAACCACTCATCATACTGACCTGCATGTCTTGCCACTGTCCAAGCCACAAGCTCACTGCCCTTCACCCTCCAGCAAACTTGTCATCCTCAACAAATGTCCTCTACCAGCCTTCCCTCACCACACCTTGTCTGAGATTGCTCCTTTCTTCCCCTCACTTCCAACCGCCTCACCTCTCAGCCCTTGCTCTCTGGAAAGACCTCTTTCCTGGGAATGATTTTCCTACATTAAGTCAGGCAGAACACTGCCCAACTCTGTGCCCTGATGAGTAAGGGGGAAATAAAGACTGGGGCATTTGTGGACCGCTTGGACACCAGTGAGCAAATTCAGCACAGAGAACTTTCCAAATTAATGCCCATGCACTAAGGTCATTTCCCATTTCCTTCAAAAAACAGAAAGTGTTTTCAAGAGAGTAATTTGTACCAGAGACTATTCTCAGAGGCTCAAATTAGCTCTTTCATGTTTTCCACTCCAGACAAATACACTAAAGCTTTCTTGACATTAAGTCTCTTCAGTCAACTGCTCTAGTCTTTATCAATGGACTTTATTCATAAATAAAGCAGATGCAATAACTGCTACACTAAGAGGCAAAAAGGCACTCATCTGATTTGTTTGGGTCATGTTTTTGTTACCCTGTGTTCTGTTGCTCCATCTCCACTGAACAAAGCAGGATTTCTAAGAGGCAGAACAATCAGATATGCATCCACCCAAAAAATATGGGCTGTCTTGTCAACATACTGAGCATCTTGAACATCCTGCTCCTAATAGCCAAACCCAGGCTTGCTCATGTTTTTAACACTAAGTTAGATCAGTAGCCCAAATAAGACAAAAATATTAGGAAGACAGACTTTGGGAAATACTAAAATGGCACAGGCAGAAACTGGAAATTTTAGCAGGATGAAAACTGCTGGTGGGGACAAAGAACAAAACCTCCCTCACCTCCCACATACAATGGGAGGCTGCCCTGAAGCTGCACCCAGCCAAACATTTTTGAATCAAGCAGTGACAAAGTAAGTTTTATTTAAAAATTAACACAGGACAGATTTTCACTCCAATAAATTAGAAAGCCAAAATCAAAGCACGTAGAGCTTGAATGCTGGAAAAAGTAGCATCTGTCAGAGAATTCACCCAGCACCATGGAAAGATCCTGGAGTGATCTGGGCTGCCAGGTGCTGGCATTAAATGCCACTTCGAACATGAAGAGCACTCCCAAAAGGATAACCCTATTTTATGGGATTGAGCCTTCATAACGTGGTCTACCCCAACTCCACTTCCCCATTTTTTCATGGCAAAACATTAAACCTGTTTGTGACCATGATGGTTTGACCCTGGCTGGATGGCAGGAACCCACTAAAGCCACTCTACCACTGCCCTTCACAACTGGGTAGGGCAGAGAAGACATAACAAAAGGCTTGCAAGATAAGGACAGGGAGAGGTCACTTCCCCATTACCATCACAGGCAAACCAGGCTGGACGTGGTAATTAACTGAATTTATTACCAGTCAAAATCAGAGCAGCATAATAAGTAGTAAATCTCAAAGTCACCTTCTCCCCATCCCTCTCTCCTTCCCAGGCTCTACCTCCTCCCCCCAGAAGGGCAGGGAGAAGGGAAAGGCGGTTTTGGTCAGCTCCTCACAGGCTGGTTCTGCCACTGCTCGGGGAAAGGAGTCTTTTACCTGCTTCAGTGTGGGGTCCCTCCCACACGAGACAGTTCTCCAGCAACTGCTCCAGTGTGAGTCCTTCCCACTGGCTACAGTTCTTCACGAACTGCTCCAAAGTGGGTCCCTTTCCATGGGGGGGCAGCCCTTCAAGCACAGGCTGCTCCAGTGTGGGTCCACTAGCAGACCTGCTCTAGTGTGTGGGCTCCTCCACCCAGGTCCACGGGTCTCTGCCAGATCCCTGCTGCAGTGTGGGCTTCCCATGGGGTGACAGCCCTCTCTAGGGCTCCCACCTGCTGTGGCATGGGCTCCTCCATGGGCTGCAGGTGGATCCCTGCTCCCCCATGGACCTCCACGGGCTGCAGGGGCACAGCTGCCTCACCATGGGCTGCAGGGAACCTCACCTCTGGCACCTGGAGCACCTCCTGACCCTGCTTCTGCACTGACCTTGGTGTCTGCAGAGCTGTTCCTCTCACACAGCCCCACTTCTCTCTTCTCCAAGTGCAATTACATCTGTGCAATAACTTTTCCTTCTTAGATATGTCACCACAGGGGTGTTACCACCGTGGCTGATGGGCTCAGCCTTGGCCAGGGGTGGATCCATCCTGGAGCCGGCTGGCATTGACTCTGTCGGACATGGGGGAAGCTTCCAGCAGCTTCTGATAGAAGCCACCATTGTAGCCACCCCCACTACCAAAACCTGGCCATGCAAACCCAACACACTCTACTCCCTGCCTCTGTGAATCACATATTTAAGAATTATCATTAAAATCCACATTCATCACACAACCTTCAACAAAACCAACCAACCAACCAAAAAAAAATCCCCACACAAAAAAATCAAAATAACATCATCACAACACTGAAAAACAGTGGACAATTTACACAAAATCCATCCCTTGTCACTCCATCATAATTATAATAAAAATTCTCCATGATCATTACATTTTCTAACATTGTTCAGTCCATATTTTGCTCGCTACCTCTCTCAATTACTATCCTTATCTCAAATTCCTCATGTTCCCACATTTCAGCACCAGAAAGACCACCTTCTCCTTCCATAAAATTAGAATTGTACATATTGGTACGTTAACTGACTGTTCAAAATCCTTGAAGGAACGGTATTAAGCAACCACAGCATTATGGATCTACTTTCAGCATTCCCCAAGACACTTGAAAACAAGCTCACAAAAAATTTCATTGAATGAATGAAAAACAACGTTCAGCTTGATGTTTCACACACTGAAAGAAGAGCCCCCAGCCCTCAAGCACAGGGCAGCAAGACTTACATTGGTGTTGCAGAGCTTGTATTGCTTGTAGGCGCCGATGCAGACGATGGCCGCGGTTCTCTGCGCCTGGGGCTGCCCCTGCAGCGCCGCGGGGCCGTGAGGGCTCGAGTCACCGCCCTGAAACAGGCTTGGAGACGCAGCGAAGGATGGGGACTGGTAAACTGAGGGTCCCAGACCTTGGTGTCCCACCTGGGGCCCACCTGCTTCCTGGTAAAGACTGCCGTGTTGGAGCGAAGGGCCGGCTGGCTGGCTGTAGGAGCTCAGGAGACTCGGGCTCTGGTGGAACACGTGGTTCCTCGATGACTGTCGCTGCCTCCGAAGCTTCTGAGGCTGCTGACCAGTATCAGTTTGTAAGGGTAAAATGTATGGCACTTTTCCATATCCATACTTTCCTGGACCAATAGGATTTCTGTTTCTGCTTCTGCAAACAGGGAAAGAGAGAGAAAACAGTTACTGAGTCAAGAAGTGAAGGAGTAGTTAGATATTTATTGATGTATATTGGTATTATGACCTGTTATTTGTCAGGGTTGTTCACTGCAAAGCAACAGATAACCAGAAATGTCAACCTATTCTACAGAAAACACATTCAATATGTAATCTTGCTTGATGTACTGGGACTCTCTGAAGAAATCTATTGGTTGAACTAAATCCTGGGTCCTCTTGGCCAAGAGTCACTTGGGAAGGCACTTGGTGTCAGCTCACAAAGGCAAGGTGTGGTATGAACAGTTTGGACCGAGGGAGTTGATGTTCTTTTAATCCCCAGGACTCTCCTCTCAAATGGAAATTCAGAGAATCAAAGCTGTGTAGTCCTAAAATTCATAACCATGTCCCAGAAGGGCTTGAGGTACGTAACAGTAGGAAATCCCTATTGTGGATTTGAGTAAGGACAGAAGAAAATTTGAACTCAGTATGGCAAAGATCATTAAACATTTTGTATCCATTTAAAAGTCCTCCTGTGGTTCTGCTTCATTTGCTACTTAAGAAATAAAAATGGAAACAGAAAAAGCATAAGGAACATCGGAATATTACTGAAAGATCTCTGCAAAAGATGACAAACGCAGGAAAACATTCTTATTATGGTACACAGATGATTTTGTCTTCTTTGGCCAGCAGATTTACCGAGTGCAAATTTTTAATATACCACGTGTAGATTGCCAATACAGTTAATTACTAAGTCGTGGCCCCCCAGTTTGTGGTCAGGATAAAAGCCCACCTTTCCCTGTACATTACTAAAGCACTCCCCAGAGCTGACAGCCCCCAGCACCACCCAGATTTGTTTCAGGCCTGCTCTCTCACACAGGGATCCCCTCTCACTGAAGGGCCTCTGTTCTGGGCCAGGTCACCCCTTATCAGCACCTCAGACAGCTGGGATGCCCGGCACACTCACAGCAACACAGTGGATTCAGTCAAGACACTCAGCTCCAAATCACAGGTGAAGAGCCAAAAAATTCATAATACCCCGTTTGGGTCCCACCATTTAAGACAGTGAGTCCTGGAATCTTATCTGCCAGCAACAGGCTCATTTACATTTCTTGTCAACCTGTGCAGCCCAACACCTTCATTTCCAGCACTGCAGTCTGAAGAGGAAGTTGGCAAAAAGGATTTCTTCCAGTTCAGAGCAGTTGTGAATGCAGCTATTCTGGGGAACCTTTGCAGCTCAGGAAGGGAGACACCATCAAAGGAAAAAAATTTTCTTTCTGTCCATAAAATATATTTTAATATATATATACAAAATAGACTTGAACGGCAGTGAAAACCAGAAGTTATAAAGTATCATACTTCTTTTCTAGAAACTGAAGCGTTACAGATGTCAGACAGACACCAGATCAAAGGGACCTTTCTTTGGGTTTGTTTTTGCTTGGATTTCTTTTCTTCCCAAGTCTTCTGTTCTCCTAAGACTCTGGTTACATGGGAACCCTGGAAGTCATTTACTTCACATTCTAGCCTTGTGGCCACGTGGGGCTTTTAATCAATCTCCCTGGCTCGAGATGTGTGAACTAGAGTGCTGACTTGCCCTGGCAGATAAGCCACCAGCACTCTTGAACTGTTTATCCCCCTTAATCTGCTCTGACCGTGACAGTCATTGTTGAGGCCGGGCTTTGGTGCTTACAGCAGAGAAAAGCAGTATAATGGCTTTTGGCATCGAGGCAGGGAAAGAAAGGCTTCCTGCAAGTGAACAGGAGAGGAAACAAAGAGAAATCATGAATGGGAATTATTTCAGAAATTTAGACTAAACCAAGTTTGATTTAAATGAGCACAGTTTGGTTGTT